>JAOYFF010000112.1:1115227-1149539 GCA_025773925.1 Cryptomyrus ogoouensis | reverse complement strand
TGTATGTGCAACAGAATGTCAATAGCATGAAATATGTCGGGCTAAGCTACCTGTAGATCATCATGTCAGATTAATATGAGGCAGGTTGCCTGCTGCGACCAGAGGCAGATGTTAGCACTTTCTGCATATCTGCTGGCTAACAGAGATCTTGGAGGATCTGAGGCTCTGAGAGGCTTGGCTGTGCGGAGTAGCGGCAGAGTTGCCTTCCGTATTATAGAAAACCATTAAAGCATCCAGTCTATCCAGTCCATGGTACGTAATATCTGGATAGATGCAGTAAAATTTCCTGTTACAGTTCACGTGAGATTTTTTAAATCCCATTGTTTACAGTAATAATAATAATAATAATAATAATAATAATAATAATAATAATAATAAATGGGCCTGGCTTTAAAAGACCAGCTCAAAAATCATTCCAAAAAATGATAGAGTGACATTTTTATTCATTATTTTATTTGCCTATATGTTAAGCACAATGCAGGCAAAACTGATTTGATTGTAGCAGTACTAAAGAAAAGTTCTCAGGAATAAAGTAATGAGAAAGTTTTAACCGTTGAAGTACACTGTTCTCGGTTGGTGAATGTGTGAGGGGATTGATGCGGTAATTAAGAATTTGGTGAGAACTTGGCTAGGTCACCCCTTTTCCCAGATCAGAGCCACATCAGAAATTCTTTCAAGTGTCCTTCTGCGTCGCCAAAGATGACAACAGCAAATCGATAAGTGCTTGAAATGAGAAGGAGCTGCCGGCTAGCCCCCGAGGCAAAAGATTTCATAGCACCGACCGTTTCTGAACTTCCAGCATTCCTTTGCACCGTCTTTGTGAAAAAGAGAGTCTTTTCATTTTATTCTCCCGATGCAGGTAAGTGCGGCCAGGGTACCCGCGTGCTTCCAGCGCGCCTCCGCGTCACCCCCAGTATGACAGACAGCGTTTGGCATTACGCTCGGTGACCTGATAGCGGCCCGATATTTGCAAGGCGTGGATATAGACTGTTTTAAAAATACAGCTGTTGTTTTAAACCTTTGATGCTGATTTGACGGTTCGTACCAAAACGATTGGGTCTGATGGAGGTGAGTTTCTACATGTCTACATGTAGCTGGGAAAATAACCGCTTCACTGCTCTGCCGCTGAATGCTCAAAGCAAACAAAGCGAGTAGCAGAACAACTATTTGATGCACTAATCAATCATCCTCCCACTAATATGGAAATAAATTATACCTGGAACGAGATAACAGGAAAGCGACGGACGCAACTGCTAATCAGTGTTATTGCCGGAATTGAAAGGTTTAACTACTCAACTACTTGATGCAATTTTACATATCGGTCGTAAATTACCTTAGACAGCCGCATACAAAGGCCTGCTAATACACTGTTCTATCGACATATTTTATTTAGTATTGTATAATAAATGCTAATATTAATAAGAAACAATGCATGCATTTACAATGAGACTGAAAATAAGTTATAATATTTTAATAATGCAATTCATTTAGAATCTATTGAATACAATGCAACATAAAATAAATTGCTCGGTTTCGTTAACGTAGTTAACGGAATTATGTCAAATGTTGATGACAATTAGCTAATAATAACAATAGCAATATACAAATATATTAGGCCTATATTAAACGTTTTATTATTATTTCTGTGCCCTCGCAGCTCCCTCCCCGTTGCAGAATTCCCAAGTGGATGTGTGCATTAATTCGTTCCTTAATGGGAGTATGACTAAAAATGTAAAACAAGGATTAAGCACGTGAGACGTACGTCCGGTTCATTTGGCTCACTTCACGTGCGAATGAAAATCACTCTGTATCTTGCGTTTCTTCGCGAGCCATTTGCATCCCGGCCAGCTGCTCACTTCAGCCGCGGAAAAGCGCCAGTGTTTCTCGCTTTTAAACACGGCTCATGTATAGCGGGGCTTACGTCTCCCTTTTTCCTTTTTAATACAACTCTAAAATGCATCCGCACACCGGCGATCGTTTCGATCACTACTGAAACACACACAAAAAAAAACAGTGATGCGATCACTAGGTTTAATTTTAAAAAAAGAAAAAAAGATGGGTACGGGGGAAAGGAGCACTGATTAACAGTAGCCTAGAAATGTGGCTCAATAAAATTAGCCAAAATTAATCGTTAGACACTAGAGCTTCATAAATATACATTTTCTAAACGTATATAAACAACTTCATGAAAGCATTACTTTGCTGCTTCGGTATTGTTTTAAATGTAATTATGCTAACACATACCATTTAATTTATTATTGAACAAATTGAAATAATTAATTTAAATAAGAAACAGTTATCCAAAATAGTTATATTAAATATACCAATTCGTTACCAAATACACCATGTACATATATACTTACCAACATAGGTGTTACAATGAATTATTTGTACATTTCAGAAATACTGTTTAAAAACATATTTTGTTGGAAAACAGATACCGGGGTAAATGTAGCATTATTAGTACTGAACAACTAAATACCAATAATGTTGTATAACTTTCAAGCCTTTTACATTCTGTTTATTTAATATACTCCAAAAGTACTTCCACTACGATTATAGCTGTTAATGTGAATAAACAACAACAACAACAATAATAATAATAATACAAAACGTATTCAAAATGAAATTTGGTTAATATTGTGAAAAAAAAACCGAAATAAAAACTGTTTTTTTCCAGTCTTTATAATTTGATTTGGAGTGTTTAAAATGCCAGGACTCCTTGCAATTGAACTTATAATGCACTAATTTTATTAATTATAAAAGCTATCTGCGGTGTTGGGTTTGAGACGCTCTCAGCTACACGCACGGAGGCACACTTGCGCGCGCGCGCACACACTGATACACAAACACACCCCCTGAAAACACACACACCCACGCGACCAGCTCGTAGCGGGAGGAAAAAAGTGCGCCACTCTTGAGTGTGTTCCGAGGCAAAAAGTTACTGAAGCCGTAGACAGCAGGAGACAGTCTAATGGATAAAATGACCCTTAACTAATGGACTGAGAGTTGTTAGATCCAGATTTCGAATATATTTGCAACGGTACTAGTTGTCTGACTTTTGACGTAACGTCTTTTTATGTAGAAGACAAAACGGTCTGAGGAGATACGGAAGATCGAGCCATCTTCAGTTTGGAACTCGAGCAGAAGTTTATACTAAAACTTATGCTCTGAATCCCCCGGATCGTATTCGAGTACATTTAGCATCGTTAACGGTTTGGATTTGTTCCTAAACCAGCGGAAATAAAACGCAAAAAGAAGATCAAACCTGTGATTCAGCAACTACTGGTAAGTGCAGAGGCCATCCAGTTGAAGATGTGAGATTATGCAAGTAAAGGAATTCGTTCCACTTCAGCAAAATCTTCTCGGTGTAAGCTTTGTAACTCTGATCTGAGTTTCGTCAAAAGTCAGGCTAAAGAAGGATATTGATAAGTGTGCTGTTGGCAGATCTCACCTTACACTTCGGTGTGTGATGATGATGATGATGATGGTGGTGGTGGTGGTGATGATGATGATGATGATGGTGCATTGTTAGAATTTAAACCGATGGGGAAACATGCGACTTTTTTTGCTACAGATCCTCTAATTGAAAAAATATGTGATATAAAAGTCTAATAAATTGACACTGTTTGAATACATTTTTAACGATTTACAGAGCGCAAAAATTATAACGCTAAAACTTATATCTTTAAAAAACAAACTTGGTAATATCTGAGGAAAAGTTTTTATTTTATAACCTTTGACAATACGGTCATATAAACGTAATCAGTGGGCCTGATTTGTATTGCTCAACATTGAAAATAATAATTCTAAAAAAAAACAGTCATGTTATACAGACCTAATATTATATCATCATTGTTATTAAGCCTGAATTACTGTTATTTTCTGTCCAAACTGCAAAAGACGCATAATTGTTTTTAATGTTTTAATGTCTTAATCAAAATAAAAATATATACCTTACTGTCCATGTCCTATTGTCATCGCATTATTTGCGCTAACACAAAAGCAAAACCACACTATAAATTGGTAACTAAATAGTGTTAATTAATAAAAAATAATGCTAATTTAAAGAGATACATATTAATTAATTTATATACCACCAACGGTTGAACACGGACACACCTATAATTTGCAAGGCTGTTAAATAAAAAAATATGTAAATATAACCTGTAGCCTGCAATGTGACACCATAAACTGCAATAGAGAAAAAAATTACTTGGTCTAAATGACCCCTTTTACGTGTAGGAATCTGGAATTTGCGGAGGTCTACCTAAAAGGAGACATATTTATATATTATTATTTTTATTAGTAGAACTATCATTATTCCTACTTCTACTATCACCACTATAATAATAATAATAATAATAATTATTATTATTATTATTATTATTATTATAACAACAAAGCGTGTTGTTTTTCTTGTTAGAATGAAGATTGTGAGAGAATTGTTTACTAACAGTGTTAGAGTTTGAGATATTTTTAAACTTCTATCGCATCTTCAAATATTGTTTCGTAGACGTGATGAAATGAACAGAAATGTAAGGTGAATAGTTACATGTAAACTAACGTTCCTTGCTCTGTCGATAAACAGAAACAGCACAGAAACAAGTCGATTCTGTGTTGTCGTTACCGGGAAAAGGTTGCGATAATAAATATGAATATCACTGCGGATTACAGACTCGTTTAACAGTTCCAAATAATGTGCACATTTTTAATAAAAATTGAAAAATGTAAATGACATGTAAAAAAATCTACCTAAAAATGGAAATGGTGTGTTAAGATTCATCTAACAGTCTAAGTGTTTTAACGTGCGGTTGATTTCATATTTGCGATTATTTTAATTGTCTGTTTTCCAGCTGTTTTAAATTTGATATTGGCATTACTTTACTACTCTGGCAGCTCAGATAAATGCTGGACTAAATTATGAACTATTATTATTTTCTTATATTACTATAATTATAAAATTTAACGTAAACCAACATTAACGTGGAAAATATGACGCTGTCTTTCGGATCTGTGATAGAAATATCCTTATCATTTGGAGAGGGGTCACGCAAGTACCTGTCTTGTAAAACATGATCTATCCTGACTAATTTCTTTGAATAAAAATAGAGATGTAGTTAGAGCAGATCGCAGTTCCATACAGATTGCCGTATTTAAAGAAAATAATGAGGAAAAACGATTAACAGCATGATTGCATGCAAATTTCTATCTTAAATTATCATACGCAAACAAAGAAAGCCTGGACTAATAAAATCCCATCTGTGTTACTTCATATCGAGTTAGTATAGAGCTGTGATAATGAATTTTGTAATATCCCGCCGACAGACATCTCAATCAGAAACTAATCCCATGATTTTACTGTAGAATCACTAAACTCCTATGCGCCAAACTGCCGGCCCTTGGCCCAAACGAAGCGCTGAGACACCGCGACAGAACCAGCACTAAAGTGCAGGATCGAATTTTGTACTCTTTGACAAATTATGGTCAATGCCCGTAACTTTTATTACAGCTATTTTGTTGTAACTGGGATGTTGTTTCGCCATGATATTTTAAACTGCATGGTTACTCATTAAACGCTCTTTGTATGTATTTATTGTCCTAACATGTATCTCGTATATTTACTGTGGTTTTGCTTTGTTTTTAATTACAATTATCTATTTTGCAGAAGCTGAAAAGTGTGCGCAGTAGAATGGATTCTCACTGCCGCAAACTTGCTTCCACGTGCGCCCAGTTAGGTGAGTATTTATTTGCAGGCGTTTCCAAAACATGCGGTGTACCATTGTGGGAAAAGTATTTTGTTTTTAAGTGTTTTTGGCGATGGAAAAATCAGCAAGGCTACTCTTCGGGGATCTCGAGTCTCTTAATAAAAATATTCAAAACCACAATTCAAAATTGCATTTATTAAAGTAATTGTAAAAACATAAAATATGAAGTATGTGTTGCTGTTACCAGAATCCCAGGTCAATTTTTTAAGTCTCAGCGGCAGAGTAAAACTTCAGTGTATTTAAACTTGTATTACACTGACCCCTGGTGTTAAAACAACCAGAATGCAGCTATTCCCGCTCCTCTATCCACTGTCCCCAGTGCTGCTGGACATGTAAGCTATGCAACTTAAAAATACGATCTAACAGAAAAGAATCTAAAAGAATATTGGATAACCGTTAAGTAAGTATTAATTTCGAAAATTATAAAATGTATTTTATTAATTATCGATTATTTAACAAATACTATACTCATTTCTGTATTTTAAAAACTTTCTTAATAAAGGGCAGTGATTATTATTATTATTATTATTATTATTATTATTATTATTATTATTATTATTATGTGCGGTGTATGTGTGTGTGCGTACGATAAAATGAGCGCCATATATGTATTCCGGTACTATGCAAAGAAATTACTGCAAGACACGCATTCAAAATCAATGCATTTCAAACGCGTATTTGGTACCCACTGATCACTGTGAAAAGTTGCACAAAGTCGTCTTTACCCACCACAAGACACACACCAAGTGTAAGAGGATATACATTTTTTCACCTTAATTCGCACGGATCTCGGCCAAATATATTGCGACACATTTATGTGCGCGATACCTTAATTAGACACACGCATATTTAAAATCAAATGTTCGCATAATATAGGCGCTACAGATGATGACGCAACCTTAAGCTGAGCAACAGTAGTAGTAGTTGTAAAAATAATAATAATAATAATAATAATAATAATAATAATAATAATAATAATAATAAACTGGTTTCCTGTCGCATGACAGTATGAATCTAACCAAACACTAGAACATAAAGACTCTTAGGTGACTTGTTTATTGACGATCTCTTTTCTTCAATTTTCTATTCCTTTAATATATGCAGCAGTTGTTAGACTGGCTCCAGGGAAAACTAAATGTATAATGAAAGCTTATTCGTGAGGAGGAATATCCTAATGGAAGAATTTGATGTCTTCTTAATCCTATGTAAAAAGCTTTGTCGTCTCCCTAATATTGACTGAATGGGTAATTAACGGCTCTCCATATCGTACCGTGCACGATAATCCGTAAAAAGGAGCGCCGCCACGCTAAAAGTAAGAAATGAAGAGAACACCAATAATCCAGTCTAAATCTAGTATAGCATGTGGAAGTTTCCAAGCATTAAAAAACAAGAGGATGTTTTACATGCCTCCGGTGTATAAAATTAATTTACTGAACAGTCATGTACAATTTCTTCATTATATATGACGCACATTGTTAAATTGTTATTAACAACATAATAGAAAATAACTCACATCAAATGACTAGAAATAATAACATATCTTAGGAAATTGTCTTGGTTACCTTAGCAACATTTATAGCACATCTAACACTTGATACAATATAATGTTTGCTTTTCTCATAATGCTTCGCTTTATTTCATTGTCCCGTTTTTCATGTAACAGATAAAGGTTTAAGAAGGAAGGCTGATAGAAATTCTACATAATACATGTAACACTTAACTGTATTTCTTTTGTGCGTGTAGTTATGAATTGTCATTTTTCCTATTTATAAGGAGTTAACAGGCAGAGATACATATCATACGATTACTTTCATCTTAAATTATTTTTTATTATTAATTCGCATGGTGACTGAAAAATCT
This sequence comes from Cryptomyrus ogoouensis, assembly GCA_025773925.1. Classification (NCBI taxonomy): domain Eukaryota; kingdom Metazoa; phylum Chordata; class Actinopteri; order Osteoglossiformes; family Mormyridae; genus Cryptomyrus; species Cryptomyrus ogoouensis. The sequence continues at coordinate 1,141,911 of JAOYFF010000112.1, read as the reverse complement.
GAATTCGTCAAATGAATTCTTAAATAGAAAACCAAGTAATACAATTAAAGCGCACGATGACAATGAGAAGGAAGATTAGCCGCAGCGCATAGGATATCATTGCGTCAATTTAAGACTGTACGAATTTTTTTATTATTCTTCTGAAATATTGAATGATACAGACATTATATCTCTACATACGCATATATTGCCAAATGGATAAACGTGTACGACATCATGCATTTTCATAATAGTGCACCGTAGTAAATTACTATGCGTTGTTTTGTCTTCCCATATTTGCCCTCAAGATTGTAAATGAGGTGTATATCGGGGGGGGTTCACGGGATTAGTCCAATAACGTGTTAGTAGACCTGCTCCCGAGAATGAGGTGTGTGTCAGTGTAAGAGCTGAGTAATTAGCAAATTACACCTTCTTAATGAGGACAATACGGCTGAGGAAACATTGACATACTATAGACCGAGAAAATAAAATTAGTATATGTAAATTTATTCGTTATAGTTTATTTAAAATACTTCTGTAACATTGTTTCACTTGTTAAATTAACAAAATAACTGTTTTTCTTTCGAGACCAATGCCCGGTAAAGTTATCAGAATTTCATTACTGATCTGCTTATCTTGAAAAGTGACATTTTTATCTCTTGCGTTACGAATTATGACATTGCAGGGGCAGTTTCACTTCTTTTCACCAGTATAATAGTAACAGGTTAGTTCTGTATTATTTAGATCAAATTACCCAGAAATACTCTTTTCTGACAGGCGATGGGTGTATCACGCATCAATACATCCGACTCCTCTCAGAAAAACGGCGCTTTTTGGTAATTCCGAAATAACATGGCTTCATTCCTATATTGTTAGCAAGGAAATATTTACTCTACGTTTTATTATCTTGGGGGAATTACGGTAAATTCAATCAGAAAACTGCGAAAACTCCCCTAAACCCCCAGTTTAAAAGACTTAAGCAAATGAGGGTCTTATCAGATTAAAAACCACTACAAATGTAAGAACGTTGGCTCCTCAGAAAACTCTGTGGGGTCGGCGGGATGGATTCCCTGTCAAACAGAAGGGATAAAACGCGGAATCTAAAAACCAGATAAAGAGCAGAATAGGAATATATTAATATATCCGTATTGTCAATCTCAATGCGTTTTCAGTGTATTATTTTTCTTACTCCGTGGCATAACGGGAAACGCCTCGTTATCTGATGATTTCATTCGTTAATTTTATCCTGGACTATCAGGGCAATGATTATTTACGCCTCATGCCAATGAACAGCGTGAAATATAGTAGAGGGTTTACATAAACATATTTCATGTATTTTTTTTTATTTATTTTTTTTAAAACATGTTCTTCGATGACATTATCATATGAAAATCACGATCTACAACAGAAGGACTTTGGGGTACAGTTTATGTATATTGCTCTGTATGATTTTCTCCTTAAGGTCGGTGTATGGTCCGCAAGAGTGATGCGAATACCGGTAGCAGAACCTGCTTTCATCTGACAGAATGTGAATCTGGTGCAGGAAAAATACACGTCGGGCTCCTTTTCTCTGTACAGGTCGATGGGGTTTTTATTCTGAGCAGCGATGCGTACCTACGCCTGAGAATGGCATTGGCAGGCTTCTCTTATTTCTCGCGAGTCATCCTGCCCCGGTTGGCTGGAAAAATTGTCATGTCCGAGTCTGACAGCTTGCCTGAAAGTGGGTGGACTTTAATGACGTCAAACCCTAGAAAAGTGGCTCAGTTGGACAAACAGGGATCTGGGAACAGCTGAAATGAAGAGCGAGCGCTGTAGTTCGTGTCTGCCTTTGGATATAATATCGCCTACCTGTCCCTGTCACTCTGATACTCCAAGACACTAACTGTGTCAGTCGGGATATGATTTGTTCCAGATTCCTCTAAAAATCTTTATTTTTTCTGACTGTGGTAGCGGTAGTAGGGCTTTAATTTAAGACATCCTAAGACTTTTAAGCAGTGTCGTGCAAATTATTTATTGAAGGAGCTGCAACGAGTAAATCTTGATTACCAAAGGTTTTCATCTTCCTTCCCTGTCGGACGATTTTGCTTGCGGTACACGGAACCTAATCTACCAACATCAGATCTTTTGCGTCGGTATCGATGAACTCTATAAAGGATTCATTGAATTTGGACGCCCATCTTTCCGGAAATAAACTCATCTCTTCTCAGCACACCGCGCTAGCTATGGCTTCGAGTCTGCAGCCGTTGCAGCGGTCTGCAGACTCCAAGCACCGATTGGAGGTGCACACGGTGTCGGACACCTCCAGTCCAGAATCAGTAGGTAAGAGTCAGCTAATATTTTGCGCCAGTAGCACCTATTTCTTCCCTTTGTTACCGGGAGAGTTCATTGAACAAATGCCTGAAAAGTAGATTGCATTTATTTTGAATGTTTTACAGTCAGAATCATAGCAACGCATATACTCTCTAAATGGTTTTAAAAATAGGAGACAAGATCTGAAAATAGTATTTGATCAATGACATGGAAGCAAATATTATCTTTGGATGTGTATTTTTAAAGACCGCGTTGTTTTTTATATTTGGCAATTGTTTTTAATCTTAGTTTTCTATTTTTTTAAATACTATGTGTCGGCCGTGAGGTATTGATACGTAAATGAAACAAGTTAATCATTTTCATTTTGTCATTCTGCATATAAAAAAAACGACATTCATTGGGTATTTGTGTGTTCTTCATACGTACTTTATCCACATAATACTATTTTCTTGCCTCACTCATCTGAAGATGAAGTGTCTTTCAGCTTTTCTGTTTGAATATTAATGTTGCCTTGCGCCTATGTCAAACATAACTAAAATGTTTGTGCTTTTCCGCTACTCGATATAAACAAAAAAGCAATATACTACATGATTTATACCCCTTCTTTGTCAATATCGTGCCAGTTCAGGTGGGTTCCAAAATCATTCACGCCGTGTTTATGAGGATGTGTGTGGGTTTCCATTCGCGATGACGAAGTTGCCGTGATCTTTCCAGAGAAGGAAAAGACGCAGAGCAAGAACGAGGATTCCTCCGATGACCCGTCAAAAAAGAAAAGGCAGAGAAGACAGAGGACTCACTTCACCAGCCAGCAGTTACAGGAGCTGGAGGCGACGTTCCAGCGGAATCGCTACCCAGACATGTCAACCAGGGAGGAGATTGCCGTGTGGACCAACCTCACAGAGGCCAGAGTCAGGGTGAGGCCAAAATATACATTATATGTTTCTGCACTTCTGGGTTTTCAGTCTTAATTCTTGTGTGTGTGTATATATATATATAGATCATTGGTTGTGAATGTTAAAATATAGGACTTCAATATTAATAATGATTATATTTTAAAACAAAACAATTGTTGCCTGGTTTTATAGCATTCGTGTTACATACTATACCCTTTTAGAATTATATATTTTCTGGAAGCAAAGTGTTTTTTTTACGCTGGCTATACATATAATCAGATATTAAGTCGCTTTTTAACACGCGCTTTGCATCATGATAGTCTTTCCTATTTAAATTTAAATAAGCGATGGTGGTTATAGAGCTTATTTACAAGCAGGGACTCTTTGCCGTTTTATTACGGATTGTACGTTACACCTTTTCTTCTCCCAGTGCTAAAAAGGAAGACATAAAAATCATTTATTTTTCACACAATTTCAGAAGTAGCTTTCCTGAAGAAAATTAGTAATAGGCCTATATAAAACATTTAAGTCGCTGCGAGATATTTACAGGAAAAAATATATACATTATATATGTTGCAAGTGCTCAAAACAAAACTACTGATACAAGAAATTAGTCAAACACCTACAGATTATACAGAGATAGAAAATCTCGCAGGACTCTCAGTTAACATTCAAAGTATCTTGTGGTAGCACTAATTGCCTTTTAATTACAGCAACCTGTTGAGATGCAAAGCTTGTATTTTTTGTTGGCTTACGTAATAGGTCACAAATATTTTCTCTGGCGTGACGGAATACACATCTTGAGGCGCTGGGCTAATGGTTAAGATTGGGGGATGTGTATTGGAACTCCTGCAGAATCAGTCCAGGTTGTTTTGTGGCTGTATTAGGCATATATTAACACCTCGTGAACTAACAAAACAAGTCAGAACAAAACTGCAAAACATTTGGGAGAAATTTGAGAGTTACGGTACTGGCATGATGCAAATAAAATCTTAGTTTAATCATCTTATTGGGTTATTGTATCCAGTTCTACAGAAAAAAAAGTTTGTCGCTACTTGCCTTTATTTTTGTTTATGTTGATTTAATTAAATGGATACTTTTGTTTTATGTTAATAAATGATTATATAAATAGTAGCAATTAGAGCGGCACCTATTTGATTGTTTGGTAATGCATTTCTCGCGGGACTTTTGAATTGCATTATGTTTTCTAGGTTTCATAGAAAACCGCTGCACCTGAAGGAAAAAGGTGTTCGGCTATTTATTGGTGAAATAAATGCATTTCCATGATATTTTGTTAATATGTTGTTATAGGTGTGGTTCAAGAACCGCCGGGCAAAATGGAGGAAAAGAGAAAGAAACCAACAAGCTGAGCTATGCAAGAATGGCTTCGGTCCTCAGTTCAATGGACTCATGCAGCCCTACGACGACATGTATCCCAGCTACACGTATAACAACTGGGCTGCCAAAGGCCTTACGTCGGCCTCCCTGTCCACCAAAAGCTTTCCTTTCTTCAATTCCATGAACGTCAACCCGCTCTCCTCTCAGACGATGTTCTCCCCGCCGAACTCAATCTCTTCCATGAGCATGTCCTCCAGCATGGTGCCCTCTGCGGTGACTGGAGTGCCCGGTTCCAGCCTCAATAGTTTAAATAACTTGAATAACCTCAGCAACCCGTCTCTGAATTCGGGAGTCCCGACGCCGGCGTGCCCGTACGCGCCGCCGACTCCCCCTTATGTATACAGGGACACTTGTAACTCCAGCCTGGCCAGCCTGAGACTGAAAGCGAAGCAGCACTCGAGTTTCGGATACGCCAGTGTCCAGAATCCCGCTTCTAACCTGAGCGCTTGCCAATACGCGGTGGATAGACCAGTCTAATTGCTGACCATTGAAAAGCCGATTCACAGGAACAAGAGACTACATTTTTTTTCTCTTTAATTAAACGGCACAAGAAGACTAAACCACTGAAATGAGCTATACCCCGTGATGGAGTTTTCAGACTAAAAGGAAAATATTAGACATTCTTCGATAAGTATTTTTGTGCTTCGCCAGTGAGTGCAGAATTTGACTGGATATTTTATTTTATAAGGCTGTTATTTTGAAGTTTTGAATTATGGACATTTAATGACTGAAAGGTTGTAAATATTAAAATGTTACCTGCATTTTATAAAAGCGAATGCTCTTGCTCTTCAGTGTTTTCAAAGGTTCAGTTTAACAAAGCATGTGGAAAACGTAAAGGAATAATGTTTTGCTTGCAAACAAGGGAATGTATATACTAAACCCACCAGTTGTGTATTTCTAATATTATAAATTTATTATTAAATGTCTGTGTGAATATCGATTTTAGAGTAGACATTCTGATTATTAAGACGCATCAAATGTTCCTGCGAAATTAAATAGAATTTGATTTGTGTATACTATTTGGTACGGAATTTTGTTTCGTTCTTTTTTTTCCAACTACAAAAAATAAAATATTGTGTTTTATTTAATGGAAGTAAATATATCGTTCAAAAATATTTTACACGCATTGTTTAAAGTTTGTGTGCTGTTACTACATGCATATTAAGGTTGGACAAAAAATGTAACAGGAGAGATGCACCGGGTTCAATTATAATAATTGCTTCTCTAATCTAGGGAAAACATTGTTCCCATCCAATACACATTCTCGAGACGCAAAATGAGAACGAGTAGGGGGTGAGAGCTGTAGTCAGATAAAAGGCAGCGCGGACGCCTGTCTAACCCAGAGTTTGTGTGATCGGCCGTGCTTGAAATAACGCTGCAATACACAAAACATGAATTCGAGAATTAATAAGATCCCGTGCCACTCAAAATAAAATTAAACTTACAAAAGTAACAATAACCATCGACGCTACAAAATATCCAGTCGCAGCACAAAAAATGAACAATATGGTTCATTTAACATTTTTCAAAGGTTTAGATATTGATTTGCGCTGTGTTAAATATATTAAAATTGCACAAAAGAAGTAAAGGACAGAACATGCACGCGGTTTAAAAGTATTTTGCATTGAATACTGAAAGTTAATTATTTTACTTTAAGTTGAAGTTTATTCGGTTTTTATCTCAAATTTAGAATAATAACGTGCCAAATATGATTTCATCTAACTGGTCCACACGATTGGAATTTGTGTTAGTGGTCTTTCTTTTGTCGTTTTTTAAACAAAAAAAATATGTGACCGTTTTACCTCACCCTGCCTCGATTTATGTCCAAGTTTTGGTCTGCAGCTTACTTGTAGTCTTTGTCTTGGCGCAGGCATCTAAGACATTTTGGCGCAATAATTGATTATTAAATGTACTGGAAGTGATTATACAAATAAAAGACGAAACGCCTAAGGTAAACGCTGAAGGTAAACGGAAATAGTCATTTGTGAGTTTGCACACAAACAATAGATGGAATTTGGTCCGAGGACGTGGATGCCTTTTAAGCTCTTGACTCGCGGGCCAGGAGTCACGCTAAAATACAAACTAGCGTCAGTTCATAAACAATTTTATTTTAAAACAATTTAAAAGATACATGGCAGACCGTAAAGTATTTCTGTCAAGGCGAGAAATCCGTTCCTCTTAAATCAAAGCACACTCACATGATTGATATTTGACTTTAGATGAGTCGCATTGCTGACAATTTTTGCAACTTTTTTTCGGTAGGTGTGACCATTCATATTCATATCAACGTTGCTTACTGTGCTCTCGCGACCTGGAATTATTGATTTACGCCAGCAACTTTAAGAATGCAGTAAAAATGCAGCGAGCTGGCTCGTCTCTGACAGTGTTTTCTCTTCAAATTTTAAACAACTGAAATACATGTTACAGCGGGCGCGTTACCTCTGAAGTTCCTGACCTGCTGAAAATGAATACGGCTCCAAGTTGCATGACATAAACCTCCATTACTAATCATATGTCGAGCGTTTAAGGTTCAAATAGTCAAACTCTGTAAAAAAAAATTCCAGCTGTGAGCTTCCTTAGGGTAAAACTCGATGCTTTCCGTAATACGTAATTTATTACCGTAGATCATTCATTTGTTAATTGTAAAGAGTTCATTGTAACGAATTGTATTAAAAGGAACAAATTTATGCGTGCTGAGTCTACTTTCATACCTCACCCTGACAAGCCGTAAATTACCCATGACCGAGTTGTCCGCTCGTGCCTGAGTCCGTAAAGAGGCGAAATAATGGCCGACAAAGGGGAACGCCTTTCAACCAAGCAAACAACGCTGTCTGGGCCCCAATACACATCCTAATAAACACTGGGGAGAGATGATACCAAAGAGCCAAGTCTTCCAGAAGGAACTTATTTCGACTGCGACAACCAAGGAAAGCAGCCACGCTCTTCCATTCTGCGCATCAACGTTTATTAGGGAAAGATATTGAGGTTCCCGCAGATGCAACCTACTTCGCTGGACAGTCCCACTTGAGTTAAGTGGCTTTATTCGTTAGGGAAGGCACGCGCGTAATAAGTACAATAATCGGTAATATATATAGCCTTTTACATACATATAATTTGTGTTAATGTTGTAATATATAGCTTTTACCTTCGGACATTTGCAATTTTAATTATTTGTTAAATATTCTGAATGTGTTAATACAGGGTCTGTTACTTTTGTTTTGAAAAATAACATTCATGTATCACCTACGTATATTTAAGTTTTTGTGTGTTATAAATGTAATAAGATAGGACAGGTTTAGCTCACAAGTTGCGTTCTTGGGGTGAACGTGTCTTTTCTTTATACATTGAGATGTTAATCTGGGACGTGTGGCTCTGTGAGTTGCCAGGGTAATCTCGGAACCGTTTTATAATGCTGCCTGCAAATTAGCCACGCGAGCTTGTACATTCGCGTTAATGAGCTACATATTTACTGAAGGGCCCATGTATATTTTTTTCTTTTACATTATACCAAATGTCAGGTAATAGATTCGGGTTTTTACCTATTCACAACCAATTAGTTTGGAATGTAATTGTTCATTTCTAGGAAATGAAAAACATATTAACTGGCACTCCAGGGAATTAACGTAATGAAAAATAAAGTATCGCTATTAGGCTTCTGTGATTATTACGCAATAATAACAATTACAACAAAACATTCCATATTCATTTATTCTTTAGTTATCCATCTATGCTCCAAATGCTTCTACGGGGTCAAAGTTGTTTAACAGTCGTTATACAAGTCAAAAGATCTCTAACAGCATTTTCTAATTTCAAACAATTTGAAATGAGTGCAAAAATGTTCAGTAGTTACATATATACACATAAGTCGGCGGTTTTGTTCCTGTGTACAAAACAAAAAGGAAAAACAATTGAATAAGTTGATGAAACAGATTGTTCGCCATTCGCAGAAAGCAGGACACTATGCAAGCTCATTGTTGCTATTAAGACTAAGATGCTTAGTCGTCATTTTTAAAAAAAATTTCCACACGTGTCAGGGAATCTGAAAGTCCGAATTTGAATAACTCACTCCACAGTATCTCCAATGCGGTGTTACCTGATGGTGGATGTTTGCAGAAAATTTTGAGTGTTTCTCTAGAATGTTTCTGGGAACGTTTAGTGTATTTGTAGACGCTGAGAAGTTCCGTCCGTTTTTATAATTAAACGTAATGGAGAATATACGTGAACAAATGTAATTGATGCAATAGACTAAAGGCAGCGCTGCAGCCAACTTAAAAGGGCAATAACGGGTCGTGATCATTTTAATCCGTCCAAGAATCCCAGCACCCTGAAATTATTTCGGCAGCACCGAATACTCAGTATTAGATTATATTTTGGCTCGTTGTTCCATTGATTTGAGTCACGTACTGGCTTTATAGCAATAAATCGAAAAGACTGAGCTAGGCCTTACTGTGTCTAATTTAATGTCGTTGATATTTTTGTGGTTTATAATTCTGAGTTTAAAATGTCTGCTAAAGAAGGCACATCCCTGACGGCAATGCACGTAAATCTGAAATAGTTGGGTCAATTATAGGCTATTGCAATACGTAAATGCAGCAGTAGGTCTCTCCCAGGCAATTACATTTCTTGTGTGTGTGTTAAATCAACATATTATATTTCATCAAAAAGTTTTCCATCACTCATAAAAAGCAAAACGTTTGAAATGCAATGAACCGTGCAATTAAAGGCAGGAAATCTCAAATGAGACGAATGCTCTTGCTTTTTTGTGATATTGAAGTAGCTTCTAAGAACTGATATATACCGTCAGAGACTGCTACTTAATATCCGTTTTGTTGCGCACAACAAAAATTATCTGAAAATAAAGCTAATGCACAAACATAAGACCTTAAACGAAATGAAACGTCAAGTGACAAAAATGTTTTATTGACATATATGCTGTTGGCGTGCTACACCCCTCGTGGAAAGAAAAATGTCATGACATTAGTTGTTTACATGTTAGGCTACTAATATCAAATTATTTTAGCCCGAGAACACATATTTACGTGCTAATAATCATGCAAATAAAATTTCAAAACACGTCTTTAGGTTTCTACACTATAGTTATATCCAAAAATGATTAAGGGAGAATGTATGCCAGAAGAACTTGTTCGATAGTGAGGTAATCTGTGTTAAACGTGACAGCTACGCGTAACACCTTTATTAAAGAGGAAGGAGAGAGGAACGGAAATGAAAAAATCTGCAAGCGGTAAGTAGCCTCCATCTAGCGTCGACACGACACCGCGCTATTCTGATGATGTACCCTGACAGTCCTCATCATTTCTGCGGGTAATAAGCCGGGCCACCAGCGTCTGCAGGGACCAGCACGCGGATAACCGCGACGCAATCGCGCGCTTCCCCCTCGCCTTTCACTTGGCAGCGAGCACTGCCGATGAATGGGCGGAACAGATGTCGTTCCTCTCCTGCTTAGCGCACCACCAGTCATTCCGTGACTGCAAACCTTTTACTTTCTGGACAGATGGTCAAAGTGCAGGACAGACTGACACGCCTCCTAGGGATCCTACTCCAACTATTCTTCCTGACCCCTGGGCGCATGTCTGTTTGGCGCAATCCCCTGTAAATGTTGAACGTGGAACGCTTGGGGAAGGGGGGGTGGTATTGCTAAAATAAGACACTCTCTGAAAATCTGCTTTCTGGGAAAATTCATAGAATGTTCTCAATGTCTCGAATCTACGATTCTAAATACATTAATGTCCCTTGAACACATCATAGGAGAGAAAATAAAGTATTACTAAACACATAAATTAACTGCAAACTTAGCAATACTCACACTACTCACAGTTAACAACACTCATCCTACATGGAAGCTGCCACCATTAAATTAGTAAAACCAGCATCGTTTTCACTATAGCTTTGGCTTTTTATTTGTTTACGTAAGACAGTGAAATTTGCACTAATTACGCATGTGTCGTATTTTAATGGAAAAGTCTAATACTGCTGTCGTGAAGAGCGTTTTGAATGCACTTTTGTGATGCGCTTTCAGCGTTAAACACAGTACTGTCCGCGTGAGCTCACCTCTTTCACCACAGGGCAGGCTGTGGAGGAGAGCTGCTGAGGTATTTATGGAGCGTGAAGGAGGATAGAGTGACAGTCATTAAGATGATATCTTATACTCTATTCTCCCACTTAATTAAGAAACTCTTTCCGTGTTCTCTCCATAATATTGATCAATCAAAGCATTTTATTAAAATGATAGAACGTGTTAGTATTTGCGCCATACGCTTACATATCTGAATGAAATCTGTTGCATTTTTTTGAGAGTGGATTCAGAACTTTTCTTGCTACATACAAATTGTTTGGACACTTTACAAGTGTTTTGGTGAAATCTGGTACGATTCAATATATAATCAGATCAGTATATATGATTCTTATAGCTTGAAATATTGTAGACTTGGTACTGTGCTCCAGCTGTTGATTTATGAACTTTCTATGTAAAACCCATAATGGTGTCAGGTGGTTTTGCAAGCACGGAGCCATTTAAAATGATGTGAGAGAGCAATCCCCTCTGACGTCAAAGCACGTGCAAGTGCAGTACGTAAACCCTGTTAGATACTGTATGGTGCATTCACAGAATCAAAGATATGTCCTGTTACTGGTGTATTATTTAAATTTACCTCAGTGGTAAAAGTCCTAATTCTTATATGAATCTTATATAATTCAGTCACATTAAATATTTCCAATGGATGGATGGATGGCTTTTTGACACCTACCCCCTTTCCTGTTTGATGGAGCGCCATTATTTATTGGCAACCTGGAATCACATGGAAGTAAACTACATAGCCCAGTGTGCTTCACAATTTCAGTCAGCCCATCCACTGGACAATGAAGCATTCTGGGAAACGTAGTCTCAAAGTGGAAAAAGTAACATAATTACTGAAGCACAGCCCTGCAGCATGCAAACGTGGAGATATTTCTGATATAAATATTGTTTTTAACAACTTTAGTCTTTGCAAACACCCAAAAATAACATAGCTGCACACATTTTGGTGAATTGTCTTCTCTGACTGTTTATTATTCATAAATTATAGTCCATAATTATCCATCCATCTGCACACTGCTTGTCCTTGTCAGGGTCACAGGGTATGCATATTCATAAACAGAAATATTTAAAATCGAAAAATATATAATTTCTGCATGATGTCCTGTTGTCATTAACTTGAATTCAGTAAATGATTTTCAATGTATAGTCAGAAGCCCTTCATAAGTGTGGTAAACAAAGCCTCAAATTAAAGAAAAATTGAAATGTTCTCCAAATCCCATTGAGTGTTGTACTGCTTTGGTCCTTCCTACCCTTCTCCAGCAAACAGTCCTCCCTGTCTCTCTGAGTTCACCACATCCCCAATCCACCAACCCCCCCCCCCCATCAAGATTACTGGGTCACCTCCTTCAATTCATCATCACCAGACCTGAAGATGAGAAAAGTGGAAAGGAAATGGGGATCATGGAGCATCACCCAACTTCAATTACTTCAGCAGATAATGGTATTTGAGTAAAATAAAAATTAAAATACATGCCTCAATTGGATAAGCATGATGGAAAATGAATGAATGAATGAATGTGTGAATGAATGATCCTGTTTTCCCCGTCTCCTTCTCCTTCTACTGCCAAACAATAAAATCATTACCAGTAAAAAAAAAAAAAAAAAACACCAGCTTCGCTCTAATCAGAACCTAAACTGCATTTTTCGACATCCACGTGTTTCTCCTGTCACAGCAGATTCTCACATCCTCCTGGATAGTGACATTAAGCACTACGCAGTTTGCCAGTAGCCATTTACAGGTTTTGTTATTCCGGAAGGCTTAATGCCCTCATAATAGCAAAACACGTCGCTTAATTTCTTAATCAGTGGAACAAATAATCAGAGTTTCGGATTTCTTTAGTTAGTGAATTAAACATTGACCTATAAGATCTCTCTGGCATGCCTAGCATACATATACTCATCATCTTTCACCAAACCTCACATTTATTGTGCATTGCTTAGCTGTTAAGCTGAGATTGTGTTTTCTTATATCTATGGTAACCACGGGCGCCTGCAGCAGTACATCTTTACGCATTGTGCGTATAGCCTTGCTATTATGTGGTTAACGTTACATGGTTCTATTTTTTGTCTTGTTATGTCTGCAACAGAAACGATTGTCCCTCATGATTCTTCGGCAATATATTTCTCTCACTCTCTGTTGTTATTTCGCATTACATATTGTGTTTATGAAGACGGAACAAACAATATCTAGTGGTGTACGATATATCGGATAACATGCCGATATTTCCAGCCGATATTTAAACTTTTTCAGTTCAAAGGTATTATTCAAAGTTAGCAGCACCAAAGCTTAAGTCACAACTAAAATAATAGAGATGACCGCACTGGACGATCAGCCATTTTCCGTAGTGGTGGAGATGGGATTTCGGTCTCAAAATACAGGCACGCCACATGTTTATAATTCATTATTAAACCCACCAAGATCGATCTTTCAATTTCCATATAAAAGAAAAATCATTCCGCTAATCTGCGCCGGTAAGATCGGCAAGTTTCACCGCTGACACCCCCAGCAAGATTAGCTGCGATATTAGACAAAAATATCTTAGTGCACCATTAACAATATGGTCATTACTGAAATGGGACTCTAACATCAACTTTGCAGAACAGAAAGGGCACATTCCTGGTATTTGACAAATAACTCATTTCTAACAACTCGTTTTTAACAAACAACTCGTTTCTCATTCAGTCTACTCCTTATTATAACACCAGTTTACCATCTAGTGGTGTTACACAATCTGTCACCTCCAACCATTTATCCTGGTCGCGATCTCAGGTAACACAGTACACAAGGCAGGGATTCACACTGGTACAGGACACCAGTTCATTGTAGGGACAATGCACACAAGGGGCAATTTAGAGACACCGATTCTTGGTCTCTGTGAAAGTGATTAATTGCCATTGTTGACACACCACAGCAGACAGGGCACAACAAGAAAACGTATTTAACCCATATGTGCCACCGCAGTAGGCAGCTAAGTCAGCGCCAGGGGAGCAGTGCTTAGGGGCAGTACCCTGCTGCTCGGGGATTTGAACCAGCAACCGTTCTAGTGAAGTCCCCTAATCACTAGGCCACCCTCCAGGTGTACTTCAGAGCTGCTTCCTTTCCCCGGTTTTTTTTTCCAGAACCCCACAGCCAACAGCTGTAGCGTCTGTCAGCATCTAATTTCCCCCAGTGATGCTCTCATCAGCCGGGCACTGGAACTGCAGGATTTCTACAGAGAACCCCACCCCTACCCCCCGGCCGGCGCGCGCCTTCCACCACCTCCCCAAGCAAATAACTCGCATGACAGAACATATGCACCTCACCTCCATCCCTCTCACTATCCTGCCTCGTTCATCTGCTCGATTTGTATGCACATCTGTACTCTGCGCCTTTCTTCGGTGGCCGTCATTTGCAGAGCCATTTATCAATCCGGGAAATAAAGTATGAGTGACTGAATAAGTGTGACAAATAGCCCTTACAAGTAATAACAACGGAACAGATAGTTAGTGATTATCTTTTAACAACTAAATCATTCTCCCAGAATACTGCACCATATAAATAAATACCATTAAATGAAGTGCAGCCAGGGGCAGAAATTATAATTTTTTTTAGAAAGTCTACGGTAAATTTCAAGCGGCCGCCTGCGCGTGCTGCGATGAAATCATGCTGCTCGGACAGTCAATTTCACGGTGCCAATGGACCAGATCCATAACTGCAAGGACGTAATCATCTCCTCACTCTGTGGACACTTCAGAACAAATACAATATTTGTGCTCCAGTCACTCCGGCATCTTCAGTAATTTCCAGCGGAAACATGTTTGTTTTAAGCGCAGTCCGGATCGCGGCGTGGCCCGAGAAGGAGCCTGTGTAATATTTCATGTTGTTTTACCTGCGATTTATATTGACTTTATCACTGGACCCACTACAATATCAAACCTCTGCCAATTCCGTCGTTTAGCTTAGGATTCGCCGCAGGCCCCCATAGCCAGTTTCGGTTAACCGAACAGTTTGCTCTAAACAGAAATACAACATCCAGGCAAACAGGTTTAGCTCTGAATTATCTCCTGCAGAGTAGAGGATCTCCCACATTTGAAGAAAATGAGCTTATAAATTCATATCAAAGCGGCACACGGCTTCAGCTGAACAATCGCCGAGGCGCGGCATTTTAATTAAAAACTGGCAATCATGACTGCGTTATGCTCCTGCATTTCACTACTGGGCATGTCCAGAATATTGTGAGCATGTGAAATGATTTGCCTTAAAGGGATGGGTGTGGTGATATTTAAGCTCTTAATTCATTTGGTCGTTGCCAGGGCTGGTATTTCCACTTCACAGCTGCTGTACGTTCATAAACAAAATTTCAGCAAACTTAGAAACATGAATGAATTAATTATATGGTACACGGAGAGGGGAACGTCTGGCAGGTCTGGGAGCGGTGTGACCCCAGTCAGTAGCAAACTCACCTGATCTTCTGCGTGGAGACTCTGGCATGCGGCTCAGAGGATCAGCAGCCAGTACGGTAGGGTGCTTTTAGCCTCACCCTTTGTAAATCTGATGGACCCATCCCCTAAACAGAAGCCGAATTTAGACAATCACATTCTCAAGTGCGGTGTGGCATAAACCAGTGTTTCTCAAACAGGTCCTCGGGGACCCCCAGGCGGTCCACGTTTTTGCTCCCTGTGATTTGGGAGGGAGCAAAATCGTAGACCGTCTGGGGGTCCCAGAACACTGGTTTGAGAAACACTGGCGCAAAATACATACAAAGCTTAATTAGAGAGTGTGCAGGCCTGGGAACTTGGAGGATAAATATGGTCGTGTCTGTTTTACTGTCTGGTTCTCCGTTACCTCCAGTCCCGTAAGTGATCTCATTTTTCCCAATTATTCCACGTGTACAAAGTATTCTAGTAAGACACGAGGACAAGTCTTCCGAAGAAGTCTTTTAACAGAATGAAATTAGGTGAAATAACTCAGACTGAAACAGCGGTAGCAGACAATTAAGAAATTCGGGCAAATATATTCACAGTGAAAGCCGTCCTGAAATAATGAGCTCTTGACAAATTCCGTTCGCAGTCTTCTCGAACCTGACAACACCAAAAAAATCTATTTACTACTAGTATCCTCTAACGCATCCTCTAACCTATCCTCTAACGCATCCTCTAAAGCATCCTCTAACGCATCCTCTAACGTATCTTCTAACGTATCCTCTAACGTATCTTCTAACGTATCCTCTAACGCATCCTCTAACGTATCCTCTAACGTATCCTCTAACGTATCCTCTAACGCATCCTCTAACGTATCTTCTAACGTATCCTCTAAAGCAGGGGTAGCCAATCTTATCCGCAAAGGGCCGGTTAGAGGACTGATTGGCTGAAGAGTCCTCACACCTGGGTTTGAACAGCTGACCTACAGGTTATCTCAAAAACCTGCATACACACCGGCCCTTTGCGGGTAAGATTGGCCCCCCCCTGCTCTAAAGGACTAAATTCTCTTACCCCCATCCCGCTGCCCCCACTTCCACCATTTTAAAAAGCTGGACGACCTTCTCATGGAATTTTCATGCAATTACTGACAGGCACTTTAATATGTTATGCACTTTAAATTACATTATATTTTAGATTATTTTAATTTATGTATGTGTGATGATGACTGTGTGAGTGACGTATGTATCTCTGACAGCTGTTTTAATTTCGTTGCACTGGCTGCAATGCAATGACAATAAAGATATTGTATTCTATAACGGTTGCTAGAAACATTACTACATATTATATGATTCGCTTCTTAATTCAATTTACCCTGTACTGCCTCATAGTCACTGTAGTGCTCCATGTGACCAGCAGGTGGCACCTTGTTTATTAATTAATCAGTCATCCAACTTCTAAACGTTTATCCTGCTCGGAGTTATGGGGGTGCCTGGAGTCTATCCCGGGCAACACATGGAATTGGATAGGGCTACATCCTGGGCATGATGCAAGTCAATCACCGGGCACATACACGCACTCTACGGGCAATTTAGAGACAATAGCCTAACTGCATGTAGAAAACCCGGAGGAAACCCGCATAACACATGCAAACTCCACACACGCCGAGCGGAGATGGGATCTGAACCCCCAGTCCTTGAAGTGTGAGACAACAGTGTTACCCACAGTGATATATTAATGTTGGCAAATGAATCCAAGTGTAAGTTGCATGAAATCTTAGACGCGTGAGGCGAGCGGATAGGCAGACAAAATACAAAACGTGCGTAAACGGGAAATACGCTCGGCTTGAAAGGATAAACGTTATATAAACCGTTCAACAATATAATCGTTAACTTTTCTTTTGCAAATACGGAGGAAGCGGAAGGTACAATAACTGTCCATTGTGATGTAGACTTCCTATTATAGGTGGATTTTGCCATGATTTGAAAGACACACCAGGTTTTCAGTCAGGCGTCAAATTCCACCAGAGTTAATTATCATTCATTATAAATGTAAACACTTGGCTAAAATAACGATAATTACCTTTCTCTTTTACAAACACAAGAGCTTTTCTTAACAACGGGAAATGACAAAGTTCTGCCTGGCTCTTCATTTCGGTGGTAAAATTAACGCAGGTCTATATCATGGCTAAAGGCGATTTTTATTTTTTTGCTCATTTAACGGAGCGCTGGCCGATAAAACGATGTGAGGTGTAACATTAGCCGCATCTACTGGCCACACCAGGAATTGCGCTCTTGTTTGTTTCAGTAAGCTAAGTTCTGATCTTGTATTTTAAAAAACCCATTTCACTGTAAGATTCTCTTTGACCTTGTCGGATATTTGGCGAACAACTTTGACTATATGTGATATTTGGCGAACAATCAATTCATAACGCGCAGCAAGTGATGGTTGTCACATACAGATTACGAGAGTTTCGATACTTAGAACGAGGATGGAAAGGGGCTAAAACACAAAACCAAAAAAAGGTCATGAAAAAGTCCTAATTTAGTTTTCCGACATTGCTTGAATAATTTTATAACACAAGCACACTATCATATCGTTTATTTGTACATGCACAAAAACAGTTAATGATATTCAGATTTATTCACAGCCTCAGACAACTTTTTCACAAAGATTTGTCATGATTGGAGGTGAAACATCAATCTCAATCTCAAATGCTGTTTCTGTAACTGTAATGATAATAATGATCCCTGTACTGCTGTAGCTATTCTTGTTCTGTGCATCCTCTCGTTATAAAGCTTGACTTAGTTACGTACTAAGGGAAAAGTTTTTTCCCTGCAAAACGGAAATCCATCTCGTTCATTCTTCCCGATGGGGCCATTCTTCGCGAGGTATTTTGGTTCGTTTTTATGTTTTTGCTGGTCCTGGCCCCACCTTTATAGTGTGGGATACGAGTCCTTTCTCCTCGCCTCCAGCGCCCTCTTGGGGTGGGATGTGGCCATTACGCAGATACGTTGACGTCCAACCAAAGGCGGATCTCCTCTCGGTTTCTCCTCATCCAGTCGATGTTGCTCTTCACCTTTTCCAAGGCCTGCTTCCTGGGCGTTGCCCCCGCCCCAGCGTCGGGATGCCTGGAGATGAAGTTCTCAATCTGCTCCACGTGGGAAGGGAGGAGCAGGTTATGTTGGGTAAGGTCACATGACAGACATCAACAC
The DNA here is from genome assembly GCA_025773925.1 of Cryptomyrus ogoouensis. Classification (NCBI taxonomy): domain Eukaryota; kingdom Metazoa; phylum Chordata; class Actinopteri; order Osteoglossiformes; family Mormyridae; genus Cryptomyrus; species Cryptomyrus ogoouensis. The sequence continues at coordinate 1,123,624 of JAOYFF010000112.1, read as the reverse complement.
AACATGCAGATAAACATGAATGAAAGCAGTACTCTCATATTAAACATCAGATTCCCACTTAAACTCATCAGACCCCCAATGTATCCTGAGATGTTCTTGGTATTAAAATCTGAAATGCCAGGACCCCAGGCAAGGGAAATATAAAATCAAGAAATCAATAAATTTCAGAATAACTGTGAACTATGTTGCTCAGACTGCAATGACACCTCGCCCTTCTGCGCGCTATGAAAACACGCGCCAGCAAGCAGGATCACCACCAGGTACAAATCACAGCCACGCAAATTGCCCCGCCGGGCGAGTCGTGCGCAGGCGGCATCGCTCCCAGGTTGCGCCGCTTCGATCTTTAATAAGAGGGACACGTTCTGGGCGTGCAGAGAAACCCGAGCGGAAAAGCCGTCTCCTTCCCGGCCCACCGGGCCTCCATCTCATTACCTGCCACAGCTGCAGCTCCGTGTTGTAAGTCGGCGTAATCCTGGCCACCAGGCGGCCAAGGTTCCTGCTGTTGATGGTGAACCTGGAACGACGAGATGAGACACATGGTGCGGGGAATGAGGTCGAGGCAGCGTGTTGCACCCTCCTGCCGGTGGGGGTTCCTGTCCCATTGGTAGTCATGCTGTGTCCCTGACTGGGCCTGATCAGGAAGTAATGGGCCGCGGAATGGGGGGGGCACCCAAGTCTGTTACCAGGTAACAGAAGGGGCATCATCACAAAAAAACCAGACAAATTATATTAGAAATAATATAATTTATTTATATAATTCATATATTATAATATAATTAGCAATGGAAGCCAATAAAGCTTTAAGGATAAGCCCTCCCTGCCATGGGACCCTCTTGCTGAGTCCAGGAACTACACAACGTTACAGACATCATCTGGCCAGTCTTACTGCTCCAAGGGGGGGACGCCGCTGTGGCCACCACAGCCATTCCCAGGCTATGAGATGAAGACCAAACGCCACCAGCAAAATCTGACTAAAAACCGGCCAGACTAACGTGGCAGGTAGCTGCCGTGAACGGTCTCAGCGGGCTTCCCCACCTGTTTACCAGGTATTCCCAGTTGAGCGCGGTCCAGTCCCAGGCCATGGTGCTTCCGTATTTGTTCAGCGAGACGTATCTGATGAGTGTGAAGACGTCCTGGGTGCGGATGATGCTCTCGTTCTTGGCCGCCTCTAGGAGACTGTGGGGGGGGGGTTAGCCCGGAATCCGCTGGAATCCGGGGTTCTTTGTTTTGTCGGTACTCAGAGAAATGGCCGGGCCCATGAAAAATTCTCCCGAATGGACCCCTCCATCTCCAAACCAAAGCTACCATTATCCACAGCCATCAGCCATGCACTCAAGGGCGACCCCTAGTGTCTGGGCCACAGAAGGTCTACCCCTTTCTCCCCCCTGCATAGAATCACACTAAAAAAATTTTTAAAAAACACTCACACGGCAAATATGTTAAAGAAAAGCTAATTAGCGGATCTGGAGACACCGTCTTTCCTCAGTATGAATGCTTGGTGCATCATGTCCAGCTTACCGGCTGAGCAGATCCACGTTCTCCACCGACGCCAGCCCGTACAGAATCTTGTCCTTCTCCTGGGCCAGAGTGGTGCTGCTGTACCTCCTGAACATCTCATTCCAGGCCTCCTCAGAGCCCGCCTCCTTCATTCCATAATGGTACACCAGTCGCCGCAGGTTCGCAGCCACGCTGACAGGAATTGATGCCGGTCAGTGCCACACTCAGAGACGGGGCGGCCTTCGAATCAGCCTGTCATTGCGCTTGCATTCCGGCCCCGCCCACCAAGGGAGCTTTAAACGATTTCCAAAACTAGAATCCAGCTCAGTTTTTATAACACCAAGTCATGCCCTAAATTCTAATTACTAACATGAAAAAAACTGATGTCATGTACAGTCGCGTGACTGATGTGAAAGCTTTACAGAATGTGGTCTGAATGTGTCAGTATGGCTGGACTGCATTCTCTTAAAACCATACAAGGCATTGTAACCTGCATTAATTTGAGGGAATTAAACACATTTGTGCAGCTATTTGGTTACCTGTCTGTAGCGTTTTACGTATGTACCTATATATTTAGAAGCTGAATCTTGAAATGTTTGTTTCAGCATTTGTTCCTGCGATCAATAAACGGCAACCTTATCTTAATCTTCACTACGTGAGTAATGGTAGCTGAACTCGTATCTGAGAGCAGAAGAATACCGTAGTGGATCTTGTTGACGTGTTATATGCGTGTGCGTGCGTGGTACCAATACTGGGGCTATCTACTCACCGTGAGCCATTGATCCAATGGTAAAACAAGTGAGAGGCTTGGACCAGGGCGTCTTGGTCCTCCATCTGGCAGGACAGTCCCAGAATTATCGCACGTAACATCCTGGTGGTGACAGAGGCCGTTTTGGCTTCGTATTCACAAATGGACAGAGACACGCAGACTCAGGCAGACACAGTATCATGTACTGATATATATGCACAGGGAGGAGAACACACTGGTTGTCATGCAGACTAACCCACAGACAGGCAGAGGGAAAAGCACTCTCACACCTTTCTTGCATGCTCCCTGTGTCATTCCATCCCAGCATCCTGGAGATACCTGACAGCTTATTACGGAAAAACATCTAAAAGGGACAAAAAAATGTGACTATTACACTATGTAGCATCTGTAATGTCTGTATAGAGTCTGTAATATCAGAATTAGTAAATTCAGAGTTGACGTAGAAGACAGGTTTATTTATACATGTAATGCACCCTTACTCTCAGCAGGGGGCGCCCAGACACTTTTTGACTTTTAAAATGCCAATTATGAAAAACACGTCTGTTATTCCTAATACAGATTTTTCCCCCCTGAATAAACAGTGATGTTCAAATTCAGACTCAACCTGTAGCATTAGTATATACTAGTATTTTACTATACTAGTATAGCATGAAAAAATAACTAATTTTACATGGAAAAGCATATTTATTTAATTGGTTGCTTGTCTGTAATGTCGGGGTATTGCAAGTCATTAGTCCTGGGTCGCTCTGTAAATCAGCATCTACACCATCCCCACACCTAAAAAACGCACCAAACCAGTTTCATCACGAAAGCTCAAATGTCCCCCGTGTCTGTGTAGCTCATCTCCACGTCTAATCCCCGCCTATAACGTCCTAATGGGGGGACCAGCGGCCCACAGCTTCCCCGATGCGCTCGTTTCTGCGCACAGAATGGCCTTTCGCATGGGGTACCTGGAACTTTGGGTACAGCGTGGAGTCCTGCACCATCATGTCCCGCACATAGGCGATGGACGAAGCCACCGTGTCCCACACAACGTACTCCGTCTCAGCCGCTAGGTATTTCGCCAGGTTAAACGCGTGGCTGTAATCGATGACGTTGGCTCTGTTCGGGCAGATTAGTGAATTGGACAGTGAGGCACAACAGGTTTCTCCCTGCGGGCGTTTTTTTTTTTTAATCACGATTTGCATTGCCATCGTGTTCATGCGTGATCAACAAAGAGCAAGTGTTTTTCAGAAAAGGAAAAGAAAGGATTCGTACCGTGCCAGAAAAAATGCATCATCTATGTACCCCGCCCGATCTGCCTTAGAGAAAACCTAAAAAAAAGTAACACAGACGTCAGGTTTAGAGGTTAATTGCGCTGTCATTGCACGGAAACAGAAAAATAACAGTGCTTTGAGTAACTTGCCAGAAAACAAGCACGCTAACTATCGCATATGATTTATATTGATATTCAGTAAGGAGGATATTCAAGTCCAGTAACTGACTGCCAAAAGTCGGCACCCTGGTGAGAACGGGAAATACCCTGTGGTCCTGGAGCAGCTGCTGGCTCACTGAGCTCCACAGGAGGTCATTGTAATTGACCCGGTAGAAGCCCATGGAGTCTCTGTTCAGCTTCAGCAGTCCATCCACATCGGTGGCATAGTCTGGAACTAGAAGGTCTGCGACATAGAGCAGCAGAAGACATTCATGCATTTACAGCGACAGATATAAAACACCAATATAAAAGTACATGTAAGTGAGGGAATAATGGCTTCTTGGATTTAAGAGTTTAGTGCTTGGTGTTTCTGGGAGATGAAAGACCACCACATACTATCAAGGTACCTTAATGGTCACAGTAGGGATACAGGTGTAGAAAGAGCTTGTTATTAACATACTGGAGGGGTTCCGCTGTGGGATCTGCCCATCGTACCTCTCTGCATCCTGTTGTACATTATACTCCCATTCTTCTGGCTACCCAGAGAGAACCACTTTATAGGGATGGTCCAGCTGTAGCTATGGAGAAAGTCAGATGTCATGACAGTGATTATAATAAGATGTCAGTCGGAACCTCCTGTTCTAGCACTGGCAGAATGACAATTAAGCAGGTGTTCATCCACCCTGAACCCTTGTTTTCCATCTTCCCTGAACCCCAGTTCTCCATCCTCCCTGAACCCTTGTTCTCCATCCTTCCTGGACCTTTGTTCTCCATCCTCCCTGAACCCCAGTTCTCCATCCTCCCTGAACCCTTGTTCTCCATCCTTCCTGAACCCCAGTTCTCCATCCTCCCTGAACCCCAGTTCTCCATCCTCCCTGAACCCCAGTCCTCATCCTCCTTGAACCCTTGTTCTCCATCCTTCCTGAACCCCAGTTCTCCATCCCCCCTGAACCTGTGTTCTCCATCCTCCCTGAACCCCAGTTCTCCATCCTCCCTGAACCCTTGTTCTCCATCCTTCCTGAACCTTTGTTCTCCATCCTCCCTGAACCCCAGTTCTCCATCCCCCCTGAACCTGTGTTCTCCATCCTCCCTGAACCCCAGTTCTCCATCCTCCCGAACCCTTGTTCTCCATCCTTCCTGAACCCCAGTTCTCCATCCTCCCTGAACCCCAGTTCTCCATCTTTCCTGAACCTTTGTTCTCCATCCTCCCTGAACCCCAGTTCTCCATCCTCCCTGAACCCTTGTTCTCCATCCTTCCTAGACACTTACTCTTTACCCTACCTGATCCCTTAGCACCCCCTAATTAATAAAGCTACTTTAGCATCTCCATTTAGCACCAAGGCTGTTAGGAGATTAAGTGAAGCAGGAGAACTGACCTCGATACTCACCTCAGGGCGACCGTGGGCTTGGAGGGGTCTGTGTTGGGATCCAGCAGTAAGCGTCTCTGAGTCAGTCTGACCTGCATGCCCAGGGTAGACACATCCAGTAGAGGGTACCCCATCTGCTTGGTCCAGGTGTCCATTATCTCTTCTACGGGAAAACCGCTCACCTGACGCACAAAGCCACCCCTTATGCATCTGGCCTTTCCACAGGTGGACATGTCTACAGCCATTTGAGCGCGATTCGATCTCCACATGCATGTAAATCAAGAAACACAATCCTGTCGGTTGGCTGGCCTACTGAAACCAATCAGCTCAGAAGTGTCTGTAGCCATCATGGAAACAAAGTCAAGATATCAAAAAGGCAGAGACAAGAACATACCGCAGCTAAAGACCTCCAGAAATCAGAGGTCTTGGCATTCCTAAACTGGAAGTCTTTCAAGTATTTCTAGGCAAAGAAGGAACAGATTAATTCATGTTGACTTTTGCTTTGTTTCTATACCATTCCTGCAATTCAATGCACATTTTGGCAGTTGATATAAAAAGATATTAAAGTTCAGGATAAATATGAGCACTTTACTGGCTGATAAAAATAAGCTGTAGGAGCCAAACCTTATCAACATATTGCAACATATCATCAGCTATCAGTTGTTGCACAACAGAATATGTTGACATCACACCTGACAGCCGATCTGAAACATCTCGCTACCCAGTAGGTCCTCCAGCATTCTCAGGATTGATGCCCCCTATAGGTGAAAGTAGGTATTTGTACAAAAAACGTGTTGGTGAATGACGAAAAGAAATAGTGGAATATCTGATAATGGACCAAACATAGCATTACCTATAATTAATAATTTGTAGATATCTCAAAAGGAATAATGCTGCAGGTGTTCTCCAGGACTCCACTTTCTGCTTATATATGTGTGTTTGTATCAATATTACATATGTTACGGGTGAAAAACAACTTAAACAAGCCATCGTGACTTCTGAACATTTAGTGTCTACATCTCATTTTTTCCAGCAGGTGGCGCACTTGAGAATAGTGTCTAACCTTCCTTACTTGTCTTACTTGAAATTCGGTATTTCCATGCAGCTTAGCAATTTAGAAATACTAGGAGCATTATGATAAATTTCCTGTATATAAATGGAATATTTGCCAACTACAGACATGAGTTATACTCTAAATTATCAGAAATAACAGAAATTAGTTATTATAATACAATAGAAATATATACAGTGTATCCTAATTAAAAGCACTCAGCTGTGCAAACTGTCGGTGCCTTTAGCCTCAGTAGAGGGTTACCTTGCTGTAGGATATTCCGTCAAAGACGGCCGTGATCTCGGCTGGCGTGGAGACGTTGGCAATGATGGCGTGGGAGGAGACGAGGGCGTCGCTCACCATGACCGGCAGGGTGATGTCCATCAGCATGAAGTCTCGCTACCGAGGCGGGAATGCATTAGCTGCTGCAGGTGACGGCCTCCCCCCAGGGCATGCGAGCCCAAGCGGGCGGCTCACCATCTCCCAGCTCGGCTCCGCCCTGTCCACCCCCACAAACGCGAAGAAGCTGGCAAAACCTTCGTTCAGCCACAGGTCGTCCCACCAGTCCATCGTCACTATGTTCCCGAACCACTGTGACAGGGTCCATGGGACATGTGGCCCATAAACACAGAATCAGAACCGACTTTATGCAATACATGAGCAAATAAGGGGATAGGGCCTTTTACATTGTAAATGGTACAAAAGTGTGAAACAAACAGCCCTGCAAGATATCACTTTTCTCAGGGACATGAAAGTGTCGTCCACTTAATTAGACAGTGAAAAACATCTAAGGATATTTTATCATTTAAAATGCCCATTTTGTGGTCGTCCTAGGAGACTCCAGCCTAAGCCAAAGTTTCCCAACCCGGTCCTGGGGACTCCCAGACAGTCCGCATTTTTCTTCCCTCCCAGCTCCCAGCCAATCAGGAACACCCAATCCCTGGTTCAAGTGTGTTGGGAGCTGTCTGGACGTGGACTGTCTGGGGGTTCCCGGGGACTGGGTTGGGAAACACTGGTCTTAGGTGTTGCAGCCCTGGGTGCTGCTTTCTGTATGGAGGACATGCACTTCAGTCCTGGAAAGAGTGATATTTTAAAGCCAAGCACCAGCTGACAGACGGCAATTCTGCAATTTCCACACAGCTATGGAGGAAATGTTGGCCCAGGTCAAACAGACAAACTGGCACAAAGTGCCGGTGATACAGGAGAGAAAAAAACATCCACAATCGGAGCCCCCTTTGATTAATCCACAACTGACAGCAGTAATGACATAGGTGGATCTAGCCTTTTCAGGATACAATAAAACCACCACAACTGAAACGCCTCATGGATAATCCAATCTGGAACCCATCCCTGGAAGTGTAAGTCTGGGCACATCCTGGATGGCATGCCAGACCATCACAGGGTTCACGCTCTCACCATTTAAAGGAACCAGTTCACCCAAACCATATGTGTTTTGGACCGTTAGAGTTTATAGGAGTACCCAGAGGGCAAACGCTGAGAGAAACTCTGCACACATACCATAGCATAAGGTGGAATTCAAACCTACAGTTCTGCAGGTAGAAGTAGTGACAAAGGTTCATGAACCATTTGCTGTATTTTCTGACCCCACTAGATGGTGCTCTTTTTAAAAGAAACAGTAAAACCATGGCACAAAACAAATCAAAGTAGTGTGGTCAAAAATACCACAAATGATCCATAAAGTTTCATTTGGTCATCACTAGGTGGAAGGTGTTGCACATTGAGCCACCCAATCAATCCAACCAATAATTGAGGAGACCTTGCAGTTTCTGTTTATTTGTAACTGGAATGGAAGTCCAAACAGACCTACAACTGTTACTTGACCAATAATAATCATTTCTGTCGATATTTGGACAAGCCCACCATGCTGAACAGGATGGACCTCATCAGGCTGAACCATCCACAGCTGTCTGATACCCAGCTTACCATCCCTCCTTGCTGCAGTAACACTGGAGCAGGGTCACCCTCCCAACACTGTCCCTTTACTGCAGGCTGGACCCCCGTCATCACGGCCCCACCTGGTGCACCAGCTCGTGGGAGATGACGCTGGCCACATTCTTCTTGTTGTAAGATGAGGACTCGCTGGCATCATACAGCAGGCTACTCTCTCGGTAGGTAACGAGCCCCCAGTTCTCCATGGCTCCCGTGCTGAAATCCGGTATGGCAATCTTATCTGTCAAGGCAGAGGGGCATTTGAGGTTTGTAGGTCATTGCCCCCGCCGCACCCCCCCCCCCCCCCCCCCCCCCTCTTCCTCTCCCACTTTCCCCTCTCCTTTCCCTA
>JAOYFF010000112.1:1099626-1115127 GCA_025773925.1 Cryptomyrus ogoouensis | reverse complement strand
ACCTTCATAATGCATTCACAGAACGTTCAGTGCACCTTCATAATGCATTCACAGAACGTTCAGTGCACCTTCATAATACATTCACAGAACGTTCAGTGCACTTTCATAATGCATTCACAGAACGTTCAGTGCACCTTCATAATGTATAAATAGAACATTCATAAGCAGCATGTAAGTACACCTTAACATCCAAATATACCTTACTAGCTTTATATATACATTAATAATAAACATTATATGATTATTCAAGTATAATGTTTGTCATTTATGTATAACACAGATGTCATGTGTTATTTATTGCAAGTATTATGAATGCAGTGGTTTAAGGCGTGTTAAGGTATGCTTCAATGCTGTTTACGAAAGTTCTATTAAAGAATTGTTTTTTTTTTTTTACGAACCTCTACTCTTGTTTCAGACCCCTTTCCACTCGTTCACATTTCCTTTCCAGTTAGATCGTACAAACATGAGGCACTGGAATTCATTTTCATATTCAGCTTGTACATTTTCCCAATCATAGACTTTTGTGCTGCACCAGTCCAGGCATGTGGGGTATCGGGAAATACAAGAATCAAAGTTGACTCGTGGGTGAGGTAATTACCTAATTTCGGGATGGAGTATGTCATGTTGAAATAGGACTCGAAGTAGTCGAAGATGACCTTGGTCACGTTTGCAGCATACACTGCGGTGTGGATCTGCGTTGGCTGTGCATAAACCCGCAACTGTGCGAAAAGCGAAACAGCAGACAAACAGTTAAAACAGCATGTACAGTAAACTGTAAAACCAGTATACACAGGAAGAGCGAGAGCAGGGTATGCAGAGATTGGTGTTCACAATGTGAACACAATTAAAATGGTACTTATAAGAGGCATCTACCTTGACACCTTTGCTGGGATGATACGTTCTAGTGATATACAAAATTGACGCTCCATGAACCATTTGCTGTATTTTTTGACCCCACTAGATGGCGGTCTTGGTTTGCTTTGGGGCCTGCTTTGTGCCCTTTTTTGAACAGAGAGCACCATCTACTGGGGTCAAAAAACACAGTAAATGGTTCATGAAGTGTCATTTTGTCCATGACTAGTAAGTGCTACATTGCTTCAATAATAATTAGGTTTTTATTATTTTTCTGTATGACTGTTTGAATTTTTTTATTTATACATACATATATAGCTCTAACCTGGACTGAGTTTTCCAAGTTTAACAAGTTTTCACATAACTTTTTCAAAAAACATTTTTATGAAAAAAAAGATATCTGGGCACAGGAGGACTGCTAGAGATTTGGGGCCCCATGAAAATATCATACAGTATTGGTCCCCAACCCATACCAATCCAATTCTGTTCCAATTTATTAGGTGCCACTGTCTGTGCAACATCATAGTGAGCCTGAGGAGAGGCTAGGGCTCGCTCACCATGCACCTTCTGAATGACAAGCTAAGCTGTCATCCAGAAAGGTGGGACAACAGCATATCATCTGACCCCCCTGTACAGGAAGCTAATCAATAGAAAGGTCTCCACCCCTCCTATTTTAGGAGCTCTGCCAGAGCCCTGGGTTGGGTGCCTTCTCACAGATCGATCAGTCAATCATGTTCTCTTTAGTATCTTGTGTTTTTAGGAACAGAGTGTCCAAAGGACTTTACACTGATTTGTAGTGTAAAAAGAGTTATACTGTATGTGTTTTTTCATCAGAACATTGCATTCTAAAGTATATATCCATCCATCCATTTTCCAAACTGCTTATCTTTTTTGGGTCGCTGGGGGTCCGGAGCCTATCCCGGAAGCTACGGGCACGAGGCAGGGAACAACCCAGGACGGCGGGACCAGCCCATAAAGTATATATTGTATACTAAAGTAATGCAGATAACATAAGTGAAGGTGGGATTAACATTATCTGTTTGCTTTTTCTTACTTAACGAAGTTACTCATTGAAGATAATTTACAATCAAAGGATTTAAAGAATTATGTTAATCATATATGTTAGATTATAAGCTTTTAATAAACTTTCTACAGAGTCTCTTTGGCTGATATTCCATTAGAAATTTCCATTAGTAAGGTATATGATCATACTTTAAAAATGCATCTATGAAGATATTTATCATGGTAGCACATCTTATTGTTCAGGTGTGATTCATTTTTACTTTCCCTTTGTGGTATTATAATGCTTTTACTTGCCATTGTGGTAAAGGATGGGACCAACATACACGGCCTTTAATATGTCTATATTTTCTAAAATGAGCGCCAATAAATACACGCCGCATAAATTGCCCTGGGACATGGTTATGTTTGTCAGCTAGTGTAAGTAGCTCTGCTCTTAGGAGTCGAAAACTCCCTCCCCGCTTAGGTTGGTCGGTATAGTCGGTGTGAATCGGGTAATGGAACGGCCAGAGATTAGCACTTACAGGTATCCCACGTGACGACCTTGTTTCCACGTAGGTGAACTGGTGCACAGCAAAGCACACCAGATATGTGCTCATGCGGACTGAGATTTCGAAGGATGTCCTCTTCCTATTACCGGATAGGATCTCGATTTTCTGAAAACAAAATGATAGTCTCAGTCTGTTCAGTGGCAGGCTGGTAATACAGGAACATTAAGTCTTCACCCTCGGCCATTACGGTGTCAACAAGACCACTGATGGACCTCTTAGACCAAAAATCAGGCATTGTAATAATGTTCGGTCTTACTGTGAGAGTAGGACACATAACAGAAGTCATCTTTAGACGGTGCCTCATTTTACCTCCACCGGCATGTTGGAGAGGACGCTGTAAGAACCATCGTGGGTTATGGAGATTTTATAGGTGGCCTTCTTGTTGGGTTCATCAAAACATGGGAATGTTTTACGGGCGTCGGTGGGCTCGTGGTCTGTGGCAGCAATTTTTCTGGAAATTAAGGACATTTGGGGTGAATGAGGGAATGCAAAGCCAAATTCCTTGTTCGAGCTAGATTTGCGCTGCATTGACCACAGAGTGCAAAGTTTCAAAAGCTGAACAGCCATGAACAATTGGCTTTGTCAATCTATCATGGCGCTATTAGAGCAATACCTATGAGCCTGCCTTCATCAATCACAAATTAAAAAACTGATTTAAATGAAGTAAAAGGAACGTTTTACATGTAGAGCTCCTCCCTTGGCAGCTGTCTAGGTGCCTGAGGAGAATAGCTTGTGAGGGTCGACATGCCTCTTTGCAGATGTTGAGAACATTTTGTTTTCAAGCATCAAAGCATTCCACCACTCTCTGTCTTTACAATCAGTCTCTTTCAATATATCAGCTCCGTCCCTCACTCCAGCAAGGGAACAGAATGTCACTTATCCATTTGTCCCCAAATATTCTGTAACATCTCATCCTGTCTAAGGTGTACCCAGTCATGCACCCCCTACTGGCATAGACTCCAGGCCGCCCCTTACCCTGACCAAGAAGAGATATTGAAAGATGGATGGATTTTCTGCAACATCAAGCTGCGTATTGTAGAGTGAAATTAAGTTTTGTTGCAGAATTTCATCGTACACCATCTCTGATCTAGTAAAAACAGGCTAATTCGTAACCACTTAGACTGAACACTAAATGCAATAAAGCATTAAATTGGGATTCTACTTCTGATTCTATACTTCAAGCTGCTGTATGCAATGGAACAATAAAACTGAGAGACGGTTGCATCACCTCCTTCTCGCAGGCCTGAATGATTAAGGCTTTGGGTCCTGCTTATTTATGCTGACCATGGTCGGGTCGCGAGTCCAGATTCCCCCGCCGTGCCTCGTGACTTTCACCCATTTATTACGCCAGTGCAACATTTAGCCTCGTATTCGCTCGCCAAAACTCCCACATCGGCCCATCCGAGTGAGACATGAACCAGCCTCTCAGATAAACAAATGCGGGAGATCACTTACTTTGTAGTCCCGTTCTCCTGGTACGTGGTTCTATAAAAACCCACAAGAGAGTTGTTGAGCCAGCCTTGGAATCCTAGCGTCAGCACGTAGTACTCAATGGGACCTGTAGGTGGCAGCACTTCTGTGGCCTCAAGGACTACATACTCCTGGGGCTTGTACTCAAAGCACCTCTTGAGGGGCACCTCTTGCAGCCTCTGGCCGGATTTCCTCTGCAGCCTTGGGAGGACACTGATGAACGTCTCCCTGATATGTAACCACAGGTGCCGGGTGGCCTTAGAAACCGACACCAAGATGGAGACGTTTCCGGTGTAGATGTCAGTGTCCAGATCAGGCTCTACATGGAGGTCATAATGGACCGGTGTGACGTACTCAGGCAGCCTGAAGTTCTTCCAATCTCCGCTACTGTCTGAGGAGGCTCTGCAGGGTCCTCGCTCGGAAGCCTCGGGTGTCGAGCTTCTGGAGGTTTCCATTCCGTCAGTCGGACGTGCTCGGGAGAGGCCCAGGCTGAGGCCCAGCACGACGGCGGCAGCCGCCGCCAGCACCACGCAGATCACAGCCACAAGCCTGCTTCTGATGCAGTACGTCCTGCTTTTCTCCTCGAGTTCCATGCTCTCCATCATGACGACGTCAATGACCAGGAACACTGCCTGCTGGACAATCCCAAGATCTACCAGAGCGCAGGATTTCAGGAAAAGGGCGAGGACGTTGAGAACCCCCAACACTACAACGAGATAAAACGGAGAACTCACTTTCCCAAACCTCAGCCCCACTTCAGCTATTTTTTTCCAGGAATTGACAGACCCTTTGCTCTCCCTTCAGTAGTAGGCGGAGAGAGGGAGAATTTGTCAGATGAGGAAGACACTCCTCCCTGAACGCCTTCATTGGGTTACGTATAAAATAGTGCTGTGTTAATCAGAAGTAGGGTAACCAAGCAGCCCAACCCACTTGGAAAATCCACAATATTCATACTTTCTGCTGTGTTATTGTAAAACACCGAAAGCAGCTGTGAAAGTGGTCTCACAGTGACGTAAATGCCGTTGCAGGCTTGGGAAAAACAAAGTGAGCCTTCTCTCTCTTGTCTGTGAAACAATTTATACACAAAGCAGGTAGATGGTCTTGCATTTTCTAAAAACAACTGGCAAGCAGTCCTAAAGCCACCATTTTCATTTTTAATGTTATTGTAAGAAAGGGCACTAACTACACACGTAACTATCTCCACTCACATCACTATGCCGCTCCATCAGTCTTACGCTCTTTAAGAGAAATGTATATTTATGAGACTAATGTGTTTTATTTTACCATAGATTACATTCAGACTTTCTTCTTGCTTGTGGTTTACTATGTGAAATACTATTAATTACATGGTCAACTTTGACCTGTTTCTGGGGACTCTGCATGGGCTCTGAGGCGATAACAGGGTTTATGTGGTAAATTTTTTTTTAAATTTACGATCTTGCTTTTTAATTGCTGTTTTTGATGTTTCATGGCTTCAGAAAATGATTTTACATTATGACTTTCAGGGCCTGGGGAGAATTCAATAGTTTTCAACACATTGTTTGTAATTCCCCCCCGGCCTCCGGAAACATTTGTCATTCGGCACTTCAGAATAAAACAGCACAATAAAACAAAGCATAGCAAATATTAGGCTGAAAAATGGCAAGAAAAGAAAAAATAGCTAAGGACAATAGAGACTGGCAAGATAGGCAAGAAGCAGTTTCCATGCCAAGTGTGTGTGTGGTGTATTAGGGGGTAGATCGACACAATATGTTTCGAGCTGGGGGGGGGGCGAGGGGTGCTCTGGGGTAAGCACACGATGTGAAAACCCAGCCCCAAAATTGAGGCCCGACACCCACAGAAAAAAGCCTGCTTTCATTGGAACCCAAAAGCGGTCATGCTTGAGTGATGAATACCACTTAGCTAATGAGGCGCGTGCATGTGTGCCTAAGCGAGCGAGTCGCACGCTCTCCTGCGGCAGTACGGACTTGTGAAAAACACCAGTGCTCTCCGGACCAGCGGGCGGCATGCCCTGCCTCCTAAAATTAAAACCATACGAAAAATGGAAAAATAAAAAAAAAGGGAATTCAGGTCCTCAGGCCATATATGGCATTTTCCATCAGGGCCGAGACGACAAGGCCGACCTGAGGGTCACAGGACGCCCCAGAACACGTGTGGACCCGTCTGTGTCCACGAGGCCACAGAGTCCCCTTCAAAGGTGGCCGCCGGTCTGTATTTCCGCTTGGCCTCCGTCGAATCTCTCCTCAGCTTGCTGTCCAAGCCAGACTCTTCACATTTATCTTCTCTGCTGGCTTCACATGACACAGTAATCTGAGCCGAATTGTTTTTGGCTCTAAACACTTTTCATTTTTTTTTTCTGATTCACGCAGTCGACAGCACAAATTTATTTTCATTTCGCTTGTGTTTTGGCTTTCTAAGCTGTGTTTACAAATTCCCGGCTCATCCCTTAGTTGTTATAATTTAATAAATCTTTTACCTATCAAGACTAATAAAACTGGATATATATATATACAGACTTGTTGAATGTTGAAAATACTTTTGAAACCTGCCTCTAGATAGTTTTCACTATTTCCTTTTGCCAAATATATATGGAATGACGTCACTGGGAATAACAGATTGGCTGCAGCACTGTGGATGGTTTGGATCAAATTATTTACAATCGAGCACAAAACAAACAATAGACCGGTAGCTTATGAGTTTAAACTAGTAGTTCTGGAACCTATTCCTGACCAATATCAAAATAGTGTTCTATTTGTTTCATTCTGTCACCAGACAGCCTGAATAAACTAATTAATTAACTCAAAATTTGAATTAGTTGAACTGGGTCTGCTGTTAAAATACAAAAAGTATGGGC
This sequence comes from Cryptomyrus ogoouensis, assembly GCA_025773925.1. Lineage (NCBI taxonomy): Eukaryota > Metazoa > Chordata > Actinopteri > Osteoglossiformes > Mormyridae > Cryptomyrus > Cryptomyrus ogoouensis. The sequence goes on along the minus strand of JAOYFF010000112.1, from coordinate 1,108,380 downwards.
CCTTCATGGGTGAGGGTTGTTTGGGAATTATTGGTAATATATGTCTTTATCTCAAGTTTACTTCAAGCATAACGCTATTCACTAAATTCTGTTAATAAACAGTCATTCTTTTTGGTTTTTATTGAGAGTGTAATTCCTGCATTTTTTTATCAAGTGTCTGTCAGAGCTGATTATCTGTTTTGTGTAAGAATCTGCAGTCTATCCAAAACGCAGATGTGCGTATGGAAATTCATGCATGTTCAAAAGCTCCCCATCATAAATATTATAGTATAAATTTAACTTACAGTAAAATGTGTCTGGCTTGTCTGTTCATTTTCCTTAGTAATTACCTGGTATAAGGTCAGGGTATCCTACAGGGTAGGCAGGGCCATTGCAGAGAAGCTTCTTTAGAGAGACCTTATCCTAACCTCATGTTTTTGTATTGCTGGAGGAATGTGGAGGAACTGGAAGAAACCCATCCAAGCACGGGGTGAATGCAGACACACACATACACACGCACACTGTATGAAACACACGTATGAAAATCACATGCAGTGGTTATAAACAATATATTGAAAACTACCAAACTCTCCCCAGGCCACAATAGTCATGATGTATAATATTTTCTGAACCCATGAAACATAACAACAAAAAAAGGGTCTTAAATAAAGAAATCTGTCACATAAACCTTGTTATCAACTGAATGGTCATGCCGATTATTCCAGAGGAGGTTATATAAGTGGATATTATAAATGTATTAAAAGTGAAGGAAAAAAAAAGCAAAATGCTGTACTGACTCCATGTGAGCTCAAGGAGAAACTGCTTAAAACATACATGGTGCTATTAATGCACACAGCTCGTTCCCTTAGGACTGCAGTCACATTGACCCGGCTGAAGCTGACCGGTCTGATTGCAGACTGGCTCCTTGCTCCATGCTGCCACCTGCTGCACAGTCGATAACTAATTACGTTAGCCGTTAGCTCCACCGCGACCTGCTGCTAAGTACATGCGGATGGGAGAATGAGGCTAATTTATCGCCGCTTTTTAAGGTGAGGCGATGACCGGGGACACCTTCCTGGCAGGAGAAGCCTCTCTTTGTTGATGGGTAAAACTGTAAGTCACAGTGTATAAAAGTACATGTGATGCCAGAATATCAGTGTATTCCTAGGTGAAGCCCCTGGTACTTATCAGGTGGGGGTGACATATGTCCTATTCACCATTTTTTTTTTTTTTTTTTTAAGTTGTTACACTGAGACGGCTTTTTGTTCACACTGGCCTGCTGTTTGCGCAAGCAAGCCCTTTAACACCAAAACGGGACCCCTGTTCTCAATGGAAGGCTTGATAGTTCCCCCCCCCAGTGCCTATCCAGGGAAATGAAAATTACAGTCAGCCACAATCAAACTTATAAACTTCAGGTAAATTCTGAAAAGCTGATCTTTTATACTGATTAGGTACCACTTTAACCTAATTTGTTTGTTAATTTCTCAGTATGCGAGAGACTTCCCAGTTTCAATTTTAAGATTGTATTTTGCATGTGTAAAACTAACCTATTATACAAAACACAAACTGTTATAGCAAGCAATATTGGCGTTTTCATCCACCTATGGTTTATCATTTCCATATATTACACATTTATTTTTATACAGAAATTGTCATTTATGGTGCTGTGTGTTGTCAATCTTTGTCTTTTTATGTGGTTATATGCTGTGCAGTTGGTCACAATTTCCTGAAGGATAATAAAGGTTTTCTCATTGATTTAAAAATGTTTTTTGCATCTGCTTACACCAAGAACCCCCCCCCCCCATCCTCTGTGGATTAAAAAAATCACATAATCAATGTTAAGATTATGTAAGACAATATTGTGACATTTTTGATTCACTGTAATTTTTGCAGAGCTGGAAGCTACCGATGGACTATGTTTTAGCACACAGGTTCAGAAGAGGGTTCAAAGTCAAGACATTAAATCATAACCTATAAATTTTATTGGGTTGCGGTGGCAGAACGATTCACCAGCAATGAAATTAAGCAACAGATGCTGTGTCTGGGTTGAAATCCCAAAGGCTCATCACCTATCGTAACCTCCAGCAATCTGTTAACCCCAAACTACTTCAGTGCAACTGAACTGTGTGAACTAATAGCGTGTATGTTAGTCAACTTCGTGACTTTGCCAAGCAAATAATGTCAGGGCAGGAGCAGCAGGTGACTGACTGCTGTGAGCCAACGGCCGGGATCTATTCTGGACCCATGAATTACCTCCTTTGGCCTTAGTTTGAGCAGATGAAATAGACCTCGGATCAGGCGGAAGATAATGGATGGATGAAATAGAAAGGCCAATGCAGGTGACGATGTGGGAGGAGCTTAAAGACGTGAAACCCGAGCCAGACTGTTGGCCGCACCTTCAGTGGGATCCTCAGATCTCCCTTTTACATTTGTGTGCTAATTGTAAAAGTAAAAAATGGAGAAATGGAGCTCAGTTAAGGAAGGAGTGTCTATATGTATGACACAAATAATGAGGGAGGAATTAGAACCTGGAATGCAGCACTTTTGTGGAGAGGGTAGCACGGACACACACACACACACACACACACACACACACACACACACACACACCTGCCCAACTGAGAAGGCCCAATACCACCTGCTGGCCACATATTGTCGGAGACAGAAGTAAAGTTTGCTTCTACAGCACTTCATTTTCTCAGTGATGCATCTCTGACTACAGCAAATAAATAGTGACATATTAAAACAATCAGGTCAGGTCAGGTTGGGACATGTGCTGATGCAGCGCGCTGCTACACCCACCACATGGCGAAACTCCTCGGGATCTCGGCCGGCGATTCCCCAGGCAGACACAAGGTCCAGTCCCACCCTCCGGAAATGGCCATCCATCTGCCGCAGCCAGGTGTTACGTGGGCGTCCCCTCGACCTGGTCCAGCCGCTCGGGTCCTCAGCAATGAGGATCCTGCGAGCCGGATCACCCTCAGGGAAACGTGCCACATGGACGTAGTGCCGTAACTGCAGGTAATGTGCCTCATTCAGGACTCCTCTAGCAACCGCTCATTCCATACAAAGTCAAACCAGCGGTACCCAAGGATTCTCCCAAGAGACACAGTACCGAAGGAGTCCAAAACAGGGAGCACCAAGACTCTAAAGACGTGGACCTTCGTCCTCTTGCAAAGATATCAGGAACGCCACACACCCCTTTCCAGTGACCTCATGACCCCCCCATGCTCTTCCAATCCATCTGCTGACTTTACAGGAAGAGTCACCAGACACATGGATGTCGCTGCTGAGGTAAATCTCTCGACAAGGTCGACATTCTCCCTACAGACAGACACACTACTGATGATGTGCCCAAGAAGTCATTAAATGCCTGGATCTTGGTCTTTATCCAGGACACCGGCCATCCTAGACACTCAGACCCTTGTTCAATGTCATAAAAACAATGCCAGTGTGTAATTACCTTCATTGAAATAGATCATAGATGGTGGCAAACGCAATATTTTTGTGGCTTTCAAACAAGCAAAAAAGATTTAAGCGCAAAAATTTAGAAAGGATGAAGTGGGTCTGTTACTACCAGCTATATAAAATGTTTAAGACCCAAACACAATTACTACCAATTTGAAACATTAAATGGTAAACAGAACATTTAAGATCACCCCAGTGGCTATTTAAAATGCAGCAAGATTGAGAAATCAGCCAGCCAGCCAACCATAGCCTTTCTGTTCACAACAGCCAGAGACTGATCAAAACGGTGCATTTTCCAGAAAGTGATATGAATGTCACAGGAGGCTTGGATGGTTTTTATTGCACACCCCTGCTGGGACTCCTGCAGGTCATCCATGATGCCCTGGCCCAAATACAGGACAGAAACCCTTTGATGATCCACATAACAGCCATTGTGATACTGCATCAACATCGATTAAGGTAGGCCCAGATGAGCAACAGGCCTTTCGAGACCAGAGTTCTGAGGCATGGGCAGAGATCTCACCCAGACAGAGCCTGGAACTTGGGCGGAGTGGCCCTCTCTGGGCCAGGACAGGCACGGCAGCCGTCTCTCCTGGGCCAGACTCTGCAAGTGTGCGGCCCCATCCATGCCAGACTCGGGAATCCACAGTGATTTCACTTTAGTTGGACGCTAAAGGCAATGGGATAGAAGCAGAGGCAGTCATGTGAACCACCAACCTCTGCTGCCTCTTCTTCCTATGGGCAGATCAGCACCCGGCAGCGGGAAACCGGCAGGAAGATCAGCATCTATCCGAGCGCCCTCACGCTAGACAGTTGCCCCCTCACCGCAACCAGCAGATCTTTATAGTCACTTGGGAATCTGCGGCATGGCTGAGTTTGAGCATCAGATCCATCCTCATGAAGAGCCAGGGCCTCAGATCCCCCCCAATCGCAGGATTAGCCCTCAGCTCCAGGGTGAGGTCAAAGAGGGAAAAAGTCCTGCAGGACTGGCAACCCCTTCGGCAACTGAATTTGAGGCACCGGGAGCATCTGATCCGCTGGATGCGGACAAGCCAGGACGACGGTGCAGGCTGCTAGCATTGTTTGGGACATCTGTCATTCCATCATATCAGAGGGAACGTGTGAAGTCAGAGCAGGTGAGATTCAAAACAAGAATGGGTGTATTGGGACAGAACCGAACAAAAAAAAACCAGAAGAATCAACAGGATCAGAAGGGATCCGAACCAGGTACAATGAACAAGGGAGGTTCTAGCCCACACAGGGTTACAACATCACTGACAGAAATGGGATATGCAGGACTGGGAGGCACTTAAATACAAGGCTAACGAGGGAGCAAACAGGAGGCAGCTGGGATTAACAGGAGGGCAGGAACGAGCAGTAAGACTAATGAACACCAGGCCTGGATGGTTATGGTCACACTGGGGAGGAAACGGGAGGTTCAGGCAGACCTTACTGGCAAGACATGCCACTAACTAACTAATAAATTAATTAACATGAATGTGACTTAAAAGTTGATGTCTCTTTGTAAGAGCACAAATTTTCCATGCCCCTTTTCCACGCCCCCTATTCCTTTATGGCTTAGCTCCGCCCCTGCCACCTGGTATTCTCTCTGTGGCATGGCTCTGCATTATCGCACTCTAAGCGGAGACTACAGCAAATCCTGCTTGAAGTCCCATACTCATCAAGGATGAGGAGCAGGGCTAAGAAAATAATGTCTGACCCCTTTCACCCTGGTTACTTCATCTTGCAGCATCTTGACAGCAGGAGCTGAGAGTAAAAGTTTGAGTACAAGGACCAATTACCACCTAAACAGCTTCTTTCCTCAGGCCATTGCCCTCCTACATAAGCAGCCAAGAGAAGTACATTGGAACTTATAACCCACTGTTTCCCAACTCGCTCCTCAGGAACCCCCAGGCAGTCTGCGTTTTTCCAGAAATGTGGACTGTCTGGAAGGGGGTTCAGAGAGAGCAAAACCGTGGACCGTCTGGGGTTCCCCGGGGAAACACTGTTCTAATTTATAACTTATAAGTTTATCTGCACAAATTTACATGTCTACTTGTTTATTCAATATTTGCACATATTTATTAATATTTTTATATATGTATTTTTTTAATTCGATTTATTGGTTTTGTACTTTTGTCTTGATTTTATGTTTGTTGTACACTTCGTGCACCAGGACAAATTCCTAGTACTTTTTCTACGTGGTGAATAAAAGGATTCTGATTTTGATTACTTCAGCATAGATCAAGCCATTTTTATGTGTCTTTATTACTTAATTTTCTTTATGGTACATATTGTGTGTATCATAAACTTGCATTTGATATTTTGGAATACACACTGTAGTCTATTGTATACTGCAATCGATTACTTAATTATAAAATATTGGCACAAAAATAATGTTTTTCTGCCAAACCTAAGACCTTTTTTTTAATCAGGTGATGAAATGTTGAATATGGACTTGCAAAATTACAGTCAAAACAATCGGAGATTGAAGTCCAGGCAGTGTCTGACGATTCAGTGATAACTGAGGTCAGTCGCATGAAATCATACCACCTCGTACTCTGGATCCAAACGGACTTTAATTGCTTACCCACACAAGGCCACAGCGCCCTCTACAGAGCCTAGCAACAAATTACATTTGACGACTAAAACTAGACGCCTATCTTTCTATGGAATATTTTTGCAATGCCTCTTCACCAGTAAATCACGTTTTGATTGTTTTGATCCTGCACCTGCACCCTGAAAAAAATATTTCATTAGATTTGTTTATTCAAGTTCGCACAAATTTATATAGCACAATATTTCATTAGAAGGGAGCAAATCTCTTATAAAGGAGCCATAGAAAGACGTTCTTTGGGTCTTGAACACTGACACAGTATGCCCAGCATGCAGTTACAATGCAATACACATTAAAATGTAAACAATGACTTTGGTATCCTTATTAGAATTTATTACTATCCTAATGAACTTCTTAATTATTACCTTAATTATTAGAGGGGTTTCATGTGCAAAGGAGAAAATACATCCATAAATGGAAAATAATGGTTCTGTTTTTTTAAAGTATTATGCGTCTGACTCTCGAGTTTAATAAAGATATGCATTAAATGAATACTTTTAATGGCGGGGTAGGACAAGCTCTTGCCATAGAGTTGAACTCGATGATGTAAGATGTCGGCTTTAGGACCTGGATGCGGCACCTTGGTAGAGAGGGCGTGTGCCGGCTGAGGTGGAAGGAGGCATATAGACGGAGATCCAGGAGGGACTGCAAAGGGGAGTTTGGCAGCGGCGAGGGCGATGCGAGAGAGGGGGCACAGCTGAGACAGAGAGACTGTGAACGCGATCAGGGAGACGAGCCGTTCGGAGCACAGCACGTTTCATCTCCTTATCCTTCTGAATCCGCGTAAACCGGAAGGCGCCGGCTGAACATGTCAGTTCACGCTTTGCAAGAATATGAATTTGAAAGGCAGTTTAACGAGGATGAAGCTATCCGATGGATGCAAGAAAACTGGTACGTTTTAATGAATAAGTCCGAAATAAAATATGGTTGGTGTTAATCTATATTACGGATCCTGTAATAAAGTCCTCACGTTGTACCAGGCGCGTTATTCGTGTAAATATAAATGTTACGTGTATCATGATCATTTGTATGGGGGGGGATATACACGTTAAAGGATATGCAGGTGGTTTGAATCGGTGCATCCTAAGATGAATGTGCGAGCCTGATGTTCCCAGATCGCCTGGCTTTTTTTTTTTGGTGTGACATCCAGTGATTTCTGTGTACAGAAGAAAGCATGTATATTTTAAGCATCGCAGCTGTAAACAGATTCCGGGTATTCAACCCGATGCTGTGCGGTTATCCGCCTCCTTCAATGACAAGGGGGAATTTCATCCTCTTAGATGCCTGCCTGGGTCCGGCCCGGCCCCTACGATAGCCAGTATGAATGAAGCGACATGATCGCAGGCCCACTGCAGGGATGAAAGCCCTGGGACTGAGCAAGCACACATTTATTCACCTTTTCAGACTAAAATAAGAGGCGAGAAAAGCAGAGCACGTGTTTTTATTATCGGTCTCCATCTCTCCTTCCTCCGTGATCAAGATGCAGCTCCATTTCTGGATGCATTCACCATCAGATGCGGGAGCCAGGTCACTTCAACCGTTAAACGAAATATTTCCGCTTCCACTTCGCATCATCCCTGAATTCACCCGATAAGCTGTCCGCTTCCTTATGCATGGGCATTTTATAAGAGCGGAGGTGTTTGACCTGTCAGCATAAGGCTGCCTATTCATTCAAACCCCGATTCACTGGCGTAAAACGTACCGATGGCCCCGGTTGGGTTTAAGTGCAGTTGCTAGCCGGCATCGGTCACAGGGGCTTGAAGACACCCCAGTATAAACGGCGCCCAGGCAATCACACCCCGTCCCTTTGCCATCGTCCCGGGCGGCGCTAACGTTACAGAAGGCGGATATATTACGACCGATACCGCTCCAGCTTTGCCACAGCTCGCTGGAAATGTTACAAAACACCACCGAATCATGTTAATTAACATTAATAACATCACCGGGCTGGGTGCAGTAGCTTAGGATATATTAGCTTTCCAGCAGTATAAATAATGCACTTAATTGTACACCTTGTACAAAATTATTTAAAAGGAGTACTCAATATTTTCCGTAAGCAGTATTACAACCACGCATTAATCTTACTTGTAAATGTGGTTTAGTAGTACCAATTCGTTTAAAATTCTTTGCCAGGACTGAAATACTTTTACTTCGATATTACACTAAAGGTCTAATTAACAATAACCCATTTTCAGAGGGTGTATTTGCAAATTACATTTCACGTGTTTATTACAGTTTATATGAATATTACTGTGTTATTTGGCATAGCAGTATCTCTATGGTATAAAATATACTCTTCATTATTCACTTTGAGAGAAGTATATTATTTAACTGTCGTCATATTTATCGGTTAATATAAATAACACATCAGGCGAAAACGTAGCGCCGCCGTTCGAAATAGTTGTAGCGCGTGCAGACGAAGCAGCTGTGATATCCTTAAGCGCAAACTGGTAGCCAATCACAGTCATCTTCTGATGTCTGCTGACTGCATTTTGGCCAATCACGCTGCAGATCCTCTGTGCCGACCCTTTCGAGAAGTGCTTGCATCATGTAAACCTGTCAGATACATGGCCTCAAATACCGCCGGGGGGGGGGGGGGGGCCCAACCCCTTTTTTTTTTAAAAAAAAATCGGTGTTGTTTGTTTTTTGGGCTTAAAAGACCCTCCAAAAAGTGATTTTATATTTTTTTT
>JAOYFF010000112.1:1083193-1098729 GCA_025773925.1 Cryptomyrus ogoouensis | reverse complement strand
GGGGGGGGGGTGGGGGGGGGTGGGGGGGGGGGGGGGGGGGGGGGGGGGGGGGGGGGGGGCTGTATTGTGGCCCCAATTGAAAGGCTGACCGTCACCAGGACAGCAAACTCTACTGTCCCACAATGCCATAGGTGTCACATGCTCATAGTTTAATAGTTTAATTGGTTGCTGTTGTCAGAAGTACTGACAAATATTCCAGAAGGCTTGTGCAAAGATATTCTCCCATTTCTACTTGTAAATAAGTCCTTCCAACCAACTATCAGTTGCCTGTAATTATTTTTCTAGTACAGGGTCGTCTAGGGCTCCTTCCAGGGAGCATAGGGCATAAAGTAGGAGATGCCCAGTTGTGAGAGGAAGGTGGGTTACCTAGGGGAAGCCGGTGTAGACGCAGGGATCATGTACAAATTCCACACACGCAGGACCAGGGACAGGAACTGAATCAGAATTTACTGCAGGAGGCGGGAGGTCACCGTGCTACGATAGTATACTGAATATTGTAGTAGTTTACATACCACATCTCTATTTATGTCACATGTTTTGTATGCTGTATATTATGTACAGAAAATTAATATTCAGTATTGTTATTATATACAGATAGTTACATCATCCTATTCACGTTACATAGTTTATTTACCATATTTATATTGTGCTGCTACATTCTTCCTGCTATATTATAAAGACACTGTTCATGTATCTACTTTGTCGCCGCTGTTCTATCGAGTCACTTTACCCCTATAATTGTGTACATACCCCCCCCCCCCCTCAACACACACACACACACACACACACACACCCGTATCTTACATTGCACCATGGTCCAGGGGAACGACATCTCCTACCGCTGTGTACTTCTGTTTAGCTGGCCTGGCAATAAAGCCCCACTTGACTTAGTTGTATGCATGAAGCAAGTTAGCCTAGCATGTGCTTAAGCCTCCTGTCATGCAAATCTGTTCACCATATCTGGAAACATGTAAAATTTTGATGCCCGTCCTCTGGCTAAGAAGTGGCTTGTTGTGACACTTGGTTTTGAGGGTGATTTTTAATGTTTTTTTTGCTTGGGGTGGTGTTCTGTCCCCCTGACGGATTTGCACACAGTCAGAGTAGCTTCGGGTGAGCAGAGACCAGTAAGCTTAGAGCACAGTCAGCAGAAAAGCAGAAAGGAGGTACATTACACAGCTGCCGTGTTACGGATGGCCAAACGCCGAACTCTCCTTCCCAAAACAAACAGCAACAGCCAACAAACAAGGACATTGTGGTAATTATCTCTGCTACAAGCGAAGGTTTTGTGAGTGTGTTACTTACATGTATGTTAGCGCGCACCTTGGTGATATCGGTGGAGTTCGCTGGTCATCCGTCCAGCCGCTGACTGAGAGCTGACATCCAGGGCTTGTGCATCCTGTTATTTCGTCTGCATTGTAATTTTGATCCCAGCATCGGGATTGGGGGGGGGGGGGGGTGTGTGCTGGGTTGGGAGGTATATGGTAGAACCATGAACCATCATGAGTGTCTTCGAGGACCATTGGAAGGATCTTATTTGTGCACCCAAGTCCTGAGGCATGACAACGTTGACTTTTATTTTTTTAAAACCTTCCATTCAGCCATTCAGAGGAAAGGTCAGAGGTCACTGTTTTTTTTCCCACCACAAGGATGATAAGTGAGAATAATAATATAGGTGAGAGACCTCTCTGGCCCAGAGATGCCGTATTAACTTCATGATGGGGGGTTAAGCCACACTTTTGGTGGCTGTGTGACTCAGCTCTTCAGGGACTGGGTTTTCCAACCAGCACAGGGCAACAAAAACAGAACGCACACAGAGTGCTATTTTGTGAAAAAACGTAAATAAATGCATTTTCATCTTCTTTCCTGCTGGCACGCCCAGATTTTTACCAGTGAGTAATATCGGATTGCTTTGTCTTTGACCCATGACTTTTTTTTTTTTTTTAATTGGGTCTTTTCTCAAAACTGCCATAATGTCACAGTGTTCATTTTTTTCCCTTTGTGCAGCAGTAAATTTGTCAAATGACTGCTTACACAATAGGAAGCTTCATCCCAGGCCCTTTAAATAATCCAAGCTAGCATTTGTGTTTTTTTTTCTTTCTTTAGATTGTGCAACCTCTGTAAGCATCGTGCATGGGGATGTGCCTGAACATTACATCTGACGTTCTTACGTCCTTAAACCGGTCTCAGAGATGGATCCGCGCCTGTGTCCTACTTTGCCTCCCCTGTAGTAGACGTGTTTTCAGAGGACACGGTGAATAATGATGTAATGGGCCGTACCTCTGAAACAAGGCAGCTGGATACTAAAGCCACACGATTTGTCGGCCAGTGTCTGATATCCGAACTGAAAACCAGTATGCACCACTCTCATTGCTGTATAACTGGTGCAGGGTCGCTTAGGCTCTGTGTTCAGACCGTGTGATTGCAGGTATAGACACGTTTCGGGGTTTCTTGTAACGAATCGTAATTAACTCGAGGTTGAATGCAGCCGAGGTTAATTAGCAGCAACTTTTGGGTATCGTATTGTCAGAGGAGGTGAAGAAGCCGCTGCTGTTATTCACTAGCAGGAATGACTGTTTATAATGTGGGCGTAGTATGGTGTAATTTCACAATTACGAGTCTTTTGTGGACCAACCGGGCCACTGACTTGGCTCACCCCCAGTGGTAGGGTGAGCAGTCTGAGACGGTTGAGTGGAGGTGGGGCGGCTTGATAGAAGCTAGTGGGACTTGTACGTCGGAGCTATTCAGTGAATCCCAGTCGCTGCTCCCAGCGCCTCCATGCATTCCAGCACTCGTGTGTCATTCTGGGTGGAGGCACCATTGCTGTGTCTTACTGCCACCCTCCCACAGAGACGAGCGGCCGGATAAGGACCCATAAATGGAGCACGGTGGGCAACAGAGGGTTAGGATCTTCTGTCGAACACGAGAAAGGAGCACAATTAGCCCTTGTATGACGAAGACGTCCCACAGAAGACATTTCTGTAGTTTGACCGAATTACCACAATCCATAGCATTGTTTTGACCAAGCATTGCCGGATCTGAGATGAAATTCAATTGTTTTCATGTCTGTATGCATGGCATATTTCCTGAGGCTAGCTTCCCACCACAGAAGCGTGTCCTTCGGAGGCCCTTTCCAGGTGACATTTGAGGGAACGTGTAAACACTGGTGACATTTGAGGGACCGTGCCATAATGACGTGTGCACGATGGGTGATTTGCCAGTGCAGTAGGATTCCGTGGGATCCTTCAAGGTCTCCTGCTATGAAAATGCTGAACTGCACACATACTCCAGGGAGAAGCATTCTACCAGTGTGAGCTCAGCAGGTTGCTTTGGACCTGCTGCTGCTGCTGTGTGTGTAAACAATGGGAATTTAAATACAATGGCTAAGGGTCCCTGACAGCCAATCAGAATGACCCCCTCCTCCCCCAACAGCTAATCATAAACAGCCCCCTCCCTTGGACACTTTGCCAATCCACCTGTCCCCTTTCGTGCCTTTCAGCCAATCAGCCTCTGGAGCTTAGCTTTTGGGAGGGAAGAGGGAAAAGAGTTGGCGCTCCAGATCATCTGACAGCCTTGGGTCCTTCAGAGTGCACTGCCCGTCTACCTGCTACTCCCGCGACTGACCTTACATGTTGTGTAGCTCAAGGACAGGCCCCAGCTGCTTAGAGTTAACTGCCAGACCTTGTTTTTTTGAAAAGCTGCTGATGGTTGTTGAACGAGATGCATAAAAGCAGAGGGCTGGTGTCTTGAATGCTAGCGGCCTAGCCAATGCCATGAGGGAGCACATCTTCGCTCCCGAGCCAGAGAGATCGGCATCTGCGGGCTAGGCTGATTCTTGGCATCGCTTCCGCCCTGTCAAGCCTGCGGCCCAGCGGGGGCGAGCGCTGGGATGCTGGCGTGTTAGACAGCATAAGCCTGTCTGTGTTTCTCGGGGGGGGTGGCAGCTGAGATGGACGGCTTGTCCGAGAATAGCTTCTTTGGATGGCCGTGCCGTCCCTGTGCCTCGAGGCCGTGAGCCGATTTGCCTGTGAGACGCTCTTCCACTTGGGGTCATCATTTGCATGGCCACCGGGGGAGCCGCTGGGTCACATGACAGAGTGTAGCCAGATGCATTGGGGCCACCCTGGATGGTAATAAACAAAACATGACTTTAGTGCCCGGGCCACTAGCGGGTGAGCGATGGAGGTATCGCCACATATCCATGTATACGAGATGCAGCAAGAGTTGCGTGCGTTCTTTAGGCGGATTGAAAGTCGTGAAGGCTTTGGCATGGTGCCCATGCTTCTCCCAGCCCCTATAGCCAAGAGGCAGGCTTTAAACAGGCAGGGCTCTCTTGTAAATCAAGAACAGATGAATACGACCACTCAGCACCCCATTTGTCTCTCTTCAGTATGTTTCTCTTGGCAGTTACGTCTTGCTGGCAGACTGTCCTTAGCAGACACCGTATTTGAATGGGCAACAGGGAATGACTTTTTGGAAGACGAGAGAGCCACCTGGCTGAGCAGTGCCTTATCACTGGCCAAAGTAGGACAGTCGAGGACCGGACAAATGAGGCCATCTTTGCAATAAACGGCTGGCTGCACCAAAGTTTTACACTGGTAGGAGGTCGATATTTGCGTGTACGACTTTATCCCCTCAGCACGTCTGACAACCAAGGCTAACCTGAATTGTTTGGGTAAAGGGGTAGATTCAGCCAGATAACTGGGTAACGTTAAGTTGCTTGAGCTGCGTCTCCTCTAAAGAAGACGCTGAAACCACCTCCACATGGATATTTCCAAGGAAGTCAGCCCCAAATCGTAGCAAGGAGCCTCTCTGGTTGTGGGTGAGATGCTTTTATGATGCCCAAGTCGGGTAGTCACACCTCGTTAAGGCCAGCTTTCAATGACCGACGCCCTTTTTGTGACGATCTCAGTGGCTGTGGGCCCTTCACATAAATGGCTTTCCTAAAATTGAGGAAGTACCTATCCCTATATCATCAACCGGCAGGTTGGATAAGGAGGCTCCATGACTGTAGATGCAATTACCTCCTCCACTGTGCCATGACACTCTCAGGGTGTCTCTGTTGAGTGAGTTCCTGGGCTTTTTTGGTTTTAAACCTCTTCCCCCTTCGCGCGGAGCCCAGTGCAGTAGCATTTCCACTGTTCAAATTCAGGCACCTGAAATGGGGTCCTTGTCGGTACCTTAATTCTGTCTCAGTTCCACCCCCTACGAAGTTCAATTTATAACTTTACACAAGTAGCAACAACAGGAAAACGGCAAAGGAGCTATACGTCACCCCAGTCCACGCATGCTGTCAGATTAACACGCAGCGGAGTTTGCTGCTGGACAGGTTCTGGTCTTAGCGAGGCCTTCACGTCTGATACCTTCCCCCTTCACTGTGATATAAATAAGCACACCGCTCTCCGAGGACATGTAAGCTCTTAATGAGCTAAAACTATTAATGATCTCAGCCAAGCTGATACTGGGAAGTTAGTCACTCCGTTCAGCTCTACCTGGTCTACTTCTACCTGTCTCAGACACTTTGAAATGGATATGTCTTTCTTCCTAGATGGCATCACAATAGAACGTGTCAGATATCAAAACAAGTTCATCCTAACCCTAATATAAGAGCATTTATTGTTCTAACCTCATGCTGCATAGAAAACATACTAACCCATGTGCAACTACTATTCCATCCCCAGTCTCACCCTTTGTAAGTTTTAGTCCTAGACTTATAAATGAAAGTATGTAACTAAATGTGGTCCAGACTAAAGGTACAGATATGGATACCCCCCCCCCGAGCTCTAGGGGGTGATTATGGGACAGCAGTCTGTACCACCTCAGATTATTAAATAAGCCTCAGCTATGGTCTTTTGAGAATCCCCGCAAACACGGATGAAGAGACTGGCAGAACGGCACACGTCAACCTGGCTGAACGTCAGAAGGACATCAAAGTGCGTGATTGGTGTCGCATATCGGCTGAGCTCCGATTGCCACCTAGGTGGTTGGGGGGAAGGGGGGGGGAGGTTGAGTCATGACACACACGATATGAGTCCAGTCCCTCTGTGAGTCATCCTACGATATCTGTGCTCAATCGCATCCCTGATTACCCACCTTGGAAATTCGTGCACAGCGGAGCATAAGGGCACTGTGATTACTTTTTTTACACATCTCCATCACCGTCTCCACATTACATCATCTCCACTACAAACCCTCCATACGCCCATAGATTGGGGTATTTAAATCAGAATAATATTGCATTTTAAGGATAAACATGCTTTGTGATCACCCGAGGATTATGGGTAGCCCTGGGGAGACGTGACCCTTTGTCTTTTCTTCTTACTGTTCCACGGCAGACTCTCTAGGGGAGAAAAATCAGAGTGAGCTGTCATGTAATAAATAGAAGGTACATCCTCACACAGCCTCCTTCAGCCCACATCACATCTTTCCTCTGCACTCCTTATGTTCCCTGGTCATCTGTTACAAAAAGAAGCTAGGATGCTGGTTTTCTGTGTCTGAGACCATGCGAATCTCTGAAGGGGACCTTGTGCATTGTAGGAGCAGGCTGACATTGTGGGAGACTTGCTCTTGACTCCCCAAATTAATTTCCATCTCCACAGGTTGGTCTTTGGGGGGCAACCTGGGTCTCAGGGGCACCGTGGATCTCTTCCAGGTGTGATGCCAACAGTTTACCAGGCTCCAAGTCCACCTTGACAAGCTTCTTAATAGAATCTCTCCTGGGTTGCCATGTTTAATTTGCCAGGTGTTCATCTGGCTCCCAGAACCACACTCTACTATGAGCTAGAGAGCATTAAGGTGAAAACCGGGGCGGGGGGGTGGTGGTAAGACGAGGACTGCAATGAATCTTTAACAATTTGGAGGACTGTAGCTGTACGGAGTGTCTTGCCAGGCAATCGTATGCCTGTTTACAGCTTTGTAGACTGTTGCAGTGAAGGCCACCTTCCACTCTGCCTGGACCATCACTCACCATTCTGTCCGATGTTGGTCTGTCACTGTCCCCAGCCACCCTTTCTGTAACCCTTCCTTGAGGTTTGCTTGGGTGTCTTTAACATCAGTCTTGAGATAAGTCACTCTCATGTGGACACTGTGATAGCACAAGATACTGATAATGTAACCGGATCTGTTTTGACTTCTATAAAGAGCTTTCCTTTGAGTCTACGGGGTGTATTTCACAGCTTGCCCTGGATTTTGTCTGCAAAATGGGGTCTGAGGAAACAAAGCAGGCTTATTTTTTGAAGGTGTTTTGGGAGCATTTAGAATATAAACCCAATGTATCGCCCACTCCGGCGATAACGGTGACTGAAGACACACTAGGAACAGTGAGTCTGGACGTACCCAGCCTGGTCCGCTGTTGTGGTTAAGCAGAGCTGGTGTGGATTTATTGCAATGTTTGTTTATTTCTGCCTTGGTCACACAAGCATGTCAGATGCTGCATTGCACCATTGTTAAGACCCACACTTGCGTGGTATGGTGTTCGGTGCATCCTTTAGTGGAACGACGAGGACAACTTTTCATCCCAGTCTGGTCTTTCAACCTTACAACCATATTTATGAGGCAAAAAAGGATACGAAAACGGTGTTTGTGTGTGAGAGAGAGTGAGATTTCTCGGTACAGTCTGTGGCCGGTGTTGGGTTACGATTGATCTGTTTGGAGTAATGGAGACCAGTGGTCTGTAGCAGAGTCTCCCGATTGTTTCTGTGCCTGAAAAGTCCTTTTGTCGCTGCATCATCGAGCACTGTGACAGTGTCGGGAACAAGCCAGGAAAATAGGCCTGAAAACCAATAGGCTTCACGGGCTCCATGTGCCTCAGGCTCTTCTGCGGTATAAAAATTAAAATGCAAAATAAAAAAGGAAGCAAGATGTCAGCTAAGAAGTAATGGAGTGGGCCGGGGGGCATTATAATGTCTGAGTTCAGTGTTGTATCGGGGCTATTCAAAGGTCGGGAAAGATACGTTGAATATTGGGGGGGACATTTTTCTAGCTGCGTTTGGATTTTCTCTCCTCACGTCCTAAATGACAGCCAGAAAGTTAGGGTTGTGCAGTTTACCATGGTGCTAAGAAGACAAAAACCTTCATTTTTATAATGCCAACATCTGTTCTTCCCCATGACATCTGCTTTTTTTTTTTTTGGCTCAGACATCCTTTTGGTACTCTTCCCATCCTGAGGTAACGGCACATCCCATAATACCCCAGCTTTTTAAAAACAGGCTGAACTTTAGTGAGTGCCATGGTGGCCGGCCCAAGTCATAGGGGCTGAATCCCCCCCCCCCCACACGCTCTTGTCACTGACAGCTGGTGTTTTCTTGCCATGTGACAATGCCTGGGCATTCTCCTGGGCCCCGCAGGGAGCGTGAGTTTCCCATCACCCTGGGTGACCTTAAAATATGATTTATGGCAAAGCCTCAACCCACTTCACCTCTCGCCGGCATGGGAGTTCTAATCGCTCGAGCCGCAAGAGAATTGATCGGGCTGCCGCTTTGTGTTTAGCAGTCTGGCTCGCCTTGGCTCCCTATTGCAAAGAAGTCTCCTTCAGGTGTCCTGGTTACAGCAGGAGCAACCAATGAGGTAAAAGGACTCCCTTTGTCCCTGGCTAGCATGCAAAATGATGGCCACCAATCAGAGGACTCTCTCAAGCAACCGGCCAACTACGACGCATCTTAGGTTGTTAAAGATTTAAGAGGGATGTGGTAGGTAGGGCATCTTCTCATGTCTCTCAGTCTGATTCTTTCTCTCTCTCTCTCAAACACAGACACACACACACACAGGTTTGTAATTATATCTTTGTGGGGACTCTCCATTCATTTCTATGGGGAAAACTCTAATCACAACATGACAACCTTAACCCCTACCCAGCCCTAACCTTAACCATAAGTAAACAAACAAAATACAAGACTTTTGCCATTTTTAGTTTTTTCATTGCATTATAGATCTTTGTGGGAACCTGAAAATTGATCCCCACAATGCCAAAAAAACAGTGTAATATAAACCTAATCCACACACACGCACACACACACACTGTCCTCTCAGCAGCTACCTAGAGAACAAGCTCTGAGCGTTATGTCATCCAATGACTGTGAGCAGACTCTTCAGTTTCCATTAGCCCTGATCTTTCTGCAAACACATGGAGTAATTCTATTTCCTTTTCTCATCTATGGACACGTGCCACTCGTAGACTGTACCTGACTTGTTTCCGGAAGGCAGGGGAAGAACCATGGTTGGTCAATGGTCAAGTGAAAAACATGCGAGCATGATAGCAAAGACTCCGTTGGCATGTCTTGCCCTTTACCACGGTTGTCTTGCCCTTTACCGCGGTCAAGCCGGTAACTAACAGCAGATTGAGAATCCTCTCCCAGCTGCATGTGTGGTCTGTGAGCGAGTTGCCAGGAATCTCTTGTCTTAGCCATACTTTGCTATTTCTTGCCTGTCAGCTTGACAGAGCTACTTGGGCCCGAGCCGCCTGTTCTCCTTGCTCTTGAGGTGTTAGTTGGGTAGGGGGGGGGTCAGGTAAAGGGGACACCTGCTCTTTTGGAATGCTCGATCCCTCAGAGTCCTTACTGTCCCCTTCCCATCTGTCATTTTCTTCAGAAAGTATCTGAGAAGGCCATATCTGCCGCATCCTGACCGTACACCCCACCTTCTGCTCTGGACGTCTACAGCTTCCAGCACCTGCATTCAGATATTTACCTGTTTATGTACTTTTTATTTATTTAGCAGACAACTTTTATCCAAAACAACATACATACGTGGAAAGCAATGCATTTGAGAGAAGCAGGATCAGCTACTCAAGGGCACACGACAGAAATCACTCTGCTGAGCCAGTCGTTGGAATGGGCGACTTTCAGATGCCTGCGTATTTCGCTCCATTGGCCCTGCCGCCCTAAGCAACAACGTTCACGTGGAAACTAAATGAGGTGATGCGGAGGCCTGCCTCAATGTATTCCTGAAGACCCTACGGTTCATAGGTTTAAATACCATGTCAGACGTACCCCTGAGAAAGGTCCGTAGATGGGACTCTGGTGAGTATCTGTATAGCTGGATAAATAATGTGAAAAATCCAAGATATGAAAGTTGAAACAGGGCTAACAGGAGGTACTTGCACAGATCTGCCGAAGGGTGAGAATGTGTGAGCAAAGGGAGGTGACAGCATTACTGGGTCAGAACGTGGCCCCAGAGGTGTGACTCTTCCTCGCCTTCCTTCACACTGAAGCCATCTGCTTCGCTGGTATAATTAGCTTCACGTTTCCTGCGCTTTAATAGCAATTTCAGTGTTGACATCTCATTCCTGTCAGTCCCCGAGCAAACATGCCAAGCCGGCTGCTTCCGTTAAACCAAGAAAAAAAGCTATTTTTTTTCCTGGTTTAATGAAAAAAAAGAAAAGGAAAAATGTTAGGAATTGCATCAATTCAGGGTTAGCAGGGAGATGGGGCAAGCAACATTAAAGTTGAGATAATGATATGTTAATGTTCAAACACGCTTGGCTAGGAAAGCCAGAATGCCAGCAGAGACTCTTCCGCGACTTTTTTCCTGTTTGGCAAGCATGTGCTTGCATCGTTGCGTATGACGCCATGGCCATCGCTCTGTTATGCATGTCAGCTCCCACACTACAAAAAGCCCAGCTAAGCTACGCTAAACAAACTGACTGGGAGAAACGTTCTGTGGGAGTTAAAACTGATGAACGTAGGAGTACAGGTTTCGTGCTGCCTGACAGGCTTTACTTGTTCCCAGCAATTCTTCACTGAAACTTTTTAGCTATGCACTAATAACAAGGTCTCTATTAATTAAGGTACATGTGGAGCCAGAGGCACATAGCTAGCCATTATGTATTCTGTTAGAGAGATTTGTCTACCAATTATTGCTAATTTAGTTAAGCTACAGGTGGAGTCTTATGTGTATAAAAGACGGTCATGATTCTGTGGGTTAAACCACCTGTTTCGCAGATGATTGGTGATGCATAATTTAGGTTATAAATAATTTTTATTTTTATTTTTTGAGTCTTAATTGAACATAAGTAATGGGTGACTGATCCTTCATGAAAAAAACCCAAGGAAAGGCAGAATTTACTACCACAGAGTCACTTTCCCTGGGTCTGCCCTGTGTCCCCACAGAGTCACTTTCCCTGGGTCTGCCCTGTGTCCCCACAGAGTCACTTTCCCTGGGGTCTGCCCTGTGTCCCCACAGAGTCACTTTCCCTGGGTCTGCCCTGTGTCCCCGCACAGTCACTTTCCCTGGGTCTGCCCTGTGTCCCCACAGAGTCACTTTCCCTGGGTCTGCCCTGTGTTCCCACACAGTCACTTTCCCTGGGTTTTGCCCTGTGTCCCCACAGAGTCACTTTCCCTGGGTCTGCCCTGTGTCTCCACAGAGTCACTTTCCCTGTGTTTGCCCTGTGTCCCCACAGAGTCACTTTCCCTGGGTTTACCCTGTGTCCCCTGAAAATAATGCCAGGCTGCTTGTTGGCTTTTGTAGGAAGAAATCATTCCTGTTCGCCGCCCTCTATGGAGCCTGCATCCTGGGAGGACGGCACCTGATGAAGCAGCGGGAGAAGTTCGAGCTGAGGAAACCGCTGGTGCTTTGGTCACTGACGCTCGCCGTCTTCAGGTATGCCTCAGCCTGCCAATACGCTGTCAAATGTGCGCCATGGTGCGAAACGGCCTTTCTCACTTGATAAACTCGGTCAAACAGTTAACAGAGCACGGGCGATAGCTTTATCTAACCACACCTCCACACAACCAGAGTGGAAGGTCTACAGAAAAATGTTTAGTGACCAATACTTGGCTGTACTCTCAGATAAATGGACAAGAGTTTCTTAATGTTTTTCACCTGTAATTCCTCTGTAAGTTTAATGTTACTTTGCCGGATTTTACACGTAGCCCATTCTCAGCTCAGTGTTCTTCAGCACAGCGTAGAATTATGGGCAATGTTGGCCTTTCAAACACCCTTTAGTTTCTATGGCCTTTATAAGACGGTGTTTGCTGTCTGTTTCTCATCGTGGGATGTTCTAAAACAGGGGCAGGGAACCTGATCCATAGAGGGCCGGTGTGGGTTTTTGAGATGACTTTTCAGTCACCCAATAACAAATCATTGGTTCTCAACTGCAGTCCTGGGGACCCACTGCTATTGGTTGATTGAGAGGTCATCCCAAAAACCTGCACCCACACTATCTCCATGGATCAGGTTCCCTATCCCTGTTCTGGAACATGATTGCGGGACACGCCCACATTCTGTTGGCAGACCGAAAAGGCTCTTTCATTGGTCAGGTGTGCCACACCCCCTGACTAAACTAAGCCGTGTGAGCAGTGGAGGTCAACTTCAGATAACCTGACCTGAGGCATTAAAAATGGGTCACACCTATGGATGGTCCTTCCACCCAGCTTCCCTCCATCTGTGTCTGCGTTAAACCAAATCAGCAGAAGCTCCCCGGCTGTGATTTGTTCCATTAGGAGACTAAAGTGAGCTGTGCCTAGCAACCGCTGCAATAAACTGTGAGTCTGCGTCACTCCCTTCTGAACTTCGCTGCTACGTGTGCACAGGTTTACTGGCCGAAACACACGGGTTACCCTCAGCCTCTCAGAGTTCAGCATGTAGATGTCAAACAGCGGAAGGGAACCAGCGCTAGGGACCCCGAACTGGTGTGCGGGTGTCACTCTCCCATTGCTGCTTCAAACCACAGCGCTAGCTCCCCAGCATGGTTTGGGCCAGAGGGTGTTTTCCCACCATAGCTCACCCAATCAACACCTCACTGTTGGTTCTGCTCCATTTTTCCCCCCTGGTTTCGCACTGCTGAGTCACTCTGTCCCCCCGGGGGAAACGAGCTGGCGCCGGGGGGGGGGACGGCGTGGTGAAACAGTCTGGCGTTGCGATATTTCGGCGACGTGGCAGCAAGGTCCCTCTCTGGGCAGCGCCCCCAGCCTGCGCTTCCCTCCTCACTCCCCATCACGTTGCCATGGGTTCTACGCTCTTACATCACCACAGATTAAAAGAGCAGGACGCATGAAGGACGAAACCAGGATCTCGACTAATGATCCAGAGCTTAATCAGGATTTTCATCCCCCTGCTGATAACACTGTAATGTCCACACAGATTGCAGTATAACATTACAGTCTGGAGCACGCTACTTGATAGATGTACCGACCCGGAACATTCCAGATTGTGTATCATAAATGTCTGCATCATTTGGCAAAGTAATTGTTTTTTAATGAGTGGATATTTCTCATCATTCTTAATGAAAGCGAGACCCTACAGAATGAATGATAGTGAAATAATAGATGTGAATTTCAGTAAGATTAGTGTGCACATATTGTGCCTCTGCGTAGGAATTCTTCTTGGATGTTTCTTATTCATTGGCTATAAATCTTCTAGGTCAGACCTTCTCCATTGTTAACTGTGCGCCTGTGCACACAAACACACACCATAAACGATAAACCATCCCCTAACCCATTTCTGTTAATCTCTGCTGATGCTTGAGGTTTCGATAAACCCTACATTGTCTTTCCTTCCTCCCCCCCAGCATATTTGGTGCAGCCCGCACCGGCAGCTACATGATGTACGTCGTCATGACCAAGGGGCTGAAGCAGTCTGTGTGCGACCAGGGCTTCTACAACGGACCGGTCAGCAAGTTCTGGGCGTACGCCTTTGTCCTCAGCAAGGCGCCAGAGCTCGGTAAGGGGAGAACAGGCTCCGTTTCGGGCTCTCAGACCCATAGCAGCATCATGTGGGCTCATGGGAGTTTTACTTACACAAAAATGTTCTGAGGGCAGAACGAAAAATGATTAGTCTGGAGAGGTAGCCAATCATTTTGTAGAGAAGGTGGCTCCAAGCAACTAGAGGAGGCAGGACCAACTAATCAAATGTCTTGGTCCTGCCTCTTCTAGTTGCTTGGACCTACCTTCTTTACCATCTGATTGGTTATCTCTCTGGACTAATCATTTTTCATTCTGCCCTCAGAACATATTTGTGCAAGTAAAACTCCCAAGAGCATCATGTGGGCAGGGGCCCCCACAGGGGAAAGACAGCAACTCTGCAGGAGGATCATTATTCAATAAGGCAAATGCTGCAGGCAACTTTCCAACCATGTTTGTTTCTGAAAAATGTATAAAAGTGAGTCAAATGTTAATAATAATAGTGTTATGGCAGATTGTCACATTGATGCTGCAATTTATGCAGGATCTGGGCTGGCAGTTACGGGGTTAAAAACTGGGCACTTTGGATTGATTTGTTTACCGAGCGGCTGAATGAACGCCGCCCTGCCAGATTCCTCGGCGTCCGAGAGATGAGCTGGTCTCCTGCGAGTCACCGTCGTGCGGCCAGATGCTTCCGAGACGTTCACTTACGTGTGGTTTCGCTGGAGCCGGTCCAGTTCCACTGAAGCACTCGACGAGTGCCTCGCCAACCAAGCGCGAGAACATGAGATGGACAAATGTGCTCAGTGCTGGAGTTTCCCTGGGTGGCATCCCCATCTGCACAGCAGTGCATTCTGGGAAATGTAGTAACACACGTGCCTTGCTGCAATTTCGGACATACATACAAACATATACACACACCTCTTTATTTCGTCTTTTGTGAGATTTGGTGGGATTGGGTTAGAAAATCCTTTGTGGTAGCCCCCAAGCTGAAGGGGAAAGGAGTCGTGGGACCTTTGAAGCACATACTCTTAATGTTGAACCTCTTGCATGAATGATCAATGTTAGGAATTCTGAACAACTGCTGCGGAAGTATCTGGGTTCAAAGGCATTATGTCTACGTTCAACGCACTGGCTTCCTTTTTGTTAGCCTCCATGCTAATGGCTATTCCAAGTCAACTGGACTGTCTTTGCCTGCAGTCGTGCCTGTCACAGTGTAACAATGGATGTCTTGTCCGACCATCGGCTCCTTGTACTTTCTGCTCACTATTCACTGTCTTCGTGTTTTTTCTTTCTGTCACCACCTCTCCCCTTTACTGTCTGCCACTGACTTTGTGCTCTCTGCTGCCCTCTAGGGGACACTCTGTTCATCGTGCTGCGGAAGCAGAAGCTGATCTTCCTGCACTGGTACCACCACATCACGGTCCTGCTGTACTCCTGGTACTCCTACAAGGACATGGTGGCCGGCGGCGGCTGGTTCATGACTATGAATTACCTGGTGCACGCCGTCATGTACTCATATTACGCCATGCGGGCAGCCGGCTTCCGCGTGTCGCGCAAGTTCGCCATGTTCATCACGCTGACGCAGATTGCGCAGATGGTGGTGGGCTGCGTGGTCAACTATCTGGTGTTCTCCTGGATGCAGCAGGGTCAGGAGTGCCCATCGCACGTGCAGAACATCGTGTGGTCCTCCCTCATGTACCTCAGCTACTTTGTGCTCTTCTGCCAGTTCTTCTTCGAGGCCTACATCAACAAGGCCAAGAGCGACGCCCAGAAGAAGGCCCAGTAGGACCGGGCCGAGCCGAGAGAAGAAGATAGAGGGGGAGATCTGGGATGGACTCGAGAAGTTTGACTCGGGAGTTCGGGTGGGGGGGGGGGGGGGGGGTGGGGGGGGCGGGGGCCACAGGGGGGCCAGGGGGGGGG
>JAOYFF010000112.1:1067677-1082029 GCA_025773925.1 Cryptomyrus ogoouensis | reverse complement strand
TTTCCTTGTGAAACAAACGTGAGCTAGTTAGCTAACAGGCAGATACCCTGGGCTACTGAAATGTCTGTATTGTAAATTGCTGCTCTACAGAGGGGGGGGTAGTAGCCCTGATCATCACCCTCATTTTCATACTGCTGCTCCTGGTGGGGTTCACAATAAACAACAAAAACATATAAATATTAAATTTATGCCCAGACAAAAGCATGCACACACGTACTGTATGTGCAGAAGCCATTCTGTATCTGAAAAAAAAATTGTTTAGAAAGAACTAAGCTGCCGGTCAATAGTTTGCCTACAGGAATTTCCATGATGAAATATTGTGGTGCTTTTATTACCCTCTCCATCATGAGAAGTGTTGTAAAACTAAATCTGTAGCTCAGTACATGAGCTAAGAGGGTCCTGACATAAAGTTGGGTCATTCCTCGATTCCTAGTTTTAGGACTGACCATTACTACTGGCAATGGAATGTGTATCCATTCGCTCTTTTGGGCTGCGGAAAGGCAGCTGCAGCTATCAGATTTTTACCCACAGGGCGCTTCTCTCCCATGCTACTCTATATTAGCCAAACGGCGGCGTCAGGTGGCACACGGACCGGTGCGGGGGGGGGGGGGGGGGGGGGGGGGTCCGAGGGCCACAGGCCAAGGCCGAAAGGCATCCCCTAGGTAGCGAGAGAATGCCTTCCCGAGTCCGCTAACCGCATTCCTGAATACGGGATCATTAAGGGTACAGTCTCGGCCCAAATGATCTGTATTATCAGTTTGTTATGAATTTCACATCTGATCCAGTCATTTAGCGTGTGGTATCGACAAGCCTTGCTCAGCGCTGACTTTTATTGTGAAACTGAGCTGAGGGATTTTGGTTTGCTGACATTCCAGGGAGCATTTTTGCCATTATTGTGCACCCATGTCATACACATGTATCCTTTCCCCATTTTTCTACATCGTTTATTCACCTTTTAGATTTCCAAATATAGTTTCATGTCAGTTCGGCCCCGATACCACAAATTCTCAAATCTGTCGTCCCACAAACATCAAATCAAGCAGAACCACGTCCAAGTTCTGGAGCCGTTTTGATTGCAGTCCCTGCCGTCACGGGTGGGAAGTTAGCTGGATCGGGGACTTTATTCCTCTTTAAAACTCTCTGGTGACGCGTGAAAATATAAAACCATCAGTCAGATATGAAAAGGCGTTCCGAGTGTTTTATAGTGTTTGCCTATCACTGTTCCTTCTGTTTTATGGAATGGGTTCAAGGGTCTCATTAAATGACCATGTGTGCCCTGGTTTGTGTCCATAGCCACGACGTCGCTGAAATCTGGAATTGCTTTGTGTCATGGCGTCCAACGTGGATGCTTCCGTTTGCACCTGGCTGCCCCACAGCACCCCCAGATAGACGTATTCCTCAAAAGCCGTTGGTCCTCAACCACGTCCTGTCACCTCAGACAGCCCTCTGATAAACAAGCACATTAATTACAGCTTATCTGTTTGGGCTGGGACTTGAAATCAGTGACAGCCGTTGATGGAAGGTGTCGATTTTTATCATAAATGAAAGACGCTTGCCGTCTGTTCCCTTACACTTTACAGCGTGTGATGTGTGATGTCGGGTCGTATTTTAATTTGAACGTGGTCCTTTAAATCGACGTGCGTATGCTTTTGAAAAGTAGCCTTGGGATTTGAGTCAGTTGAAGAGGCGTCGTCGGGGCTTCGAGTGATTCTTACGCGCCCACAAACGTGGGGATGGCCTGGAGGATCATGGGAGATATGGCCGAGTCTGTGTCGTTACTTTCTGATCAGTGTAATAGGTGAGCAGCTCCTGTGGTGATCGTGTCCCCCGTTTGGTGAATCATGTGTGGTGTTTGTTCATGGTCGTCTACCCGTAGTAGAGCACTGAAACGTGACACCCCCCCTCCCCCCACCGCACACCCTTGTGGTCTGTATTTACATAAGTCTCCTCTGTGCCCCGACCACACCTATCTCCACTTCCTCTCCGTTGTCAGACAGTGCGATGCCCACGTGGGTTAACAGCACCAACACACACAAACGCTCACTCTGCTGCGCAAACATAGCCATTAAACCTGTGCGTTATAATTTTAAAAAATGTTTCGACTGACAGAGATGAATTAACAGACTGAAACCACGTTAACAGAAATTAGGATCGGGGAAAAATTACTGCTGTGTATCTCCTGACACAGGAAAGATCCTTATATCTGGATGTGGAAGAACTTCGCAGCCCAAAGTAAACATCAGTAAATACCTTGCCTAGCTGCTTATTTTATGGTGTCTGTGGTATCCAGCTGCCCAAAAGTATCCAACCCCTTGTTCCTTGTTTCAGGCAACTAAATAGTTGGGTTTGGAACACTAAGACTATACATGATGTAACAGAAGGTACACAGGAGAGAATTTATGTAGAAGACTCTCACTAATGGAACTGTCAGCACGTAATTAATCGGCCACTGTTTTATACACTCTGTGGAACCAAAATAACTGGACCAGTACAGCATTGAAAATGTTCAAGAATGCAAATGATGTATCCACAAGTATCTGCAGAAATGCAAGTTAAACAATGTAAACTGGTTCCGCTGGCCATAGAAACTGTCAAAAAAAGGGAATTTGATGATTGCAGTAAGTTTTGTATTCTGGAGCAAAGTTTGAATGTAGTGCGGCCCGTTCCTGTCTTTAAATGAAGATTTCAAGTTGGGAATTATTTATATGAGCTCTCTGGATTTATATGCCACAAAACATACACAGACATTCACGCTCACAAATAATATATCTTCTGAAGTTTTTGTTCGGCGATGTCGACAAGTGTTCTTGTATTTGTCTTCCCGTGATGTACAAGCAACCAACCATGAGCGCGTAGGATACAGTATTTAACGAACGCTGCTATTAGGAAAAGGTGTGATGCAGTATGGCAAACAAAGCACCACAGGGGAAATAGAAGAGCCACAGGGGAAGGGTAACTGACATATCACCTACCATTTGTTTACTGGGATTAGAGGGTATAATACTGCTCTTTGAGTGTTCCGTGACATTCTGCAGCAGTGTTTTTAATTGCACTTGTTCTGGGGCGGACGACTGACTGCGTGCGTGACTTCCTGTTCATTCCGGCGCATATTTATCCTGGCACCTCAGCTTAAGATGGATTCTGGCAACTCACCTCACCAGCTCTGATGCATTCATGAAAGAACACCATCAACATACTTTAGTGCCCCCCCGCCCCCACTGGGTCAAGAACAGGCCCGTCGCTTTCGTAAATCCTCGGCTGGCTCAAAGAGATGGGTATTCATGCGAATGAGGGTTATTCTCTCAATAGTCTGAGTCAACATGGCATCAAGTGACAACTGGGTGATGGCAGGCTGGTCTAGGTGAGCTCAAAATACCTCATTGTTCTCCGCCAGATCTGCCCATCGTTCATCCCTACATGCTGTATAGAATAGGTGAGAATTTAGAGAAGGCAATGTTGAAGTCAGCCTGAATCCCATTAAGGACCCCTACCATGTCTCTGTCTAGAATCTGTTGGATAGAATCCATTCCGTAATTTGTCATTTTCTGGATGACTTAATTGTAATTTTCACATAATAAAGATGTATGATAACATGCTGATGGTCTTATTATACTTAAATGTGCTGTAGAAGATGACGATTTGCAAACATACACCTCTATTAACATAAGTGTCTTATTGTATGTAAATCTATTTATGCAGACATATGGATAAAGGTTCTTGTGTGTAATTACAGTGAGAAGTACAAATTTAAGATTTTGACAGCTTAAGACAGTTGTGTTCTTTCAGTTATTTTGAAATGGATGGAAGTTTGCTGACCATGTGTTCAAGTAGAACTAGTTGTAATTCAAACTCTTCGTCCAGTTGCCTGGTAATTAGCCGAGGCAGGGGGAGAGTTTACCCGTGAATGATTTGCTGTAGTCTGGCTGCGTTTTAATGCTTCTCATGGCCTCGATGTCCCTGGGACAGAATAAATCACACTCACGTGGTACATTGCAGCCGCCGATATTACCCTCAAGATGCCGTCTGACCAAGCGAGTCTTCCACCTTCCTATACAGACATGCAAAGTCATTCTTCCTCATGCACAAAATAAAATCCGTTCACATTTCACATGTGGTCTCTCTCCTTCTTTCTCCATTAAATATGTGATCACTGAGATGGTCTTCAGGAAGCTCTGGGTGTGGAGGGCCAGTAACCAAGACCCAATATTGTGCTGACATCTGGTTAAAAGATAAAATCAGGACGGGGGAATGAAGTGATTCTGCAGAGAAAGCTGTTTGCTTTGAATGGGAACAAAGACACAAACTCCTATCTGCTTGAGTGCAAGGAAATAGTGCCAGAAGATTTTTCCAGATTGTCATGCTTCTTCTTTACAGTCCTCAGCAACACTCAAGGTCCCACTTTTAGGAACTAGAAGTGGAACAAAGTATAAATGGTAATCAGGACAGCTGTCGCGCTCATCTTAACGAAAAAACGCGAGAGGTGTTTCGCTCGCTCTGCGTCATGTGGAGATTTTCTCTGCGGCACGTTTGCATAGATGCAAACATCTGTGCCGGGGAGATCAGCCGTGGCTAAGGCCGTCCCTGCCTGCGCTCACATCTGGGTAGTAACTCTACTTTTGTTCAGAACAAAAACACATTACAATATGTGCAAATTAAGAGTAACACAATAAAAACTAGTAAGAAATTCTTCTATTCGCAAATAGTTACTAATATCTTGCTGGACGGCTAGATCAGGGGTGGGCAATCTTATCCGTAAAGGGCCAGTGTGTATGCAGGTTTTTGGGATAACCTGTAGGTCAGCTGTTCAAACCCAGGTGTGAGGACTCTTCAGCCAAACAGTCCTCTAATTAGTAATCTAATTAGGGAGTTGCAGCGAAAACTCGCATACACACCGGCCCTTTGCAGAGAAGACTGCCCACCTCTGGGCTAGATGAACCCAGATTCAGTTCCCAAACCTCTCCTCAGGGGCACCCCAGTCATTCCATCTATATATTAAATTTGACCACCACCTCTCTTAATTAGTTAAAATAGTCAGTGTGATATTGATTAGCCATACGAGGTGTGCTGGCAGTCGAGTCAAAAAATACACGACTGTGTTGGACGTTTGCTGCAAATTCTGGGGTGATTTCAGCAGTTCCGAAACGGCAATGCTGACGCACTTCTAGGGCATGTCATAGTTTTACATCAACATGAAGATCATTTTCACATCACTTTCTTTGGCTGCCTAAGACTTTTGCACAGTACTCTATGTGCATTTTAACCATCAGGTGAAGTCCAGTCGAAACCAATACATAAGATGTCACTTGGCCAGTTGGCTCAGTCGATCAGAGTGTGGTGCAAGTAGGTTGTGGGTTCGATGCCCTTTTGAGCATATGGTGTGTGACTCAGCAGGTTATGCCTCTGCGTCTGGTCACTCAAAGGTTGTTGGTTTACACCTCATCCTCAGCTAAGTAAACACATTTCTGCTGGGCCCTTGAGCAAGGCCCTTAACCCCCTGAAATACCCCAGGGGTGCTGGATGAAAGGCCTAACCCGGGGCTTGGACCCAAAACTCTGCTGGCAACCATATATATGTGTTGTGTACAGTATGTCTCAGAACAAAGAAAATGGGATATTTGAAACCCCAAAGATGGCAAATAAACCATTTTTTTCAATTAACATATGGTATGAGTGAACATATCCCTATTTCAAAATGCCCTGAAGTGATTTAATGTAACATATGCAGTGTAAAAATCACACTGTCTTCTCCTGTGTGCTGTCAGCATAAATTTTCATTTGTAGCTGCAGATGTCCACCATCAGCACCTCTTGGAAGATAAACATGGTAAATAAATCAATGTAAATGTGCCCTTTTAAAGCTAATTATCCTGCCATAGTTACTGTCACCTTCCCTTGGTCAGTTGCATAACGGTGGAGGCTTTAATCATCAAGGGTTATAAGGTCCAACTACTACCGTTAGCTAGGAAGCCAAAAAGTGAACCTCAGACCTGACAGTTTTGGTTTAAAAGCTCTCTTGTTACAACACATTATGTAATAAATGCCACGTTATGTAATAACTCGACAAAATGTAACAAAATTTCATCACATAATACGATGTTATTACATAATGTGTTGTCACAACTCTATTAATAGAAAAATGTTATTCAATTGCTCTTCTGTTCAAATGGAAATGTGCATCTTAAAGGGCTATAAATGCACCGTGTTGCAGTAACTTCCTTCCAGTCCCATTAAATGCAGGACGTATCCGGCGTCTCCTTATCGTCACATAAGATTTCATGGTTGATTGATGTGAATCGAAGGAGCCGGTTTGTGATAGTGGGGCGGGATACGGCTCACGCACACCGTGCCGTCAGTGGGGCAGAGGTCACCGCAATGCCTTCTGGGGCTTTATTTTCACCATATTGCGTGTGATTGGCTAGGGCAGCGGGACCCCGCCCCCCAGACAGTTTACATTTTTACTCCCAAAAAGGTTAGGGAACCAGTGCCTGTAAAGGCCCACATTCAGCTGCCAAAGAAAGCCGTCTCTCGTCCCGTCTCCTCATATTACGCCTTCGTGGGGAGTCTCCATTAAACGCCTGCATTTATCAATATACAAAACTGCAGACACGTCTCCTGTACAACAGCCGCAGATAAAGGATCCTGCTAGAGAGCCAGTTGGGAGCTCTGAATCTTCCCTACTGTCATGATCTCCTAATGACGACAAACCGCTTCAGGGTTAGCTGACGTCCTTTCCGGTTGTGAATCCATCCACTCGTCTTCCCAGCCCTCATACAATACAGGGCCATAGGGATTTGCTTAAGCCTGTGTTTACTTGCAGATAGCACCACACAATAGAGGTGGTTTGGAGATGTCAAGTCACCTGACCACATGTCTATGGACTGCAGGAGCAAAGTCATGCAACACAAGGAGAACATAAAGGGGTGTAGTGAGAAATGTAGGGCCCCCTGATAAAATGTCAGCTTGGGCCCCCACACTTGGGGCCCCGTGGTGCAATGGTTTGGCAGAGAGGGAGGCCCCTGAAGGTTTCCATGCGTCTCCAAGGCCCCTGCACACAGTGGATGTGGGTTTTGAACCCATACCCTGCAGGTGCCCAGTGAGCCTGCTGAAATCCAAATCTGGATCAAAGACATAAAAACGTAAACATAAAAAGTTCTGGAGTTACAGGCCAGGGCTGTCATGCTTAGCTGGATAAACTGGGCATCCATCTACACTATCCTGTTTTTGCAGTTGTGCTCTGTATGCTGGGAATGAGCTAAGGAAACCAGAGTACACCTCACTGCTGAAATACTTCTTTTGAGTAGCATGTAAAATTTGGCTTAATCTCAGTCATGTTTACCTATATAGGCCATAGACATGCAGTTATATACATCTGCCACGATACGCGTTACGATATTTTGACTTATTGATGTGTATTCCAGTTCCATGCTATTTTTCACTTTCAGTACATTATTCAATAAGTTACATGAGATATTCAACACTTTTTTTTTTATAAATTAGGCTTTGTGCTAATGATTTTGCCCAACTGAAGGTTAATGTAAGTCTTCCAAGCATGTTTAAAGTAGGCTAGGCTAGGCTATGATGCTTGTTGGGTTAGGTGTGCTGTATTAAAATGCATTTCTGCCTTACGATATTTCCGCCTCATGACAGGTTTATCGGAACGCAACCTCATTATAACCCAATGTTGTAAACTTGCAGTGGTTATTTAATCCAGTCTTTTACCAAATGCTAGCAGTGCATCCATTATATAACGATCAGGCTGTATTTGGTTAAAATTAATATTGGTCTTTATCTGTCTGAGGTATTACTTTGCGACTAAGGGGGGGGGGGGGGGCAGTACATCTTGGGAACGTTTCCAGCCATTAGTGGTAATTTGTATTTGATGTCTGCCCCCTTCCCATCCAAAATGGGACCACCTCTCCAATCGGTGAACGTCCCCTCGGTGTCACTTACACAGACTCACCCTCCTGGCACGTTTCCGAGGAAGAGTAAAAAAAACTGCTCACTCTGGCGGCCACCTACCCTCCCTGTCAGGAAATGCGTGGATCTAGACTGTCACGAGAAGAAAACAAGGGTGTGCTTCAAAATGTTACCAAAAATAGAGTAGTACTGCAAACAATAACAAGCAAACACAAATACGACTACAACTATTATTATTATTATTATTATTATTACAGAACTGCGATAGATCCTGTCCACCGTGTTCTCCTGCCTTTAGCTTAGGCTTTAGCCCCTGGATAAGCGGGAATGAAAGATTTATTGATAATAATAATTCTTTGAAACTCCATCCCAATATTGCACATTTAAGTGTGTAAATTCCCAAACGGCCTACTGAGATGGCGGCATTCGGTATTATATATTTTTTGCACGCTACTTTTTATTGTTTGAGTGCTACCGGAACAGGGTCCGGAGCCGGTGGAACAAGTTCAGTCCGGTCCCATTCTTATCTATAAATCTTTACATCCTGCATGAAACCGGACGATATTGGCACATGAATAACTGTCGGCGCCTACAAAAAACAATAAGTTTAAGACCCTTGCCTTACATTATTACTTTATCTTCGGCTGGCTTATTTATTCGTGAAAATAAACTACTCGACAAAGGGATGCAGCCACTGATTAAGCGGGTTTGTTAACTGTATCTTACTAGACTATAGCACTAGGGGACCAATCAATTCAGATCGCTTCACCTCATTAATTGTGTAACTTCTACGGTGACGTAATCTATTAACGTCCCAAACGTTTATTTGCCTTTGCACTGGTAAATACCTTTTAAACCATGAGACGCACTGACCACTGCAGAGCCTAAAAAGGACCCACGTGGATTGTCCTGTTTGGTTGTTTATTGTCAACTACTGCCACCTCCTGGCCTTCATGTGTAACTGAGCCGCCGCAATACGCCAGGGAAAAGGTGCGCAGAAGACAGCAGGAACCGGCTCACTAAAAAAAAGATCAGATTATCCTCCAAGGTGTTACTGCGTTAAGAATTATGCACAGTTTGAAGCCTTAAAATAAATAACATTTATTATTTATAAAATTATATTACCACGAAAAACTTTTGGTGTCAATTTTAGGCGTTTATATCAATGGCGTAAATGTCCCTAATAATATTGTTGGAGTACCGCGATGTAGCTAATTTTAGGTTTATGATGGAATAATATAGATTTGCCGTAAGAGATTTCTTGCGTGAGATCGGCAGCCCCGCACCACGCTAATACCGCCTTTCTTGCCCCGGTTTGAGTGACACTCCGCTGCTTCTTGCTACCGCAGATGCGCCGCTTTGCCTCCTGTTAACTTCCAGGCAGTGGCTCATCGGGACCGTATCGGCCATATGTGTGAGACGTCTAAATACACACATTATCTGACCCTAAATCTGCCGGCACCCTCCAGCAAATAGGTCACCCCCTTGCCCCGTAAGAGACCCAGGGGGGATGGGGCAGTGACCTGCTGGATCAGAGCAAAGCCTTTGAGTGGGCAGCTAATGTGTTATTTAGCGGGTGACCGAGGATTGTGGGTCAGCCGCGTCTGTCTAACAGAGAAATTAGAAAAAGATATTGTAGGGCCCAGTCAGTGATGCGCGGCCCTCTGTTTCTCAGATGGATTACCACGCTCATCCCTTCATCCCACTTTTAATTCCCAGCAGCTGAACTGAAAATGTGACCCGACTGCAACGCCGACAAAAAACCGAAGGATCTCTCCCCCCTCCTTTTCGCCTCCGGGAGTTTTTCTTTAAAAGCGTCTTGCTGTTATCCCGAGTGATGAGGCGGCGCTTTGAGCATCAGCCGTCTTGCCTTCTTTCCTCTGGCAGTAGATCATGTAATGAAAAGACGCCGCTGTTGCATTTCCGCGATCGGTCTTTATTAACTCGGGTGGGGGGGGGGGGCTCCGCCGTCTTCCTTTACGTGCCATGTGGCGATCTTCCGAGTGGGGGCGCCATCTCTATTTGTTTTTTACAGTATCAGGGAAACTTGGCTCTTACATTGTTAACACTGGCCAGAAAACTTTGCTCAATCGAAGGAGCTCCTTCGCATAGGCCTGTGTGTTTTCTTAATACTCCAAACAGGACGGATAATTTGACTTGTTTGCCTGCTTAAATATTCAGTAAACCCAGTAATAATCAGTAACATGCTTTACTTTACGTTTCTTTTAGCGTTCGCGTTTTATGGCGTGTCTGTTGTTATAATCATTTTTGAAAAGCATTTTTGGAGAGGAAAAATAGACATCTGGGTCTTCTGTGTCCATCGAGGAGTAATATAGATGAAATTGACATTGCTCCAATTTCGTCTGTATTGCAAGACCAATTCAGTCTTATTTGGAAGGCTATCGAGGCTTGTCTCTTAGTCCTAATGGGGGGCAATATATAGATAAGAGAGCCCTTTCATAAAATCAATATTGATTTGGCTTCTGATGGCTTTGAGGCAAAGCGCTTTGTTTTTCCCCGCAAAGATGGGCAGCGTGGGTGTGGAAACGGGTGGGGGGGGCTGTCCCCGCTGCTATCGGCTGCCCTTGGAGATGCTTCAGTAAACGGTGACGGCGCATCTTCAAGGGCTTTTGCTCAAATAGCACACAAACATCACTCCAATAACCGTGGCGTTATTTGCCTACAAGTTATACTCACAATGTTAGAGTTGCAAGTTTAATCAATTTAATATAGAATTGCAGGGTTGCCAAATCTTACGGCAAATCTATATTATTCCATTATAAACCTAAAATTAGCTACATCAAAAGCGTTGGGGTAGTTAGCAAACCCTACAGACCTATTTACAAGGTAATAAAACTGTGACATACATGTAAATGCGTGTGCATGTGTGTGCAGAATTGTCTCGAACTGAAAATCTCACGCCAGCCAGCTGACAAAAGTTAGCAGCCTTGGGATTAACCCACTCTGAACCAGTACGGGATGCGATTTGTGCCATATTTTTGGATCAAGCGATCAATTCCCCTTCCCTCGGAAAATGTAGTTGTCGTGGAGCCGGGGGTGGAGGTGGCGTCCCTATTTCTTTTGAATTTAAAGTATCAACCCTACACGCATTGGCTGTGTTGGACTTTATTCATATTTGTCTGAACGTCTGATCCACGTTAATAATGAAGATTGAAGACATTCCATACCAGGACGAATTATGGAGGATCTGAAAGTTAAGCGAGCTGCATGCTACATAACAGTAGAAAGGAGGTCTGGAGCAGGCTGAAGGTGAGATCCTTGTAAGACCTGAAAACTGTCAACCACATGGCTGCTGTCAGACCATCAGGGCGATGATCAAATCCTTCTGCCCCTAGGCGCGGCTCAGGATAACGCCGTCGTTCAGCGCTTGTCGTGCCTTTTTGCGGCACTCGAACCTTTGAACAGAAATATTTTCTCTCCCTGGAAATGTGTGGGATTAACTGGGCTCCCGAACAATCTCGGCTCGCCGGCAGATGTCCGTCATTCACAAACAGCCGACCTGCACATCTTAAAGATGGTTCATTTCATTCTGCCGATTTCATTCTATCTGATATGCCTGGTACGGAACAGAAATTAAGTCGCTAGTACAGCATTAAACTATATTTTATAATAAACATTTTTGCAGAAACATTTCCCTGGGAGTATTTAATTTGTTTTTCCACAAAATGTAGTAAATTTCCTATACATTTATTAATGTCACAAAAAGGGACAAGCACGGATTTGAGACAGCGAAATCACTGCATTTTGGGACCGTCACTTGGCTTCTGACAAATAGCGTCTTTTTGAAATGCAACGCAGGATGTGCACAGTGACACAGACAGGCTAGGCAGTGATAAAAACAGTCTGCTGAAATACGACCAGTCCATACGTAAAAAATAGCGACGATCAAGGAATAAAAAGCGTAGCATTCACGACGAGTACAAACGAAAACAAATTATTAAAAAAAAAAAGTTACAATTGAAAACAGTAAAGCAGTCTGTTGGACAAATACGAATCAGATTTCTTTAGGTGGCTAGAATTGACTTTTATACTCATCACCAGTTTTTATGGAAGTCCGTGTGCTGTATATGTCTGTGAGGTATACAGGGGCGGAGCCAGAAATTATGGGCCCCCTGACAAAACTTTTTGCTTGGGGGGGTTTAAAGTGCTGGGCCCATTGAATCTGCCAGACTTTTTATTCCTCTCCGACACCCTGGAGGTATATATGTATGTCAATCCAAGCTTCATCCCTGTGACAAACGTTTTGGATCTAACAAGACACTGGCTTCCTCTGAAAATGGAAAGCGAAATGGACAAAAACTGGATTTCCAGAATGCTCTTCCCCACTCTGCTTGAGGGCCTGCAGGCAGACGTTGATCGTCCAGCACCTGCACGTTTACCTGAAGTAACCTGACAGAGGGCTGCACTCTCAGCTCATCCAAAGACGGGATTTGTGGAATCGCTGGTGGTCCCCGGGGAGTGGGGTTTAAATGGGCTTTTAAAAACTGCAGAAGTGAGGGATCTGCACTAAGAAAATGGTGTAGAGTTACCATTTCGGTTTTGTGACCGGTCGTTCATTCACAACATTTACAGTGAGCCCTGGTATGGTTCACCCAGCTGAACACAACATAAAGAGATTAATACAAATGTCACTGCTGATGTTAACTCATTTGTCAGGCTGAAATTGATCTGCACATTCTTGAATAAGATGAGCATAAGATGGGTGGATGTACAGATGGTAGATAGACTCTGAACTGTCCTAGGTTGTTTAGAATCTAGCTGATTCTTTCACATCAATAACATGATGCGCCTCTGACATGCTGTGCGTCTCTAGCTTTCCCAAACTCCACCAGAAAATCATGACAGACGGTGAGCAAGGATGAACAATCGGTCTGAAACTCGCCGCAGTATCGGTGTGGATATGAGGAGCCGACTTAAAAAAAACAGAAGGTGCAGCATGGCGAAGAGCTTTGCAAATTCAAACATACTGTATAACACTTCGATATCTACACATAGCTTTTTCCTGGTCTTTAAGTTCCTTTGGCCTCTGTTGGGTGACTATAGGCACGCAAGAGTTCAGGGTTGCTGGTAGCACAGGAGTCAAGACCCCGACTGCAGCATAACTGGCTGGCGTGAAGCAACTGTATCTGTGTACATGTCATATCTGTGGATGGCACATGTCTGTGGTGGGTACAGCTTCAGAGCTGCTGGCACTGGGGTCTGGGGTCATCCAGGAAGATGAGGTTGTCGACGGACTTGAGGTGGACACCAGTACTGGGGACCTCGGGGCGGGGCGAGCTGATTGGCTGTGATATGATGCTCTCCCCTAGGGTAGCAAAGACCAAAAGAAAATTCAAACCAAGACCCCTGGCTGAAGCCCTGCTTTATCTCCGCTAGTAAATAAGTTCCAGAGGTAGAAAGTTGAGGTCCAGAAAGTACAAATCCAGACCAAGGTTTTGTTTCAACCAAGCAGTTGCGTATAAGGAGTCACAGTCACAGAGTACTCAGCTGGCTGATTGAAACAAAGCCTTGGTCTGGATTTGTACATTCTGGACCTGGACTTTCCACCTGTGAAAAGGGTATGGTACATAAGACCATTAGCAGTATGTACAGAAGCTCTTGTCTCTGCTATGGAACGTCTGCCATGCTGCTGGTTTGGAGCTCCATCTACTGGGCTGCTAAGTGACCTGTGACCTCTACGATGTCAAAATCTTTTTATTAGATTCCTGGGTGACGTTTGTGTTTATAGCAGTGTTTCCCAGTCCGGTCCTCAGGGACTGACAGTCGGTTCATGTTTTTGCTCCCTCCCAGCTACCAGTTGGGAGCAAAAACCTGGACCGTCTGGGGGTCCCTGTGGACCAGATTGAGAAACACAGGTTTACAGCAATCGAGTGTTCATAACTCTTGTTTGCATAACTATCTTGCCCTTGTCACTAGAAGCTCACTGGAAGCTGGTCCTAGCAGCACTTTACAGAACCAAAGTCGGCTCCTTGACAGTTGCGTGCTTGTGACGTATGTCTGTCTTGTTTGTACATCAATTTGGACAGAA
This sequence comes from Cryptomyrus ogoouensis, assembly GCA_025773925.1. Lineage (NCBI taxonomy): Eukaryota > Metazoa > Chordata > Actinopteri > Osteoglossiformes > Mormyridae > Cryptomyrus > Cryptomyrus ogoouensis. The sequence goes on along the minus strand of JAOYFF010000112.1, from coordinate 1,068,065 downwards.
GCATCTGGCAAATAAATCAATATAAATGTGAAATATGCAATGTCAGTAATCACAGCAGGCGGGCAAATAGCGGGACCTTTTCCGGAAGTGAGGGGGGACCGGCGCTGTCCCATCTGGCACCCCGTGCTGTGGATATCTTTGCTGTTTCCACATGGACCTGACTCCAGAGTGACGTAGAGCTGTGGAGACGGTGGGAGAGACCCTCATTTCGGGAACGCTAAAGGACGATCAAATTACCGGCGGATGTCGGAGGTACGTAACACTGTGACACTTACAGCTACCGGTGGTGTATAGATTGCCGAAGCCAAAGGAAAGAAAAGTCTCCCTCACCTTTTCAGGACACATAATCACTCCCTCCAACACCCCCCCCCCCTTCCCGCCCACTTTT
>JAOYFF010000112.1:1012288-1049755 GCA_025773925.1 Cryptomyrus ogoouensis | reverse complement strand
AATGATTGAAATGGTAGTTTACAAATCCTGTTGTAGCTCATAGTGTCCCTCCTGACATGGATTAGGTGGTCACCCTACCGGGATGTGAACCAGACCATACGGTGAATAACACAACACTGTCAGATGATGTATGATTTAGGTCACGGTGCCACACTCCGGACATCGCCCCTCGTGGTCACCAGGCCTACCTGCCGACGCGTCCCATTCAACAGTGTCCTCTGAATGATCCCCGACTCCGCGTCAACCCAGTAAAGCCTCCCATCCGTGTAGTGGAAATCCAGCAGGGCTACGGCCCCGGCGCCCCTCAGGAGCCTCCTTTGAGCCCCCCCGTCAGCGCCGATGCGGAATACGGCCTGGCCGTAGCTGAAGATGAGATAGGCCTCGGGGGCTAATTGAGGGGCACGGGGAGACAGGGGTTTCAATTCAAGGTCGTCGAGGTTAGACCTTGAAAGGACAGAAAGGTCAAACGCACCCCAGTGGCACCGACCTGCCGCCACTCCATTCTCCCAAGTTTTGACCGACATTTTTATTGCAATGAGAATAAGTAATGAGTAGGAGACTCATGCTGTGCTGAAAACACAAAATAAGCCAGTAGCTGGGAAATCATTTCAGAAGCAAAGAAGACGCTGCTAACAGACATGTGCTCGATTACAAACCAGGAACGCGGCTGCTTTAGAGAATTCCGGAATGTGCAGTCTGAAACGGTAATGAAATGTTGTGCTCTGTCCTGGTAATGGGCAGCTGAACAGGACTATAATAAGATTATGTGTTAATGTTCGGACATGGGGAGGAACATAATGGAACATTTGTACTTATCTTTCCAGCCCTGCTCACCGGTCCCGCCCCCCAGCCCCGCTCCTATTGTGCTCCGCTAGTGACATCATTGTTAAAAGCGGTAAATCAATGTTCCTCAGTGATGAGTCCATTCACACCTACAATGACGCGAGACTCACAGCAGCCTGGACTGTTTAAGGGCAAAGCCTCGATTTCCTAGCAACAGCATCTGCTAGCCAAACAATATAAACTAATAAAAGTGTGTAAACAAATACCATCTTTGAGCTTATGCAGGGATTCTAAAAGGTCATGGGAAAAATGCGTAATGCACAGCATTGTGTACCATGAATGACAGGAGGATGCTGAGCTGCTCATTGTTTACAGAAAATATTGTTAGGTGATCATAGAGTTTCAGAATAAGGTTTAGAAAAGCACTGTGCATATTGCACACGGTAAGAAGCCTTACTTACATACTGATAAGACATGATGCTCTACTCTAAAGTAACATCAAATAAATTTAGGAAGACCTCCATACCAGCAAAAATAAAGGAGTCAACATCCAACATCTAGTGGCTGATTTGGTCTTTCAGATCAAGGTGTGTCCAGTAGTAGGCGGCTTCTCGCAAAAGGACCAATTTACTTAAAAGCAGGGATGTAGTTAGAGATGAATGAAAAAGCGGGCTGGCCATCACATATAATATAAAAAGCTATTCATGACTTAAGCCAATAAATATACATTTATCTGGGGGGGACTGAAGCCCCCCTAAGATAGGCCTAACGACGCCCCTGCTTAAAAGAAAAATCTGGATGATTAAAAAGGGACCGAAGTGAGAATCTCGCACATTGTGGTGAAATAGCAGGACATCAATCATACATCTGGTCCTCGAATTTTGGCCCCAAGGACCATTGTGTTCACAGTCCCAACCTTTCACAGGCAAGTTCAGTTGTGTTAGTGTCCAGCTGATGGGTCCCTGGGGGGCAAGTGGACCAGCACAGATCTGTCACGGAGTACCCTGCTGGGGCGCGATGACAAACGAATTTAGGGGTCCTTTGCAAACGGGAGACCAGCCATCCTTATCTCTTGAGTGGTGAGTTGAAATAGCTGGTGAGATCTGCATCTTTACCGTCATTTCAGGAAGTGATGTAGAAACACATTGTTCCTTCTTTCAAAAGAATAACGGATACCGACACGTAAACTTATACCAGGTGGGTCTTCATTCTGCCATTTTTGATTCAGATAAACATCTTACTGATAACTAAAAGTGAAAAACCATTCTGTGGTGCACAGATCCTACAAGCTTTTGGCTCAGTCCTCCAACCGAAGTCCCATTCCCCTACAGAGGGCAAGCAGGGTAGGTCCCGTCTCCCTGCCTCAGGGGAGCAGACCCTGAGCAATGGAAGAGCCTCCCAGACAGTGAGGCGGGATGCGATCCAGCTCACACGTCCAGCACCTCACACCGTATCCCAAGCCAGCCCCTCTGACGCACGATTTTACTTTCATCTGGACTATTTTTCCAGGAGAATAATTTTGCTCATTCAGGACTCCTGGACGTATTCCCTCATAGGTAAAGACCTTATCTGCTTCATGCCGACAAACTCTCAATAAAAATGATATAAGTATAATTACTTCTGAAAAAGCATTAAAATGTTATTAGTGGTGTGTATAACATAAATCTCCCAAATTTCCATGCAGTGGCAAAATACTTCATTTCTTTTTGACAGATTTCACCCAGGACATAGTAACGGGTAAAGTCCAGCACATGGACTCGACAGTCAAACATGCACTGAATCTGAATGGCAATATAGTATCATAGTGCATCCAGCAGCATTTCATGCGATGTTGGCTCACTGACACATGCATGAATAATTTTATATTCAACATAAATGTGTAAGAAAATGAATTCCTTATGTGTAAGAGCAGTCACATTCCACTGGTGTATTTTTGATTGTTTTTAAATGAATTTCTATGGCTGTTACATAACAGCTAGCTATAGCTATTAGCTTACCAATGCTTAGCAATGAAAGGCACAGACCTGACTAGTAACCACAACAGGTCAGTTTTGAGATCTTAGCCCCAACTGGGGAGGTAGCTCTTGCAGTGGGTTTTACTCACCTGGGCAGGTCCCGTTGCCGGTGGCAGACGGTCCTCCGGGCCTGCAGGGGTCCCCGCCACTTGCTAGGTGGACCAGCAGCGTGGCAAGTGTAGCGAGCAGCATGCTCCCGAATCTCCGCGTCCCAAACGACAAGTCACCGACGTCGCCTGCGTCGCTCATGCCTCGCCGCGGGCGCGCAAGTATGGGGAAGCTCCCAGAATCCAAGATGGCGTGTCTCTGTTCGGGCCCCGGGGGAGGAGCGCTAGGGGGCAGGGCAGCATCCCTGAGCTGCGACCTCGACGGCGCTCTCCGCGGCACTGAGCTCCGGCCGGCCAGCTGCGGCCTCCTCCTCTCCACGGCCCCTAGGCTGCCTGGCTTTTTTGGAGCCAAAGTTCGAAATGCCTGACACCCCCGTGGTAAATTTTACACGTCGCAGGTCCAGCGGCCTCTCCTTGCTCAGCTCGTCTCGCGCTGGACCCAGAATGCGGAATATGCAAGAAATGAGGCGAAGCAGCTAAGTCGCAGTAAATAACCCCCCCCCACTCCACTGCCTACCCTGTCCTGCCCCACTCCCTCCTCACAGTCGCCACCGCCCCCTGCCTGCTGTCAATGGGAGGGGGGGGGGGATTTTGTCTGAATAACCATTTCTTAGGTTCCTGGGGTGACCATACGTGCCTCCTCCCTCTCAACCCTGAACCCTGCCCTCTGTTTATAAGCTACTGCCATCAATATCCCACCCCTGCTGCTGCTGTTGGTGGCCCCTGGCCGGGTGGGAAGAGTCCAAGCACACAGTCTTGGGCTGCAGGTCACTGTGGCTTTGGCTCGTGGATGAACCAGGCCTAGATCACCCACTCAGACGCAGGTGGAGGGCTGACCCCCATCTGACATGGGCAGGCTGCACAATGAGGCCACTCTGTTCATGAAAACCATTACGGAAGAATCAAGTTTTTGATACAAATCAGAACTGAGCTGTGTTGGCATACAGTTATTTGTTCTGAAGTCCATAACATGATTTGTCCAATACACATATGAAGTAGAAATCAGTGACTTACTATCTAACAAGCTAATGAGACATAAGTAAAAGATTGTGTGTGGAATGTGCAGAAGCAACTGACTGGAAAAATTTTAGAAGCATTTTTCTCTCTTTGGAAAAAAAACACTATTGTAATATTGTAAAGTAAATTATCTTCGTATTTTTTTAATCACCAGTCACCACAGAATAAATGTCGAGCTGTGCCAAGACTCACTGCATGGTTGAAAATGAAGCGAATGCCATGTTACCTTGGAGAGTGGAGCGGGTGATGGTGTATCAGCTGTCGGAAATTGGCAGATCTGAGACGCTTGCAGCAGGAGCTCCGAGGAATTCATAAGAACATCTCTTTGCCACTGACATGACCGCTGGACCCATGACTAGCCGTAACTCACTCGGAAATTAACTCTGAAGCAAGGACAACACTGGATTGTGGTCTGCCCACCTCAGCCAGGCTATGCTCGCTAACTGTGAGCAATACAAATCATTCACTGACCTTAGGCTTCACCCACTGACTTCAGGCTGCCCAAAGTGCAGTACAGCATGTTCCCAGTTGCTTCACCCATAAGCCTATGCCCACTTAAACGTGCATTTGAGAGCTGTGGAGGCCAACTGCAATTCACAAACTACTCACAAGTATCCACTGATGCAGATGGAAAAACATTAATGGGTGATGTTTTACAATCACTGCATCTCCACAATGCGTCCATAGAACATTCATGAGCAGCATGTAAATATACCTTATCCTGTCTTAAAGCATTGCTTTCACATTACTTTCAATGAACAAGACATGACAGTAACATACATTAGTAACAAACATCATACTTGTATAATCATATAATGTTTATTATTAATGTTGTTAAGGTATGTTTGGATGTTAAGGTATACTTATATGCTGCTTATGAATGTTCTATGAACGCATTATGGAGATGCACTGAATGTTCTATGAATGCATTATAAAGGTATTATGGCGGCAGTTAATGTAAAACGCTGTAGATTAATCTCATTAATCAAGATCGATAAACATTTTTCAGCGACCACCTCATCACAAATGTTGCCTACCAAAGAAGGCAAGAAAAATCTATAACTCAAGGTCCACTTCCCCACATCACTGCGCCGTCTTATCCACATCACTGCACCATCTTATCCACATCACTGCACCGTCTTATCTTTCCTGTATAACTCAAGGTCCACTTCCCCACATCACTGCACCGTCTTATCCACATCACTGCACCGTCTTATCCACATTACTGCACCGTCTTTCCCAATTCGCAGCATTACCCTATTTATCATGCTTTTGTCTGAAAACACAGCTACAGGGGATGTATGGGAACAGAATAGATTAACCAATTATTTTTTATATATATATTCAGCCCATTATTATCTCTGTTATTGCAATTCCTTTGCAAAAGATTCTACGAAAAGGAAATATCCATTCAAAAGCAGTTCAGGTTGTTGGGAAGGTGAGTATCTGGCTTCAGACTCTCTGGGGTACAGGCCACTTCGGGTTTGAAAGAAAAAAAGAGAGACACAGCATGGCCATGTCACAGGAAATAAGTTTAATGAAAACAATCATTATAACAATGATATATTGAAGTAAAAGCACATTAGACAGCAATTCACCATTGGCATTACAGTGCAATATTATATAATAATTCCTGTATCATTGTAGTATTTAAAAAAAAAAAAATAACATTAACACGCAGTTCAGGATATACAAGAAGAACTTACACTCGGTTTGCTTCCGAACATCGGAATCTGAAACTGAGCTAGAACCCATTAAGGGAACTAACAGGAGTATACCAGCCATTCGTAAGGCATCTTGGGACGTGACAGACTGCGGTCTTCTCTAGACAGGACAGTAAAACGATGAACAGCAAAGTGTGCGAACACTTAAGGCTAAGACGGGATTCAAAGGGAAGTGCATCTCCAGCCTTCACGTCTGCGATCTCAACCTGATCTCCTGCGTTTCTCGCTCGCTGCCGCAGATAGACTGTGTGGCAAGAACACAGAGATTCATATCACAGCAACGCCATCACAGTGACACTAGGAGGCGCTCAGACAGAGCAGACCGGAGAAAGACAGAGCAGACCGGAGAAAGACAGAGCCCTCCTTCGCCTCGAAGCCGAAAGACCTATTAATCCAATTAAAAACTAAGCGCCGAATGTCCAGGCAGAGTTATTCAGACTGCTCAACTGTCCCAGCCAAATGTCTTATTCGATTTCATTTATAAGCCACTTGTTTTTATTTTAAACTGTCGATTTTTTAAAATATTGTTGCAGTTTTAATACATCCTTCCTGGTAAACAGACATTTACAGAGATTCTGGACTTTGAATGTTTTTACTTGTTTCCGTTAACCAGTTAAAAATTCAGTTAATTAAACACGCACTCAAGCTGAAGTAATTATTTAAAACGTTTACGTATAATGCAAAATTATGTGGAAGACTTCAAGGTATAATAAGCAAACCAGATACATGTCAATTCACGTATGAAAATATGCAAAGTAATTTGATGATATATTTGCTTTAAAAATGAACTGAACTTAAATATGAATTAAGGATTATGAAAGCAGTGCTTATATAATCATGTAATCCCTGAATTCAGATCATACGTTTGAAGGTAAACGTGGTGTTAATTACTGTAATTGCATACAGGGAGTGGACCAAAAATAGAATCATACGTAATGTCTGGGTCCAGGAATTACAGCAGGTAGGAATTACAGCTTATCCTCAAAGATCAGGCAGCCCTCTTCAAAAGAAATTCAGAAAACTTAACACCAGTTTGATAGCGCTGGAATCCTCTGTCAACAGCACCTCCCCAGACGGTGCCACAATCGCGCCGCGGGACCGAGCGTTGACTGGAACAGCGTGTGCTGGCAGACACATCAGTCACCCTGCCGGCACCAGTAGGGCAGAAATGCATTGTGGGATAGTGACTTTATATATACATAAACACACAAACCTCTTTATTTTCACACTGTCTGATACTTCTCAGACAAATCAGTCCTCCACTGCTTTTAACCCTTTTCCGGTGGTTTTGTACAGTTACACCTTGAGTAAGATATCCATCCTCGTTTCAATGACCCCATGTTGAACTCAGCACACAGCTTTTTTCATTGCTGCTCTTCTACTTCCCCTCAGTTTACAGTAACATCCGTTCATCACAGCTGAGGAATATGTGCTTTTGCAATGCTGGGAAAAACCCAACATACAAAAATAACTTAGATAAAAAAGAGGTTAACAACATTTTCACAAATAATCACCGTGCCAGAAAATATTAAGCAATGTGATGGATGTAAATGCTGTGCTAGGACAACAAGTTGAAGGTTTGCATCAAAATTAAGGCTCAATTAAGAACACATTTAAAACTGGTCACCAAACATATCAATCCATGTATGTGAGGATCCACAAGAACATGCCAGTGTTCAGTGGCTTGTGTACCAGCAGTATAGGTATCCTGGCTAGCAGAAGAACTCCATCTTGCAGCCCCCGCTTTTGCAGGTTCCTTGGGAGTCCATGCTGGATCTGGAGCACAGGAGCATTCTCTCTGACTCCTGCCCCTGTCCGCATGTCCACAGCTCTGCAGGCTGATTGGTCGCTGTCCTTGGCTTCAGAGACAGCGTCTCGAACTTCACGTAAGTCTCCCTGGAGAGGTCGTTCTCCCTTGTGCTTCTCCTCCGCTTGCAAAACAGAGACAGGATCTTGTAGAGCAGCAGAGCTATCATGGGCACGGCAAGGACGCATGCAAAGCTGCTGACGATCATCAGTGTGGGACTGGTGCCCTCCGCTGCCACCTCCTTGGCCGTGGAGAAGCTCACGCACTGGTCTCGCCTTGACTGTCCCCCTTTGACGATTAGGCAGGCCATGTACTTGGTGTTGGCTTTCAGGCCCTCCAAGGCTAACTTTCCCTTACCCACCTCAGTGGTGACCGTCTGTTTCAACTTCTCCTCATATGGGGAGTACACTACGGCGAGTGGCACGTTGCCAGGGACCGCATCCGCCTTCCACACCAGCACCACGCTGTCAGTGTTCTCCTCAACAACCTGGATGTTCTTGACGGACGGCTTCTGTAAGGCAAGCCTGGTGCTGTTCCCTTTGGAGTTCTCGTCCTGTGGCGGCATCCTGTTGAGGTTCTCCTGATGCATTTTGGCAGGCGACCCTTGTTGGCCGTCCAGTGAAGGGGGCTGTTTCTTGGTGGGGGGTGGGGACGAGGTGGTGGTCAGAGTGCTGGTGGTGGTATGTTGGGTGGTAATGGGGGTTACCAGCACCGAGTCCGCCTGTCTCTCCTTTTCCACCCCAGACTTCTGGGCGAACCCTCCTCCGCTTGCAGGTGCGTCCGTATCCCCTGCTACCGTAAGAGTGATGGATGCCACTACTGTCCCAGCCAAATTTTTGGCCTTGCAGCGATAGTCCCCAGCATCTTTGTACTGTACCCCATTGAGGCTGATAATAGACCATCTGACACCCTCGCCTGGAGATTCCTGAACGACTGTCCAAAGGTAGCAAACCACAAGGCCAACAGTGAAAGACCTCGAAGTACAGTTATATTCATTACCTGTAGTTTGGGCAATCATTTGGGTGTCCTAACGCCATTCTTCGCTAAGGTCATCAATAGGTACATGCAAACACTCAATCCCAGAGAGCAGGACCTGGCTGTAATATTTAGTGTATTTTCAAATTTTGAAGACATGACATGACTTAGCAGAAGGTTGCAAAGAAATCAATTTCTCCTTATGAGATAAAATGTCACATTTGAGTGTCCTTTAGAATTATCAATAGGAAGATCAGCATGCAAGGTACTTCAGACAGACATTTACGTTGAGCTCCACAGATTAAGCTTAATTATCTATTACGCCTTGCTGATCCTACCTGACATTCAGGGGGACCTATTGCAACAGCAAAGATTCCTGAGCAATATTAATATATCGTTGGTCAGCTTGCTGTAGCTGGTTTGGGAGTCCCCACATTCAGGGAAGGGCAGGTCAATGTTAACCATGTTAGCTGACAAAACTTCAGCCTAAAGCAGGGGTATCACCAAGACTAGCTACGGATACTTAGTAGTGGCACTCAAAGTAGAATAGTAAATGACAAAGTCTTGATGTGCATGGTCATGAGTAGGGATACCATATTTGGTGAGACGAAAAAGAGGACCGGTCCGGAGATCAGAGTATTAATGAATTTTCATGCTCACCGACCAATCCGGTAGCACTTCTGTCATAAATATTAATGAGTTTTTGCATTCACTGCCTAATAAGTTAGTGTTTCTCTTACGAATATTAATGGTTTTCCCTAACCGCACTGTAAAATGGATAATTCACTTCTGGGGAAACCTGGACGTAATGTAACCTTACACTTAGCTCTTGTTTTACAAATATACACACAATTGACATGATGTACGTGTATATAAGTCTTTTACAACAAAAGTTACAAAATGCTAAGCTAAAGTTTGCAACGATGCAAACGATGCGATTCGCTGTTCACACGAAATCAAAAATAAAGTGTCCAGGTTTCCAAAAGTCTAAGTCACTCGTGAGCACTGTGACACGTCGAGCTGTGCGTATCATTCAATTTTTAAAGCAAAATGAGCGCAAGCCTTGCAAACACTGTGTGATGATACTGAGTGTCTGCCGAATATTGAAAATTGGTGCCTTTTCCTTCACTTGTTACTCCACTGTAACTTGCAGCACTGGGTCATATGGGTTGCAGCGCTAAACCGTCAATTTTTGAAAAACCACCCGGATGCCTGGACAGGGGCCCAAGAAGAAGACGTGTCCGGAGAAGCCCGAAAATATGGTAGCCCTTTTCATGAGGACGACACCAAAGGCTACGAAATTAGCTTGATGAACATCAGATGTTGCAATAGCTTGCAAGCAGTCAAATGACTGTCTGTAAAGCTTAGTGCTACAGCTAAAAGAGTGGACCCTCTCTGTGATATTACCTGTGCTGTTGACGGGCGAGCCGTCGGACCTGGTCCAGATGAGGCTGGGGGTTGGAAGACCGGTAGCATCACAGCGCAGAAGCACATTACTGCCCAGGGACGACGTGATCTTAGTAGCAGAGGTCATGACCGTTGGCTTGACACACCGGTCCAGCTCGACCCGGGAGAACAGCACGCCAGCCAGGTTTTCAGGACCACTGCAGACCAGGAGCTGGTCCAGCAGCACCGCTGATGTTTCCGTCATCTTGGAAAGCTCAATCAGCTTGGAGATCCGGCAGTCGCAGACCCATGGGTTGTCTTGAAGTCCTGAAAGTGCAAGCATGAGAATGTTTTACTCCACATCACTGAGTGATTAATTTAACTATAGCAACGAGGTAAGCATACGAGGTATGATACTCTTTAATGGAGAGGTCATTGGCTTATAAACTGTGCTAAAGAAAAAAAAATCAGCCAAATCTTGCAGGCCAGGACTAGTCCTTTTACAGCAAGCTATGGGTATTCTGGAAATTTCTGAGGCAGTAATCACACTGTGGTTGCTTCCCATCTATAGACAAAAAAATCTTTCAGCCATGTGACATGAACACGGAAAGCATGACAAGAGGTAAAAAAAAAACAACTGACGTTACACTGATCTGCTTCCTAATCATGTTAATATTCTGAAACCCATAGTATCTACAGCACAAATTTAGTAGAGTCCACGTTTCAAAACCCAGATGACTGGAGAGTTCACCTGTGCGAGAGGCTGCCATGAGTATTCGGGGGGGGGTCACTGGAACACAGACCCTCAGAATTACCACATGTGAAGCCGGCTTTGCTGCTCACGTCTCCAGACGTCAACAGACAAGTACACGTAGGAAATCTCACAAGCCGTCCTCCTTATCAGTGTTTTCCCTCTAAATGCACAGCTTGGCGCCATCGGCAAACAGATGCACCACTTTAAATCAACTCTGCTGCCAGGGTTAATATTTGATGCTCTGTGCTTTGGGTTAATATTTGGATTAGGTGTAACCGCAGCAACGGCTTCAAAGAGGACCGGAATTTTAATCTAAAACTGTCTCCCGCCAAACCCGGAGACACAGCCACAATGCAGGCCTAACAGAATGTAAGCATTGCTACCCTTTACCAAGGTTTTAAAATTAGGGCTTTTAGCTTTTGCACGTGATTAACGCTGAAGGATAACATCAAAGGGGCAGCTCTCTCATCTAATTCGCAGTCATGGTCTTATGGCTGCACCGCAGACAGGACAAACACAGAGTAAACACTAAGGGGAATGAAGCGATAGGCCTGCGAATTCACCTGACCACATTCGGAGGAAGTAAATAAGAGCACCTGAATGAAACTTGTGTACACAAAGGAGAAACACACACGGCAGGAGCTGTGAGGCCGCTTTTCTGGGAGAAGTTCCACATATGCTTAAATATCGCAGCCTTAGCTTAGCATCGGCAGCTAGCAGCCTGACGCAAGAAGACAAATCACTGGTACGAGGCGTGTGCTGGAAATCTGTTTACGAGGCCCTGCTAACCGGCTAACCGGCTTACTGTCCCGGGCGCTTAACCAGGGGACGACCACAGACACGAAATCTCCATTTGGCATCTCTCCCATTAAACGCTTGGCTTCATCACTGGCCAAAAAGGGGACCTAATGGAGCGTTCTGGTACTCTGCTCTAGTGGTTACAATAGTCTAGAGAGAATGAAGAGACAGCTACGCATTAGCTCTTTGGCCAACTTCAAACTCACAAACACCGTATGCATTTTATATGTGACCTTTAACGTTACTGCCGCACTGGGTTTGAATTTGAGGAAGACATTTTTCTTCGGCATAAGGCTGCCCTAGTGTTGGAAATATTAATCTTTCTTATAAATAAAAGGCATTCCTCATCGCTTTCTGGCATTCCCTTCTAGTATAACCTGGTAGTAGATAGTTCTATTATGAAAAATAGGAATTATTACAGTAAATAGCCATTTCAACTTCAATATATTTATTATTTTCTATTAACTGGCACCATGAACATTCTCAGATTTGTATGTATATCCTAATTATGTCACAGAGAACCTAAACTCATGGTTACTGGAGGCTAGGATTGGGCAGAAACCTACAGGCTCTGCCCTACAGAGGTCTGTATTCTGGGCCCTCACATAAACTCTGATGCCCCCCCCCCCCATGTCCTCTCACCTACCCCTCCACACCCGTCGTTTTCAGCAGATTGCAAGGTCAGACCTCAAGCACCCCATTAATCTCCACGGGGGTGGAATCGATGGACGTCGTGAGTGCTGGGGCCACAGGGGTGGAGGGCTAATGGCCAGGGGTAAGGGGATAAACAGAGGCTACATCTGCTCTAAGCCCCCCCCCACGTTAACATTCCACGGCGACAGACCCCAAAGACCTCAGCACACCATTTCGTCAGAAACCCCAGAGTATGAATCCAAGCACCTCTGGGCTCCTCATTTGGGACGATCTTTACACTGAATTTTTAATCGGGTTTAATCACTGGCACTATCACCCTCGCGGTACGTTTTGTGGCCTAAATAATTAGAGCAGCGCATTAAATCAAAGGTTTTGTCCTCCATCCTGCATTATATTTAGAGATGAATGGCAGCCCTCCGTGTGATAGTTGTATGTATTTTGATAAATGTAATCTTTGAAAGGCTTGTTTGCAAGAGGGCACATTTTAATATGCATCGGCTATAATTTAATATTTAGGGGCAATTTTCAATCAAATTTTGTGTAAATTGACTTGCTAGTGTGACAACATTTTTAATCAATGAAACTATGACCCAGGCGTTTTGTAGCGTCATTCATGACATGCAAAGTCCATCCATCCATTCCTCCAGACAAGAGAGACCAACCAAGGGATATCAGTGGGATCAAGGGATATCAGTATATAACAGGATCCGTGCCCACTCACTATGGGCAGTTTAGAAAGGATAATTCACCAAACCAGTGGCTGGACCGAACAAAGAACCCGAAGCCCAGATGAACATGAGGAGAACTTGCAAACCCCATACAATAAGCCATGGCTGCAAACATAGCTTCTGAGGTCCAGCTGAGTCAATTCTGGGGGGAAAACAAGTGACAAGCAAACAAGATCCCCTTTCAGAGTGCCGTGTGGCTGAGTGCGCTAAGCCCCTATGCCTGTGATCTGAAGCCTGCTGCTTCTAGCTCAGCCTTGGCAGAATAACCGTATGTCCATGGGCCCTAACCTCTAATTACGTACAGTGACAGGGTTAGTGCCAGTGGGGGCTCCTTATCACACAAGGTGCTGCCCCTTCACTATGACCCCCTAAGCCAATGTTTCTCAAACCAGTTTTCAGGGACCCACCGGGTGGTCCACATTTCTGCTCCTTCCCAGCTCTCAGCAGGCGGAGTGATCACTGTGAGGCTTGGGATCTGTGCCAACAATCGGAAGGTTGCTGGTTCAAATACCATGAATGCCCAGAATGACCCTATTCCAATAGGCCCTTGAGCAAGGCCCTTAAACCTGCAACTGCTTCGTCTTGATTATGATGTTACTCTACATCCAGTCCCTGAAGACTGGTTTGAGAAACACTGCCCTAAGCTTCATGGACAGCAAGATGGGGTAAAGCGACAAAGAGAATCTCCCCATGGGATCGATAAAGTATCACTATTCTGTTTTATTTATACAAAGATGTTCTGAGGGCAGAAGGAAGAATGATTGGTTATCTCTCTGAACCAATTACATTGTAGCAGAGGTGGGTCCAAGCAACTAGGGAAGGCAGGACCAAGCAAACAGATATCTTGGACCCATCTCCTCTACAATCTGATTGGTTATCTCCCTGAACCAATCATTCTTCCTTCTGCCCTCAGAACATCTTTGTATAAGTAAAACTCCCACAAGCTTCTATTCTATTCTATTCTATTCACTGCAGGGGTGCAGCACCCCCTAGTGGCCATAGCTGCAGCTCACCAAGTACCACTTTTTGGGAGGCATTGGAGCTCCGTATCACACCAGAGAAGGGGGGCCAGATGTCCATGAGGTCAGGGGACAGCGAGGTGAGCTTGTTACTGGACAGGTCCAGGTAGGTGATGTGGCCCAGCAGGGGGGCGGCCTCGGCCGGCACAACGCTCAGCCGGTTGTTGTGCAGGTCCAGCGTGCGCAGGCGCGGCGTCTCGCGGAGCTCCTCCCACGGGAAGGAGGTCAGCTGGTTGCCGTCCAGCCGGAGCTCGTGCAGCTCCTTCAGGTTGTAGAAGCTCCTGGGCTCCACCAGTGCCACGGCATTGTAGGTCACCCAGAGGTAGCGCAGATCCACCAGGTAGTAGAAGGCCTCGGTGGGGATGCGGCGGACGGCTGTCTTCTCCACGCGCAGCTTAACCGTGTCCATGGGGATGTTGGCTGGAATGTCTGACATGTCGGGGTCGTCGCACAGCACAGATCTGTGTGAATGTTCAGCGTGAATGTTCAGTATCCGTCACAAGATCTAACTCTGCTACGTTTTGTAGTGAGCGGGTACAGCAATCATTTTACTCCAGCTTGTTTGTAAACATGCTAAAGGCTAACCTCTCACTTTGAATATTGGCTTCAACATGGCTGGAATGAACACTTTTCCTATTATATTAGCAAGGATACTAACTTTGTGTTATACTTGTAGAGACGGTTGATAATCAGGTCAATGTAGAGCAGTATATCATTAATTCATCCATGTTATACTTATTGTGTCGAGATCACGGCCAAATTTTTCATATAATAGCAAAACATGACACTTAATTTAACAGAGACTTTTGTTCAAAGTGACATACAGATGAGGCAGATAGCACATCGCAAACTTACATGCTGTCAAAGAGTCGACTAGGCGTAAGTACAGCCAGGGGAGCTTCTAGCTATTGAAAAGATCAGGGGCTAATTCAGGCTTACTTGGGGCTTGACTTTCTTTGCTTTTGAAAGAAGATTGGCATCGTAGCCAAAATACTCAGGACTAGGATTAAAAATATTCAGGGCTACAGCCCTGGGTGAACAGACCTAATGACGCCCTAACAAATGCCCAGGTACGAGTGTCAGCAGTCTCCCAAACAAACCAAGGACCTACTAAGACTATTCAAGAACCAGAAGTGCAACATTAGAACATTCAGGCGTAAAGGGGCATCAGTTTAGGAGAAGACGTTTCCACTAATGCCTAATGACAATGGTGGATGGATGATAAAACATCAGTTTCTCAGATACAACAAATCCTTCATAATTCCTGGAAACTAAGAATTTGGGTGTTAAATGCTATAACCAACTGGAGGTTTATCTATGAGGGCTAAAAGGAAGGGATCTGGCAGGATTAAGGGATGGATTTAAAGCATGGTATAATAAGAAAATATATATTAAAATTTGTAAGAAACACTTTCAATGAGAGATGAAAGCTAATGAAAATATGTACTAAATACAATGAGGATGGATTTGAAGAGGGAGCTAATACTATGAAAACAGCATGGCCAGGCTCTGCTCCTGGAATTCCCAGGGTAAGAGGAGAAAAACCCTTGGGGTTTCTAAAAACATCTCCTATCTAGGCAAAAAAAAAAGGTTTTTATTTTAGGACACTGAAATCTAACAACAATTTAGAATTTTAAGGCATTGGCCTACTCATAAACCGACATGGCCTAACCCCTACAGTCCAGATGGAGTGCTGTATTAGTGGATTAGAGATTAGTAGAATGTACGCAGCAAAGACGGGAACATTAACCGTAAATATTCCTTCTGTCACGCAACAAACTCTGCAAAGGACTTATTCACGTTTACATCTATACTTTATTGCATTGTTTATTTCTGATACAATTATACAACAACGCTTATTTTGAGGATGGCATAGATCAATCAATTAGAAAGGAAAATGATAAGCAATCGATTTGTTTACCGAAACACACAAGGTGACGTCAGAGACGATCAGGTGTAAGAGGGCCCCACGTACCTCGTGCTTGTCCCATCGGAGCGGTTGTGGTCTGTGCAGGTACACTGCGATGGGCAGAAGGAACAGGCCACCCGCAAGAAGAAGAAGCTTAGGAAGACATGGAGGTAAAGCAGGACAGGCATGATCAAGGAGACTGGTGCAAAATTCTCCTATCTGAGAGAGAGAAAGCGGTCATCGCAGGGTTTTAAACGACGACACCGCTCCAGACAGCATGCACACGCAGATCACGGGCGTCCGGCCATCGCAGCGCACAAAGACGGAGCCCGGATTAGCAGAGGGATTGCGAGGGTGGATCAGGTCGCCCGGGGCCCGGGGAATTAGCCGGGCGGTGCAGGGCAATACAGGAAAACGAGCAATTAGTCATGTGTGAACAAGAGAAAATGCATTAACTTCATGAAAAAAAGAAAATACCAGTAATATATACAAATATCTACTTTGGCATGATTTAGTGCGAAGTCACACAAGTATTATTTTAGGATTATTTGAAATGCCAGTGCAAATTACCTATTTCAGGCAGTACCACTTGTTGCTTAAGAAATGTTGTAGTTTATGCTTTAAACATAAACCGTCAAAGATAAGCGTACTATCCATTTGTACAAATCTTTTAAATGCCATTTATTGATAATGATAATACACTTAATAGTATTTATTATGCAGCACATCTTCATTATTCTGCATACGCGTGACATAATCTTTCATCGGCTGACGTGCAGGACTAAAAACCACGGCGACCATCGCCATCTGTTGGTCGATATTGCTCGTTTCACGTCGCTGGCGTTTACTCACTTTTCTTAAAATCACCAATGAAATATTAACTTATTGGGTTAGATATATTTAATATGCATTCAAAATAATAAAAACTCATTTTTCAAATCACGATGGCTTTTAATATGCCTGCTATAAAACGTTTTAAATAAGTAGTTGAATGCGACTAGGAAAAGTCTGAATAATTCCCCCCGTCCTGATTCTTTTGGTGATTTTAAGTTATAAGGCGCTACTGCCATTGCTGGGCGTCGGATGGCCGCCTGGCTGCGTTTGCCTGAGTCGTGGGGCAGGGGAAGCTCCGGATCTGGCTTATTACAGTCCTGCCCCCGCCAGCCGAGTTCGCACTCCTCCCCGTGACGTGCGCAGCTGGGGAGCGCAGAAGTGCGCACGTTTCGGCCGGGATCTCCGCTGTCACCGCCGCACCTGGAGGAGCGCCCTGCAAGCGCCCCCCTGCCCTCCGGTGAAATGTCCTGCGATTTACACCCCAATATCAGCAACCGACTTGATCTCCAAGAACGGGAAAATAGTGCAAGGGATCACGCGCATAATGCCATACAAGACCAGGTAAAACACCAGCATGAGTATATCATGGGCAGCCGTGCAAGCGAGTGACGTGAATATGAAATGCGCTTAAGTTATGAACTAAACTGTTGTTTTTTAAAAACTATTTTTCTGGGTGAATAGGTAGTATTTAATTCAACATTGCTTTGCCATTCGCGCAGATCGTCCCGTTTTTACTGGATTAAACAGGCTTATTGTTGCGGTTTTATTACCGTCAGATACCATTTCCGCGCTTATCCTAAGCTTAGGGTTTTGCACGCCGGGCGCATCTAGTTTAGGTTCAGTACAGTAGCTACTTATTAGTAGGTGTTTTCTTGTTTACCTACTCGGATTGTGGAAATTCACTCGGAAATCCACGTTAATTTCACTTTACGACAGTTGTTTTGCGTTTGGCTGTGTGTGTAAAGCAGTTTTTAGGGTTTACCCACAGTCAATAAAAAGGAAGTGAAATAGCGCGGCTTATTAATGGGACTTTCCATTCCCTTAGGAGGAGGACAGGAGTAAAACCGGCGCCTCCCGTCATGGGTCGGATGACTGTCAGAGGCTGGGCACCTTGTTTGGGGAGCTCAACAAATGTCTTCGCAGCCTTGGCTTCTCACAGGTGGTTTTCGGGGAGAAGACTGTGGACCCGGTGGTGATAATATTTTTCTGGCTCATGCTTGGGTTCCTCGGACTGCAGGCTCTTGGGTTGGTGGGAGTCCTGTGCCTCGTCATCATCTTCATCCAGAAGTAGACACAAAAATGAATTTTTTTTGCCTCTATTCTCCGACTGGTATCTCACCGATAGAAAACACGGATGAATCTCTTATTGGACCCTTAATTAGATTGATTACTGAATGTTAAGGGTTGATTTGGAGGGAGGAGATTCAAGTCATTTTTAAACCTGATAAAGGTGTATTGTTTTAAAATGTATACAGTTGAATCAAGGGTTGATGTAATTGTTCAGGTATGACTCCACTCTCCCATCCAAATATGTACGCAGTACAGGGTGACGAGGATAATCGGGCATAGCAACACCCTGGATAGGATGTCAGTCCATCGCAGGCCACACACGCGCACAGTGGGCGACATGGAGATGCCAGTCAGCCAACTGCATGTCTGTGATACGGAGAGCAGGATTTAATCCCAACCCCCAGGGGTTGCGTGGAAATCATTCTACCCACTGAGCATCTTTCGGGAGGGGAGGGGAGGGGAGGGGAGGGGGTGACTTGGAGCACCCCCTCTCTTCATCATCAACACAAATGAAACTTAGTAGCTGACGGACAGGAGAGGTGTTCCGTTATGGGTGTGGGGGGTCTGCTGTTTGGCTGCGTTAAACGTGTTATTTGTGGCGGACCTCACCCTTGAAACTGCCGAACTTAAAGTTTTTGGTCTTCAGCGTAATGAAGTGCATGGAAAGTGGAGGCAGGCTACACAAACTGCAAAAACCCAGGAACTAGTCCCTTATATCTCTGCTTAAGATGACTTTTATTTTATTCATTTTATTCCCTGTTGTTTTTGACCACCAGTCAGAGTTTCATGTTCTTTAATGTGAATGTAGTCTATCTAAATGAAATGAAAGAATGTACTTAATCCTAAAAAGTTTCTATTTAATTTTTAGAACAATGTCTTGGTTGTTACCATGTACATATAGCCCTACCTTTTTACGCAGAATCACCCCTTGGTATATGAAATGTAAGGTTTTCACATTAGCTTCCTGAAAAATATGTTTGTCCTACACCAAACAAATGTTTATTTCTGAAAATGTGACGGACTGTTACAGTTGCATGGGCGCAAATGCTTCCGTGCTGAAATTCCATGTGCTTTTGCGTGTTGGGGATGGTTATTTACCACATTCGCGTTTTAGAGCACAGTAGACTTTGAGTTTATGGAGATGGCAATCTACGCATATTGTGCCTGGTTTTTAAATAATAAATGATGTTCCCGCTAAGTATATAGTAGATATGCTTCGCATGACTGACTGATTGCACACACAGAAATGAGGCAAGACACACAGTCTAGCCACAATATAAACCATGAGATACAGAGTTTTGTAATTTTTTTTATTTCCAATAGGCTCTATCCAGCACGCTGCTTTGTCAAACACGAAGCACGAGGGACAGCCGCATTGCCTCTCAGCAGATAGCATTAGGCAGCGTGAAACCTTGGGAATTACGGGCCTTTGGGGAGATACAGGACTCATGGAAGGGTGTTTACTGAAATGAACACAAGCCCATCTGCACTGTCTGAGGAAACTGGCGCGTCCTGCAGCTCCCATATTAACTCCTAATTGAGAAACGGCGCATTTGCAGGCTGGAGTTACATTAGTAACTATTTTCTTCCTTTACGTTAATATTTTTATCCGTGGTGGGTGCATATTTTGTATGTCATCTACTGTGCTATTGTTTTTGTCGTAGTCTTTTTCACAGCAAAGTCATTGTGTGCACATATAATAAATTTTTCGAATCCTGAAATCTTGAATCATGGAGACTTGAGTCCTGCCGTGAATAAACATAAACAATTAATTTGTAATTTTTAGCTACAACTGTTGCCGTATCTCCCGAATATTCTGTAAAGAAAGAACTGTTACCCTCTAACCACTTACAAGATGTCAGGTATTAATTGGATGTCAGTTGCATCCGACTGTGCAGACATCAATTGTTTGACTGGATGTGGCCCACCTCTTAGTTTGGACTTGTAACCAGTGTGCTAAACTGACTTGTTACTATGGTATTCATAGTGTGGTTTGTTCATCCATTCAACCATCCATCCTTAAATCAATTACTGCCATCCATTAAAGGGTCAGAGTGTAGTTTGATCATTTGGCACAGAAATAAACGTTCTTTTTAGTAAAAAAAATACATTTGAAAGAATATTTGCTGTTATGGATGGGTGAACTACACATGCACTGCAGAGACCTTTACAAAGGTGCTTTTTGACTTCTGGTCTAGAGGTAGCAGGTTTTATCTGCCCACACAAAATGTGCCGTCGTCCCTGGGGGACTCTCACCCAGGGTGTGTGTTTGATTTCTCGTGGGAGCACCATGGACCGCTAAGTGCGCTACCGGCTTTCCGAGAATGTCACACGCGAGCTAATGATGGGTACGGTTACAAAGCAGGCCTAGGGTATTTGTACCGGGAATCGAGATCTACGGGTTCTGCAGGAAATTTGGCTGGTACTGCTGGGTCGGAGAAGCCTGTTACATGAGACTGCACTCACACTGTGTGATGCTTGGGGCAAGGAACGGCACAATTCATATGATATAAAACTTAGAGAAAATAAGATGGCACATACTAAACACAGTGAGAACCAGACGAGGAGAATGTATTTTGCAATCCAGTGATGATTTATGAAGCGACAGATGTTCATTTGAAGAGTAAATATTGTATAAAACAGAGAAACCAAAAAATTAACCCTACAGTACATTCAGAAGGAGGTGTGACTCTGGGAGTGGGAGACTGTAATGAGCAATCATTCTGGTTTCCATCTCCCGTCAGAATCTAAAACGGGTAACAGAAAAGAAGTTTTAACCCAGGGACTGTGTCTGTGCCTGATGAAACCAAAGGAGAACCCCATCAAGAGATTCTGCTGTTTTTGTTAAATGTCAAAATTCCACTCCAGTTTTTACTCTCAGGGTCTCTATATCATATATATATATATATATATATCAAGATAAGGTTTGTTTTAAAAAGCACACACACACTCAGTGTTGTCGTTACTGAATGAAATGTTTCTATGGTGACGGGACACCACTGCACCCAATCAGGATGTAGGACAGCCACCCGCAGAACTTCCCAGAACTTCCTGGAAATTACAAGCCAGGCTACTTTGGGGAGAAGACAAATCAGTTTGGCACAGCAGACCACCCTGAACGGGAACAAGGAGGACCCAGAACTCCAGAATAACCACGGCGGGATTATGTTGGGCGAGGCACTGGGGTAGGGGCGGACCCCTTTGCAAGGAGTTATCATAAGGCTGCAGACCCATTTCTGAGAAGACGGTGCCTTTGGTCACTGGGCTGATGCCAAACAAAACAAGGTAGGGACAAAAGGGTTTAGAACAGACATCCTGTGACGTAGACCACAGGCCAGACGGGGGTATAATGCCTTAGGTGTAGACCATATTCTACAAAGCCCACTTGGTTCCATGATACTTGTACAGAAACACCATGTCCTTTAGGGTACCCTATTCAGGAAAAAGATTTACAGAAGTGCAACTAATTAAATGGAATGACCGCTAAAATAAAAAGGAAAGTTCTGATGAGGAGCAAGATAAAGGGAAAAAAATAAGCCCACCATTTTCCGAGCGGAATAATAACTAAATAATCCTTCAGTCCTTTGGATGATAACAAATGATAACTAGTCCCCTCTGTGCACACCAGTTCACCAAGTGCCCTTCACCAGTTGAAGGAAAGGGTTAGTCTTTTCTGTCTTATTAGAGGATGGGTTTGGATTTGCTGCAGTCTTAGCTGAAACTGGTGCCTTGGCTGGTATTGGTGCTTTTTATAATCCACCCCTATTCTGTTCCCGCCTCCCACTGGGCCTATCTGTCCTGCTGGTCACTGTCCCAGGATGGCGCATCCAGGACGGGATTGACGAAGCCGTCGAACTCCGGGTCGTCGCAGTCCTCGGCGCGGGCGCTAACGAAGTCGCCCTCCCACTCCAGGGAGGTGCCACAGTCCTGGGCGCCAGGCTGCTGAACCATTTCTGCCTGGGGTTCACCTACAGGGAGCACGACCAATGAGTCTAGGTCATTCCTGTGATTGATGGCACTGCATATGAAGGAAATCCAGTGCAGTGACATGAGAAATAAACACCTTTGAATAACAAATCAGAAGCGGTCAGAGAAAAGGCTTCTACCATCAGACCGTCCATATCCTGAATGACGTCTCCCATTGCCAACAAGCTATATAGCGTCGTACACTGTCACTGCGCATCCTTGCAGGCCAGCCCCTCCCAAAGATAAACATCAGGCTATCTGCAGACACCCGCCTACCTAGCTGCCCTTATTTGGAGTGTGGGCTGTGACCCAAGCAAACTCCACACGCGCAGATTCTGGGTCAGGAATCAAACCCACATATCAAACCACAAACTTATCTGCATTGCTACATGAATACATTTGATTGTTGGGTGTCTGTATTATTCAGCTTATCAGACAAAACAACAAACCTATTTCTTGAAATTTCTGCAAATTTTGAGTACAGTGGTTCTGATTAAAAGCCGAAATGTTATATGGTAACGAGAAACGATATAGCAACTAATATAATGCATTACAGACTGGACCATTGAAGCCTTTAGTACTTAGTACTGAAAGACATTTTTTTTTAACATGCATATTTGTATCATGGTGATGCATTATAAAAATACATGTCATCACAGGTTTTTAAACGTATATTTTAATGCCAGTGCCGCGTAGGAAAGTGCTGTTTCGAGATGAACAGAGGGGGAAAAATCCCGTGTCGAGATGTATTTCCTCTCGTGTATCTGCCCCAACGGCCTTCCATACTGAGGACCTGCAGTGATTCGGAAAGTATAATCGAGATGCTGCTGGAGAGGGAGGATGGACTGTACTGCAAATGTTGATTACAGACAGACAGAGATTTAGATCTCAAGAAGCCCATGTAATTCCATGATTTTCATGACCGTACGAACCCTGTTACTACCCTGTGCACATTACAGCACGGAGCGACCTTCCTGCATGTTTTGCCCGAGGTATGGCATACGCAGGGATTCAAAGACAAAGACTTAGACGGCCAAATGAGAAATTGACGCAATCTATGTCGTTTTATCAATACATCTTATGAGCGGTGATCACCGCGGTGATTAGCGTTTTCGGCATAACACCTGCGTAGGGTCCCCGAGACAAACTTTTTTTTTTTTGATCTGATCCCGCCCACTGTCCATGATTGGCTGACATAAATGTGATGGCACAAGATTGGTCAGCAGGACTAATTATGCAGTTACCAGCATGCTTTGCACCACACCGTGCACATCTGTAAATAGTGTAATCTCATTTCTGTATTTATGTTGTACATAGCAAATGTCAAAACTGTGTATAGTTAGCCATAATGTGCGTGCTTCGTCAAGAGTGCTGTGTAAACTTTGTGTTGCTGCTAGTATTAGACCAACTTCCATTTTAAAAGTGATGTCATCTCTTTTAGTAAAATGACTCACTCCCCGCAATATGTTTATTTGCGCTCTTGATGTGGGACAACCGCATCGAAAACATTCTGCACCCTCTAGGCTTGTGGCGGACAAGGTGACGTCGTTTTAAGCATGCGGCAGATGGTTTTCGCTGACACGCTTGATTTTGTTTTGTCCGGGCGTTGTCTGAAGTACCTTAAGATGTTTCCTTTCAGGGCGGAAAGCTTGTTGAATGTAAACACAGCGCGGCGTGAAGTTAAAACAAGGTCCAGACTGTTTCAAGGTTTCGACATCAAGGATGTTCAATACAGCGGGGCCACAAGGCCACTGCTCCCTGCTGAAAGCCGATTGGCCCTAACCCTAACCCTTCACTCACCCATTCAAAACATACCATTAGTTAATGATAAGGTTGGTCCCTCTGTTTAAATTTGTCTGCTCTTTTGCCCCACCCACCTTAAAAAAAAATCCCAGAATCGCACCTGCTCGACATTAAAGTGGAATTGAGCGCGGAGATGTACATTAAAGCACGACGGTTTAGGGGACAGTGTAATGTCCACCACTCACCTTTCTCATCATCCCACTCCAGGTCCTCTGAAGATGCATCATCGTTCAGGGAACGTTGCCTTTTGCTGATGAGGTCACGACCGCTCCCAGTGTTGGGTGTTGCCATGGCAACGCCTAAGTAAAGATCAAAGGGTGAAGCCAGGCGGGCATGTGCCAAATGCAGTCTAATGCAGCTGAAAGCAACAGGTCTGCAATGAACAATTTCGGCTTAAATGCGAATGCCCTTGAACTTACTACTACTCCTCAGTGCCTCCTGCTGGGGGGCTCCGGTACTGCTTCCTGCCACCAGCCTAAAAGTCACACAGTCTGTAAAACACTGTCCGTTTGCGTCCCGTAGAAGGTACATCGTTAAATATGGTAGTTTCCTCTTTGCAGGGTGATCATTTCAGTTTCTAAAAAACACTTCAGCCACGTTTAACACATTTCAGAAAAATCAGTTTCTTCTCAAATATATTTGAATGTTAAAAAAAAAAATCCTGATGTTGTGGAATGTTGTGGAATTTTGCAGAAGTGAATGCAGCTTTACTTTTTAAAGGTTTCTCATGTAAAATTTCTAATATTTAGAAATTTGGCCCTGGTAATCAACAAAGCAAAGGTAATAGCATTACAGCTTGAAGTTCTAAGTCGGGCTCAATTGCCTTTACAGGTCAAATTTTTAGTGTCTAATTAAGCTATGAATGAAGCTTTGAATTTAAAAATCATTTTGAATCAGACTGTATGAAGAGCTCATTGATGCCTGGTAGATCAGATCAACAAAGTTTAGAACCATCTACTCACGTTGTCTGAGGATCTCCACAGCTTCCAGCTTCTGCACTGGTGTTCCTGCTTTGCGCCTGTTGTGTTAAAACACCGAAAACTCACAGGAAAATCACCAAAGAGCCGGTACAGCTTGATACCCAAAACTATTTTAAATATTCTCTAAAAATTACTGACTTTTCTTTTCTTTGGGAAGCGCCAGAGAATCTAACATCTGTAATCAATGTTTAATTACAAATTTGTTCTAATACAGCAGAGTATAAGTGACTAAACAAAGTAGATATTATAAATTCAGCATTAAAGTAATGTATGAATAAGGATGAACGTTAAACAGTAGTGCTAGTTATGTTTATGTTTCATGTCAGCCCACAAGTACGCCCCCTGGGGGATGAGCAGTGTCACAGCAGAGGGTTCAGAAGAGGATCTGAATCCATCAAACCCAAATTCACCGTCCTTCTGCAGGCTGTCTAAGGACATAGATGTGTAGTACGGCCAGGATGCCGCTGGGGTCCAACCCATGGGGGCCGTTGTGTGGTTCAGAGGGTTAGCGGAAGGTTGTTGGTTCGAATCCAAGGACCGGCAAACTGATGCTGTGGTCAGGCTCTTTAGCAAGGCTCTTAATCCCCAGTTTCGCCAGGGGCTTTGGATGCTGCCTGACCCTCTGCTGTGACCCCCCCACCTCCAAGCTTGCTCTGATCTATAAATGTATCTTTGCGTCTCAAGGTGTGTAAGAAGGGACATACGAAACGAGGATTTCCCCACCAGCATGAATAAAGTATCACTATTCTATACCCTGACACCCATGAACTGAGAAGGTAGAGACTGGGAGTCGGGACTGATGTAGCACACGTGCACTGGAGACGCTATGGGCCCTCCCCTCCTCCATGGCTGAGTGAGCTGAGGGGGGCACTGAGGAGATGCGAGAGAGCGCCCTCAGCACTGCGGGGCCTCACCTCCTGCTGCCTCCTCTCCCGCACCCTCCTGGACGCCTCCCGCTGGGCCGTACACTCCGCCTCCTCTTCCTGCCTCAGTCTCTCCTCCTCTGCCGCTAACTGGGTGGGAATAACAGCGCAACGTGGTCCGGTGGTCATAAAACGACAGAAAAAGGAGAAAATTAAGGTCATAAAAGGTTAATTACAGGTTGTAGTGAGCGCACTACAACCTGAGTAGGAGAGAGCACTAATGTGGTGAATTTGCTCTGGTGGCTGGTATTTAATCACAATTATTTCAAATACAGGACTCTGAGAATCTATTAAACAACATATTTAAAATCCAGAGCTGTAATAAAAAATGTTGCTGGAAATAATCAAAAACTAAAATTAAGACATTAAAGGTAATTGCTTATTTAATAGATAACCAATGGAAATCAAACACTCAATGACTTTACCATAAGTAGAACATTAACTGTAATGTTTGAGTTCTCCATGGTCATAAAGTGTCCTATTGGTTCGTTACTCATGTGATCAACTTACTGATTGGTCATGTGATCAAGAACAATGATGAACAATAATGAACTACTGAATTGGTTGAGTTTTCACTACGTGGGTGAATCTCAATACCAAGAACGCAAAGACTACTTGCAGTCCTGGCAACACCGGTCATGCCAACTAGCCTCCCGAGAACAAAGTTGGGGTGCAGTGAATCATGGTATTGGTCTTGTTTGGTGAGGATCCAGCCGATGTACCCTTCATATTTGGGGGGGGGCAAGAATGACACCCAGGGATTTTACTGTCCTCTGTACTTGTGTTCTTAGCATTGGAATTGGTCTTCGGCAATGGAAGATGATGTAAAACGGGCACATGAGTGCGATCGAATGCGCAAATTGAGATTCACCCTATGGCTCTGTTACAAAGAGCGCTGTCCTCAGATTGAAGCCCATCCTGTTTCAAACAAAGCCCGGGTGGTCCGTCGGACTGCTCCCCACCGTACCTCAGCCCGCAGCCGCTCGTCCACCAGCGTCTGCTTGTCGGAGATGGCGGCGTAGCGCTGCTCCTTCAGGTGGGCCATCTCCTCCTCGCTGATCGCTCTGTGGTACCACGGCAAGCGACACTGTGAGTCACCCGCTACAATAGGATCCTCGTCACTATACCAAATTTTACGTGCTTTTGATCATAAACAAATATGAGAGCTGACGCTCTCTCCTGGGTCAGAGAATGCCTTTTGAGGATAAATCAATGGAGGAAACAAGTGTTTTAATTTTTTTTTAAAATGTCGACTGAAATCCAGATATGAAATCCTGAAGGAAGCGAATGGTGATTAGGGAGTACCTGAGACAGCTGCCTGGATTTCTCTCCTGAAAACCGGAAAGCAGGAGAACATGAGGACACTCAGAAATGGGTCCTTCACAGGCTTCCTCTATCCAGCTGACAAAGTGTGCCCGGGCTGGACCACGGCACACAGCGGACTTACCTCATCGCTCTCCACCAGGTTCTCAAACTGGGAAGGCAAGCAAAGAGCTCTGAGTGTGACACTTACACGTGAAAAGCGTGATTTTTCATGGTGATGAGTATCAAGTACAAAATACATGGTGAATGGTAAATGGACTGCGTTTATATAGTGCTTTTCTACTCCTACGAGTACTCAAAGCGCTTTACAATACACGCTTCACATTCACCCATCCACACTCACATTCATACACCGGTGGTCTCTGCCTGGTGTTAAAAAAAACCACCAAGTGTAGTCAGAATATAAAAATATTAAATCCAAATACCTCTACAGTGCAATGGTCCCCAACAGCTTTAAAGTATTTAGACCTGTGAAAAAAACATAAATGCAATCAGGAGAAAGCCTGGGAGAATATATTAAAGTGAAACCGCTCATGGAAAGTGGACAGAAAGGGAACGGAGACTCTTCTGTCTGAAAATGCACATTTCTACATCAATCTCTCTATTTCACAGGATGAGAAGGATCTGCAAGTTATGGGAGTGCTTCTTTCTCCTCTATCTTTCAGTTTATGAAACTGACAGTAACATCGAACCGTGAGAGAGCACTGTGCTATTTTATACAGAGAAGCTGGATAAAGGGTTAAGGTCTCTGAAGAAGGCTTTTGCAGATATATACAGAGCATCAATCCTTAAATACCAGCCCTCAAATGAAAATCTCATTATAAAGAATAAATCAGAGCCTTCAAAGTGAACTTTTGTATTTCAGTGTATGCAAAACTGTAACACAGTGATACAGGCTATCCATTCTTTTTTCTGTGAATCAAATAAATCCAGCAGATTTCATGTACAACACTAGATCCATGCATCTTCCATCAGGTAACCCTGAACAAGGGAATAGGGGGAATGGAGACTCATACAGCCTGTCTTTGTACTGCAGGAGGAAGTATACATGGCAAATACAGCAGGGGCAAACACAGCAACTGCCAGCCCTGGAGGTGTGATGCAATAATGCTACTCACTGAGCCACTGTGCTACCCGACAACAATGTTTTTCAACCCAGTCCTCAGGGACCCTTAGACAGTCCACACTGCAGGGATCTGGGAGGGAGCAAAAACGTGGACCTGGAGGTCCCCACAGACCGGGTCAGGAAACACTGCCCTACAACACTACAAATATACTATACTGTATTGATATTTGTCTTATTTGGCTGATAACACAGACACATGCTTTTAAAAATGGACAGTCCTTGAACGCCACTATTATTTTGCATAGTAAATATTTACATACTGTACAGACGACCCAAATAAAGCACATTCAGAAATGACAGGGCTTGATGTCCAGCCCTTATGACACGTACGGTTATCAACAGCCGTATGAATAAAAAATGTATTTATTTCGTTTTAGGGTAAAATAATCTTACGTGTTTTAAAACCAGCAGCAATTTTAGGGTGGTTAAGCTAGGTATAATGGTGTCATTTCATGGAAGTGACGCATGCGTCGTTGGTCCTCAAAGCCTTAACATTATTTTTGAAATTTTGCATTGAAAATCAATTATCCATGCCCGGTAAATTCGCCATGTATTAATTTCCGCATCTGGCAGACGACAGAAAGCGGGCAAAATACACCAACAAAAAGCTGATGTACCGGTAATTTACCAGCAGATTGCGATCCAGATTAATAATAGAGTAACTTTTTTTTTCCAATTTTTACTGCTGGTTCGCTACGTTAATGCCATAATGGGCAGGTAACACCAATATATCAGGGGCTATGTATAAAAATGGGCAACTTTGTATATCACTTTTATGAAGTGGAAAGTCTTAAAGAATAAGACTTTTTAATGGAAAGCCTGAAGTTTCCAGTCATATGCAACGTGTTCCATAAGGCACATAGGCTCTGTTTAAATCGGGGGGAAATGTTTCCCGATAAAAGGCGAAAATATCCGCGTAGATGTAAATGAATCCGACGTCTGCAGCCACTTTACCCGCCTCCTCTTCTGATCCTGTTCGTTTCCTTTCGGAATATCGCACAACACCTGGTCCAGCAGTTCCCCATTGCATGCTGTCAAAAAGATCATCAAAATTTCAACACCTAGATGTCAATGACTCAGGCACCACTGTCAACACACCGACACAAACGTCCACATGTACTGGAGCATTAATCTAGCGCCTCTTATATTCTATAGCAAAATCCACTATTCCTTGTTCATTCATTCGAAGCATATAACACGTTTCATATGGTTTAAGTTGACGAGGTATCGCTGTACAATCATCGTGTTTTTTTAAATAAACTATCAGCAGGAATCCCTCTTCCTTGTAGAAACACATGTGATTGCCTCTAAACTACGGAATGCCGTGAGGGTCAAACTCACTTCGGTACGGCTGCCAACGCGAAGGTAAAATGCAACTGCAAGACGTGTCACGCCAGTAGAGTGAACTTAGAACTAGGCTACTTTATGGTCATAGCTGGCTGAGGGCATATATAGCGTGTGAAATGTGCTGGCGACGTATCGGGCGAAAGGTCTGGTGAAATGCACCAAAGTACAGGCAAGAAGAAACACAGCTGCTGCTCGAGTAATTCAAATTTGTCACGCCAAGTTTTCTATTAATGTACAGAGCAAAATAATAAGAACTAACTAACGTAATTCTACCCTCATAAGAAATATTTCAGATCCATTAGGCCATGTTTTAGACCATCATCATCATCTTTCTTCTTATTATTATTACTATTATTATCATTATTATTTTGTAGTGCTGA
The DNA here is from genome assembly GCA_025773925.1 of Cryptomyrus ogoouensis. Taxonomy (NCBI): domain Eukaryota; kingdom Metazoa; phylum Chordata; class Actinopteri; order Osteoglossiformes; family Mormyridae; genus Cryptomyrus; species Cryptomyrus ogoouensis. The sequence continues at coordinate 1,020,107 of JAOYFF010000112.1, read as the reverse complement.
CCTCACAGAATAACTGAGCAAAGCTATTGCAGTATATCACGGGTGTCAAACTCCAGTCCTGGAGGGCCGGAGCCCTGCATCTTTTTGGGTTTCCCCCCATTTAACACACCTGATTCAACTCCTTGTGCTAATTACCACACAGCTCTTGAGCTGAATCACTTGTGGTGGAACAGGGAAAGAACTATACAGGGCTCCGGCCCCCCAGGACTGCAATTTGACACCCCTGCAGTAGATAAATAATACCCCCCCCGCGTACGTCGTTGCCCTTTAAGAGCGCAGAGGGCTGGCGACGTGGAGGCGGTGCTGTTTCATCATCGCGTACGGTAAACAAATAAGTTAAAAACGAACGTAAATTGATGCTAACTATAGATTGTGCTTTACGACATACAAATGTAATTTTTAATTATCATGGTATTTGGCGTCTATATGTAGCCTATGGTGTTAATGAGGATACCATATTTCGATGCATTAAGAAGACGAAGCTTGTGCAGGCACTTGTTAATTAATACTAACTATATGCACTAATATGCAAGCATATGAGAAACTTTTAGTACATGGGATATTAATCCATGTGTTCAGATTGTGCCAGCTCAAATTCCACTGACTATATTCGCTGGATGGTTAAATTGTATATACATCCGTGGCAATTTATCACTCCCTTTGTGGCGTCAAACAAATCACGACAAAAAGTGTTTACAAGGTGCCGTTTGCCGCCATTGTGTTTCATTGTTGGGCTGACGCCTTTAACTGTACGACGTTTACGTTCTTTCCGTGTCGTCAGGGGACTTCCTCCAGGTTTTCCCCATAGTCCAAAGCATGCTGAGGTGAGGAGGACAAGCGGGTATAAAACTTGGGTGGATGGACCTTGAAATGTAGTACTTAACCGTCTGAACACGTTAGAGAGAAGTTCAGGAAAAGTGGTTTCAGGTTTGCCAGCTGTCATGCATCTATATTATTCCATTATAAACCTAAAATTAGCTACATCAGAAGCGTTGGGGTAGTTTGCAAGCCCTACAGACTATTTACAACTTTCACATGTAAACGTGTGCGCATGTGTGAGCTGACTTGTCCCCAAAGTTGGCAGCCCTGGGACTGTCCTCGAGGCCACTTCCGGTCAGCGCAGAGCCGCGCGCCCACGTGCCTCGCGACGATCATTAAGCCCAGCGCTGATTAGTGTTTGCTGTTTGCAACACCAATGTAACGTCAGACAGTTTGGGTGGCTTAAGCAGCTATGCAGTTTTGATATCAATTTATTCCCAATTTATAAACGTTTCCCAATTGAATACCTGTTTTTGAAACTGTTTTAAGGATCCGTTTAATTTTAATCTTATACCTTGCCTATATTATAGGCACGTTTAAAAGCCTGGCACGTTCATTCATTCAATTCATATTGATCCATCCGTCATTCCTCTTTCTGTCAGTTTGACACACAACTTCCCATCTACTAGTTTGTGAGTAAGGCTTGCCACAATCTTAGTTTTTACACATGTAACAGGTCTGAAATATAATTGATCCATAGGTGTATCACATGCTTTGTGAAATGTGATTTTTTTGCATATGTGTGTACCTTGGTAGATATATGTAGATGTTTGATTTTGTTGTGATTTTGTTTGAAGTTTCAATACGTATTATTATTATTATATTTTTTGTTAGTCTACCTGGATAAGGATATCAATTGGTCATAGAAGGAACCATGGCAACAGTGGGCCAGGTATGTGAAAGGCTGACCGTGTTTCCTGTAAAAGTAGAGCAAATGCATTACTTAAATACAGTAGTCAAAACACTATTGTGTATTATAAAGATACCTTTTGCGATTTCAGAAATGGTCTGGTTATCTAATCAGTTTGCCTGCTGGACATGCGTGAAGGAATGAACTGCAGGTTTGGAGTGTGTGGTACAGTTTTGCATGGATCTGACATGCGAGAACCATTGTGTGGCCTCCAGGTGATCAAATGCAGGGCGGCTGTGGCCTGGGAGGCAGGGAAGCCTCTGTCCATTGAAGACGTGGAGGTGGCCCCTCCCAAAGCCCACGAAGTCCGCATCAAGGTGGTAATCCAGCGGCAGAAGTGGGTGGTCATGTGACCCACCAAACATATGAATTTAAACAAATTTCCCCTGTATTTTTTTTTGTCCAATAGGAAAATGATTATTTGTTGTGGAACTACTAAAAAGAACCTTAACTTTGTGTGTTAGTTCTGTGAGACATTTTTGCTTCGCTTTAAAAACAATTAAAAGAAATTAACTTCAGTGTTAGCTTTTTTTTCCTCTTCTGATAAATCCCCTAGAGATGTGGGTGAAGTGGTTAGGTAATTTCCCCATTTTTGAATCAGTGTTTTTATCTATGCGGTTAACAGTGTGTGCAAAGATATTTCTCAGCCTGAGCTTTTGCTGAGGTTTTTGAAATTCGTCACGTTAATGGCGCCGTTCGTGCATTCTGTCAGACCGCAGCCAGTGGCGTGTGCCACACAGACTGGGCCTACCTGTTCGAGGCTGGCAAGGGCATGCAGATGCGACCCTTCCCCCTCATTCTGGGCCACGAAGGCGCAGGAGTGGTGGAGAGCGTAGGCCCCAGCGTGTCCAAATTCTCACCGGGTGAGCCTGTGCACATGCGCAACCTACTCACGTGTAAATCATTTCCATTCTTTAGAGTTTGAATGTAGACTGCGTAATGTTTACTATGCCATGCTAAAATAGAGGAGAGTTCGGCGAAAAAAGCACAGTTAGAGGCTCATGACTTATACTCGTCATAAACTATGGCAAACTTTGAGAAATCCATGATTTTGACCAATCTACTTAAAACGTAATTGGTTTGAATGATCATTACCACCAGCACCCCGCCTCTCAGCTTGCGGGAGTTTTACTTACACAACAATGTTCTGAGGGCAGAATGAAAAATGATTGATTCAGAGAGATAACCAATCAGATTGTAGAGGAGGTGGGTCCAAGACACTTGGTTGGTCCCGCGTCCTCGAGTTGTTTGGACCCACCTCACCTACAATCTGATTGGTTATCTCTCTGAACTAATCATTTTTCATTCTGCCCTCAGAATATTTTTGTGTAAGTAACACTCCCATGAACCACCCGTCACGGAAGTTCTGGGAGTCTGCTACAAATTGACATCAGCTCCCTAACACCCACGAATGATGCACAGTGGCCTGGAAATCTGTCATTCAGCTTTTCAGTGGCGGTAAAATTAGCCAGCAAGAAATTTTATTGGCACAACGCCGGACCACCCGGACATCCCCCTCCTAGTTGTCCCTCATCCACCTCCCTGACATTGATATGCAGAAGGTGAGATGTCTGTTACCAGCTGCGTAAAATCATAAGCAGTTTACATTTCAGTCGTGGGATCAGTTAGGAAACACTGCAGAGTATTTTGCTTGTAAAAGTTTCTTTGAGGGCCCTTCTCAATTTTAGCCGTGCTGTCAGTGAGCTGCTACTCTCATTCGCAAACTGAAACTTGTTGAATGTTTTTCAGGGGATAAGGTGATCCCTCTTTTCCTGCCACAATGTGGAGAATGTGAATACTGCCTCAGTCCAAAGACTAATTTATGTACCAAAAACTGGTGAGTTCATACATTGTCTATGTCAATTTTAATGATGTAAACTCTAGACTGACCCCATCCTCCCCTCCAGGAATTAGTCATTACTCTAAAAACAATTTAAGTATCATAAAATATTGATGACACTGTAGCCCTAAACAGTTTCCAGTGACTGCTAATTTCAATCAAATTCAGCTCTATTTATCTTAATCCCATGTCTTAAGTTGTGTAACTGTTAACCTGGTGATCTGATGATTAGAAAGCGATGCTGATAATATTTTAAACAGTTTTTAAAGATGATGGTTTAACATCATAATTTTAACAGTTTTCAACAGGTGCTCCCTGTTCAAACCATGCCCCAAGCAAACCAAGATCACCATCTAGTGGGGTCAAAAAATACAGCAAATGGTTCATGAAGCCTCATTTGGCCATCACTACTATATCCATCTGGAGGTGAGGACTTTTATTCTGAAGTTCTTGTTCTCCATTAGGACCAAAACACAGCAGGGAGTCCTGGCTGATGGCACGAGCAGGATCTCATGCAAAGGGAGGCAGGTGTACCAGTTCATTGGCATCGGCTCCTTCTCCGAGTACACCGTCGTCTTAGACACCTCGGTGACCAAGATCCGTGATGACGCTCCCCTGGATAAAGTGTGTCTGCTGGGATGTGGAGTCTCCACGGGATATGGGGCCGCCCTCAACGCTGCCAAGGTGACTCTGTTTCCCAGGATCCTCCACTCTAATGCCACACACATTTATAACATATGCTATAGGGGAATGGAAGGACTGGAACATGAGCCCCTTTTGAAGGCATTTGACTGATATCTGTGACCAGGGCTGCAAATTAAACTTGGCCACTGTGTTGAGGCGAGTGATCTGAATCAAGCATATGCACAAAAAAACTGGGCACTAGCCTTGTCCGACTACAATTTTACTGAACTAGCCTAGCTGGCTAGTAGCAAAAATTCTTAAGTTTCACCCGTTTGTAACTGTGCATTCTTTCTACCTGAACTCCAGAAGCTTATCTTACTCACCAACCCGCTATGGCTACAAATAAATTAATGAATAGATAAAAACACAACTATATATATAAATAGTGACTGAAAAACTCAGTATTGAAACAAGAGCCAGCTGGAGGCACTGAGGAGACACTGAAGGGGCTTGTTCTCAGTCACCACCAGGATTTACTTGCTTCCCAGGTTGAGCCCGGCTCCACCTGTGCCGTGTTCGGACTCGGCGCCGTGGGTCTGGCGGCGGTGATGGGCTGCAAGGCCGCCGGCGCCGCCAGGATCATCGCTGTCGACATCAACCCGAACAAGTTTGAGAAGGCGAAGGTCTTTGGGGCCACCGAATTTGTTAACCCCAAAGACCACAACAAGCCCATCCAGAAGGTGCTGGCTGAGATGACCAACGGAGGAGTGGACTTCTCCCTGGAGTGTGTCGGGGATGTAGCAGTGATGGTGCGTATGGCTGGAGATGCGTCACAATAGTCTGTTGTCTTAAAAAATGTCTGAAGTGGATAGAATCCATAGGTACAGGCTATGTGGTCCTATGATGAACTACTAAGTCTTGAGGTTTCAGCTCATATTTAATTCATGCAATAAGTAGGAAAATCCTTAAATTATTATATGGGATTTGAAATTGCAGGGAAATGACACTGAATTGTTCTGTAGTTCACCATGTCTGTGCAAATGCCCAAATTCGCTCCGGCTTGGTCATGGTGCACCATTGCTGTGAGGCCATGTCCTTCTCCTTCCAGAGGGCCGCCCTGGAATCGTGTCGCTCGGCTTGGGGTACATGTGTCATCGTGGGCTGGACAGAGCTGGCGGAGCTCACCCTGGCCCCCTATGACCTCTTATTGGGTCGTACCCTGAAGGGGACTTACTTTGGCGGTGAGGGTTTTTTTCCTCTGTCCAAATATGCAGCACTTGCCATTGATTAAGGGGAGATGTTTTTTTTTTTTTCCTAATTCAACACTACAGCACATTTCACCAATACAGTGTAAATGAGAGACTCAGTCCTCTCCAGCATGCTGTGGGCGTCCCCTAAGAATGCTAGCATCTGCTTGACTAGTGAGTTTTTGAAGCCTAGGTACAGCTCAGATACGCAAAGGCTCAGAGCTCTTGTTTGAATGATGCCTTGCTGTATTGAGAATGCTCTTGGCAGACTGTGTTTAGGTGGCATGTTTTCTCCCCCCCCCCAGGCTGGAAGAGTGTGGAGGGTGTGCCGAGGCTAGTCGATGACTACATGAACCAGAAGCTGTTGTTGGATGAGTTTGTGACCCACACCCTGCACATAGATCAGATTAACGAGGCCTTTAACCTCATGACCGGGGGAGAAAGGTAACAACATATTCAGTAGATGTACCGTCATTGATCTCGCAGATATTAGCACTGTATTGCTATGGTTGTAAGGTGTGAGAGTAGCTATTTTGCTATTAGCACTACATGTGTAATTATGTTCGTTATTGATTTCTCGTGTAGCCTAAAACAGACGTACTAACAGCTTGCGTCGTTGCTTCCTGTCCACAGCATTAGATCAGTAATAATAATGGAATAAATCGCTGCTGCTTCCTGAAGACGGAGAACCGAAGGTGTCTTCTCGAACCTACTGCCCGTTTATATTTTCCTCATCTGACTCCTTGCTTAATGCGTGTGGGTGGTAGGCAGATAGACATTTTGTGTTGTAAGATTTATCCCCCTGTAGGGCTCTCTGGAAAATACTGCATAGAGCCTGATTGTTTGGTATATAAGTCAGACTGCATTAGGACACAAGAAGACTGGACGAATGATTTGAAAACTGTTGTGAAATAACACACTGCCTGTGTAACTCAGTGTTGTGGTTTTTTTGGAATCCAACACACTCTGATTCTCGGGAACCATTGGAGATTTTCTCCTTTTATTGTCGAAACCTGACAGGAACAGAAACAAACACTCCTCAGTAAAAGCAGCATACAGGCCTCTACATGCAAACCTGAGTCATGGGGGTATTAGCACTACCAACAAAGGTAAAATAAAGTTAGTAACCCCAACTGCAAATATATATAAAATGGGTGTGATGAGACATTATTGGTATGATTGTAGCATTAGATTGTGCAAGAGAATGACAATACAATGGAGTATGATAAAATCATTAACAGGACATAAATAAACCTGCCTTGCTGGAGTATAGATTAAAAGTGGTTAGACTTATGCTCATAAATGCAGGAACACAGGGATAAAGGGATGGAGCCATATCCATTAAGACGTAACAAGCAAGTATGGAGAACACAGCTGTCAGGTATGGATGTAAATAAACAAAACATAAAATACACTGATTTTGTGTAATTATTCACAGGATAATCCTGGTTTACACCTGTAGCTTTGAATTGCTCAGCCAAATCACTGGCTGACCTGTACTATTTGCATATGAACTTCCTGTTTCCCTTCTATGACCTATACATTTTTTCTTGTAGTTACTTTGTTCAGTAAAGCCTCCTGTTCTGTGAAAAGAAAATGATGAAGAGAGAGCTCACTTCCTGAAGCAGAGACCTCGATGTTGGTGTGATGAGTTCAGGTCCTGAAGCCCCTATGTTCAGCTGTTAAGCACAGCACTGACTGCAGAAATATCTTAAAACTGACGTTTGATGTGATTGTGTTGCGGATTAATGCTAATTTCCATCCATTAAGTGAACTTGGATTACTGTTAATGTAAATTGTTCTTCAATTCCAGCAGTTGGGCTTCTGTGCCTATATTTGGAGTTTTACTGCCATCATATGACTGAAAGCATGCAGTGCACACTGTACCTTTGTCATCTACAATAACTGCACTAAATAACATTTAGTTACTTCATTGACTGGTAGTGTCATTCTAGGATGCATTTAGGTATTGCTATGCTACCATTCAAGGATGCATTTAGGTATCGCTATGCTACCATGTGCTCTGAGAACATTGCAAATGAATTTTGAGAAACAAGTTTTGGGAATTATTGATAATACAGTGGTACCTCAGTTCTCGAACTGATTAGCTCTCGAATTTCTTAAAAGTCGAACCAACCAGTTCAAATAAAGAATTACCTAGGACTCGATCTGAATCTCAGAAGTCAAACCATGAACGCTGACCTAAGATAACTTGTAGGCGCGGGGAAATTAGTCACGCAGCATGTCTCTCAGCGGAAACAAAGGGTAACGCTCCAGTCTCAGCCTGGCATTGGCTGTGATTGCATCGTGCATGTTTACACTAGCTGAATACATATATTTAGACAGTAAAAATACATTTAGACAATGATAGACAGTAAC
>JAOYFF010000112.1:994019-1009004 GCA_025773925.1 Cryptomyrus ogoouensis | reverse complement strand
ATTCTATTCTATTCTATTCTATTCTATTCCATTCTATTGTATTATATTAAGCCCAGAACCTAGTCTCCATGTATAGTCCCTGGGTTCTTTGTCAAGAGAAGAGCGCATATAAAGATGTAAACAATATCAGTAAAGTTAAATACACAACCAAACCAATAAATGCAAATGTTTTCCTATATTCAGTGCAACTTAAAGCCAAATATATATTTATTATAAAAGCACATAAAACAAGAGCAGTTTTGAGTGTCGTTCTTGCATCCCCAACCTCTGGACCAGATTGTGGCGACCGCGGTGTGTCACACGGACCTGTACTTCCTGCATGAGAAGTCGAGCAGTGAGGGCTTTCCAGCAGTGCTGGGCCATGAGGGCGCGGGGATTGTGGAAAGCGTGGGTCCCGGAGTGAGCAGACTCAAAGCAGGTCAGCAGCAGTGCGCACACCACTGCTTATTTAGCTGCTGGCTGGATACTGGATACTGGATACATCCAGTGTGTAAAATACCCGTCAATATACGGGGGGGTCCCCATCTCCCTTTTGTTGTGCAATACCGATCTTGAGACCCCCTTAAAATTTTGCTTTTGAGGCTTTCAGAGGGTCTCATGGGTTAATCGGGGATGTCGCCCCCCCGGACCCCCAGTATTTCACACACTGGATACATCCTTTAGCAACCTCTACTATGTTAAGTGTCAGAATCACCTCAATGCAAGGCTTCTGGCACAATGCATAACCTCACTGTACCGTAACTGCCTCCATTGCCATATTGTATTGTAACAAGGCTATGAACATAAAGTTAGACTGTTATCTGTTCCGTCATACAGGGGACAGGGTAATTCCCCTGTTTGTTTCCCAGTGCGGGGAGTGTCGCTTCTGCTTGCACCCGGAGACCAACCACTGCAACATGAACTGGTAAGCAGGGAGCCATCAGCAACAAACTGGGAGTATATGTTATGTTATTGTATGGGGAAAACATCATAAGGGAATTAAAAGGCTATAAAGTTGTTCACTGAGACTTATAAATAGCACCAAAAATATATATTATTAATATTCTTTGGTATTTTTCTTTTTCTTGTACTTTTTCATAGGTCAAGCCAGAGGTAAGACGTTGTTACCTGACTTTAATCGTAAAAAAAGATGAACTTTGAAAAAAATAAATTGCAGTGACCTACAGTGAGTGTCATAAGTGAGATATGGCATCCTTAAGCAATAATTGTAAATCACTTTAAGGGCTTCAAATCACTATAATGTAAATACAGTGACTTTCTTCCAGCAGTTGGGGTTATACTGCCACCAAGTGACTGAAAGCATGCAGTGCACCCTGTACCTTCGTATCTGTAATAGCAGCATTACATTACTTTCCAAGAGGGTCCAGCTGCAGACGCCTGTAGAGTGGAGCTCCACCGGAAATACGTCACCTCCACAGGAAATACGTGATCTTTAAGGACATAAAGTGGAGCTCTGGTTAAGGTTAAGGTTAAGGTTTATTCGCTGTGACACAGAGATGAGGCCACGTGTTTCCTGTAGAGGTGACGTATTTCCGGTGGAGCTCCACTCTACAGGCGTCTGCAGCTGGACCCTTCTCTTACTTTCAGCAATTTAACGTTTAGGTCATGTGACTAAGGAGAATATGGCGGAAGGTTTTGTGGCCATCTTGATGCACCTGTTCTTATAGATGTTCCTTTGATTTCAGGCCTGGAAAGAGGTATGATGTGGGATCAGACACCACGTCACGGATGAAGTGCAAGGGACAGACCCTCCTTCAGTTCATGGGCACCAGTACCTTCTCGGAGTACACTGTGGTCAATGAGACTGCAGTGGCCAAAATCCCTGACTCTGCCCCACTGGACAAGATGTGCTTGCTGGGCTGTGGTGTCTCCACAGGTTACGGTGCCGCCATCAACACCGCCAAGGTGACTCCGATTCTACGCTACCGGTCAAAAGCTTTTGCCCACCACAGGTTTTTACCACTTTTCCATTTATTTCATACACTGCAGATTTTTCATTCTTGTTAAGCACTGGAGTTGAGTGAACATTTACAAATAAAAATTTAAAGACAAATAAAACAAGTTTCCTTTATAACATGGAAAGAGTATGTAACAGTGCATGTCTGACATCCTGTTAACTGGTTGCGTGGTGATGGCAAAGTCAAATTCGAAAAGGCCGTCTTTTATGCACTAGTTAACTGTTGCCCCCATGAAATAGAGCAGTATTTAATGTCCCTTGTGGAAAGAATGCCTCGAATTTTCTCTACTGTTATAACTGCCAGAAGAGGTGACTTTGATGAATCAAAGATATGACATTTTCTTGCTAATAAAGGTACTCAAAGGGTGAACATACTGTAAATTTATTTGTTAGCAAAGAATATCGAGTGTATTTGTAGTAACTGTTAAATGAGTAACATGCACTCAGTGTGTGCAAAAACTTTTGACAGGTAGTGAATTATCATTAGTAGTATCAATAGTTTCATGGTTTGTGTCATCGTTCCATGAGTTGGATGTATCCATGACGACGCACGTGTCTCACGCAGGTCAAACCCGGCTCCACCTGTGCCGTGTTCGGACTCAGTGCCGTGGGTCTGGCTGCGGTGATGGGCTGCAAGGCCGCCGGTGCCACCAGGATCATCGCAGTCGACATCAACGAGGTCAAATTCGAAAAGGCAAAGCTGTTTGGAGCCACCGAGTTCATCAACCCCAGGGACCACAGCAAACCCATCCAACAGGTGCTGGCTGGGATGAGCGACGGAGGCGTGGACTTCTCCCTGGAGTGCACCGGGAATGTGGATGTCATGGTGGGTGTAGAACTCCGCTGCGGGCACCTTTGTCTGATTTATTGGTCTTCACCTCTGTTTTCTTTCTCTGATGCCAGAGAAGTGCGCTTGAGTCTTGCGTGAAGGGCTGGGGGGTCAGTGTGGTGGTGGGCTACACGGACACCCATGATGTGTCCACCCGGCCCCTTCAGCTACTCAGTGGGCGCACATGGAAGGGTTCGCTGTTCGGAGGTAAGCGCACAAATACCTGTACTCTGCTCCTCAGTAATGCTCTGATTACATGTAATCTCCCAACCAGCGTATTACCACAAATATGCAATAAATCACTTTAATAAGAAAAACAAACAAACAAACAAACAAACAAACAAATAAATATACTTACTGCCCTAGGTTGGTGCTCCGGCCCGGGTTATTCCCTAGCTTATGTCCAAAGTTTCCAGGATAGGTTCCAGTCCCCTGTCACCCTGCATAGGAGTATAAAAGATGAATGAATGAATGAATGAATATATACAATATATTTAAATCTAATTAAGTTCAATGCTCTGGTTTCATATGTTACAATACCATGTGTGTTCAGAATTCACATATTGATAATAATATTATCAATAAATGAGATGAACCGACAGGGGGTGCTTTGCATTTAACAGGCTATAAGAGTGTGGAGAGTGTCCCAAAGCTAGCCGACGACTACATGGCCAACAAGCTCAAGCTGGATGAGTTTGTGAGCCACACTCTACCCCTGGACAGTATTAACGAGGCCTTTAATCTTTTGGTTCAAGGGAAAAGGTACTCTGCCTCCCTGTGCTTTCTGCTTTTGTGTTTACAGCCCCATGCCCACGTAGCAAGCAAATGTTTGATGTCAGCTTTGTAATCTTTCATATGACACTGTATATCCCACCCACCCTGTTTTCCAGCATTCGAACAGTGCTAAAGCTGTCTACAGGACACTGAGAAGTGACGCGACCTGCCTTGTGTTTGAAGATTCATGACTTCTGGTTCACTGAAGAAAAATCATTCTTACCGCTCATAATAATATTCACTGCTGCTCGTGATTCATGGCTCTATCCTCAATTGCCCTTCGCTCGGGTTACCAACTGCAAACCTGCAGCTTTTGTAATTTTCAACATGTCTGTGTTGTACTATCGAAACCCTTCATCAGTAAAGGTACCTTTACCTTAGCAAAACGTCAATGTCAAAATCATTGTTCAGCTACGTTCTTTGTGTCCAGTTACAACCGCAGATGGTCAGTGACACACACGTAACATTACACATTACTATTCAAAGGTCTGAACAGACATACTTGAAACCATACTTTTCTATTCATGAAACTTGATACACTTGTCTATAAAAAGGACTGGATGTGACTGTCATGGAAACAATTCCATAATCCAACATGTTCAGTTTTCGTAAAGACTTCTTTATCTATGTTTCGTATAATGTAATATTTTATAGACTGTTTTCGTTTTCATTTATTTAGAGAAAAAAATAAACTATGTTAAAGATAATGGGGGGAAAAAAGTTACCAGAAAGTGTACTCCAACATTTGACTGGTTCTATACGTTGTACAGTATATGAGTGATTACTGCCCAAGTTATAACACAACGCAATAAATGCTCATTATTAAGGTACTGAGTAAAAGTCAATAATGACAAAATTTTAAATCTTAATCTAAATCTAAATCTTTCTAACGATTAACTGCATATGAAGCTGTCAAATGCGACGCAGCGCTGAGCTGGTTTCCCCAAACACGTACACACAATATTTAAGAAGACAGAAAATCAGGGCACTACACACCCACTGCGATTCTGACCAATAAAGTAACTGAAATTTGACACAGTAGCACCGCCCAATGTATCTTCTCCTACTCGGATTGGCCGCACGCTACAAACTATAACACGAGGTGACACCTCTGCGTTATGATTGGCTGAAAATTACTTGTGATTGGCTGACAGCTGCTTATTCATATTCCTGGGTCGTACACGCTTGCTGTTCCGCAGTGGGATACGACTATGGACACAGCAGGGAAAGTAAGCATGATCATTGTTTTAAATATTACTTCATGCCGTTAACGCGTACGCCGCCGTAACGATAATATGCATATTATACACATTATAGTATATTATCTGTTCTGTTAGTTTCATGTTCAGCATTGCTGTATATTTAGTTTTTCTTTCCTTCTTAATGGACGTTGACCTGAAAGTTGGACTTCAAATTTTATACAAAGAAACGTTGTGATTCCGGGTGTTGGTGTGCTTAGTTTGCAATGGCGCTTTGTAATTGTTAACTTAACTTCATCCTCGTTTTTGCAAAAATAATCGGTTTCAGAGAGGTGGCAAACCTTTTACCCAGATCTTAGGGTTTAATTAACCATTTTCTCGGAGATACGTGTCGCATTTAGCGGAACTGCACAGTTTTTTTTCCCTCAGGAGCCGCACGCTTTTCATTAATGACTGCAAGTTGCAGTTTTGCATGGATGCAGTTATTCCAGTAGTTATTTTGCGTTTTTTTTTGCTGTCGCTTTTCAGAAAGTAAGACGCTGTACCGTTAACACGCGGGTATTAACGTCGAGGCAGCTAAGTTTGTGAAACATCAACCTCCGAGGTTTAGTCTGCTGATCACGCCGAAATATTAACCATACGAAGTTCACCGCTTACAAGACTCCAAAATTCCTCTGTGAAGTTAGGGCATCTGTGCAGGTTGCATCAATGGGCAAGATCTCAGATTTCCTCGGATTTATTTAATTTATGTGGTGAATTCCATTCTGACAAGGTAGCTCGAATTACCTGCCGGCCCCCCGTCTTTAGTGAAATTGGGTGGCAGGTAATTCGAACTACCTTGTCATGCTCCCCATCGGCTCGACTGGCCCAGGTTCCAGATGTCACTGAACGACAACAAATTGCTATCCTGTGTATTGACAAACAGGTGATCAAGTGCCGGGCTGCTGTGGCCTGGGAGGCAGGGAAGCCCCTGTCCATCGAGGACGTGGAGGTGGCCCCTCCCAAAGCCCACGAAGTCCGCATCAAGGTAACGGCAACCCTCCAGGAGATCACCGACTTCCACATTTTGTCAATGAACACAGAGCCAGTGCACGAAGGAGCTTGCGATCCGGTGGTGGCCCGTATCAAACTGAAGGCGTGCTTCTTGGCCGGTGAAGCAGCAATGTAGGTTAATTATGTGGCAGTGGGAGGCAGCATAGTGAACATCCTGCAGTGTTTCCCTGTCCTGGTTTTACTTGCTTGTGGTAATTTTACTTACACAAAAATGTTTTGTGGGCAGAACGAAAAATGATTCATTCATTCATGTTCAGACAGATAACCAATCAGATTGTAGAGGAGGTGGGACGAAGACATCTGATTGGTTGGTCCCGCCTCCTCAAGTTGCTTTCACCAATCAGTTTTCATTCTGCCCTCAGAACATTTTTGCGTAAGTAAAACTCCCATGAGCATTTTGCTTTCTGTCAGGATTTAGTAGAGCAGCTGTGGGGTTCCTTCATGTCCCGTTCCACAGCTGCAAAACTGCTTCCGCAATTTCATACACTCCTTTTTCCCCTCTGTGTTAGCATGTAGCATATTGAAAGCAACACATATAGCCCCATGCACCACATATCACCGTTAGCAAAATATGTAACCGGAGAGTGTGTGTTCTGCGCAGTTTTTTTGTGTCTGTTTACTTGTACATTAAATTGTTGAACTCCTTTGTTCAGCTCCTTTTTCTACAGTAATATGGACAGTGTTTGTGAAGAAACTTTAAAATGAAGACTGAAATTAGGCATGTTGTTCACAGAGTTATATATATATAGGGCCAGGGCTACAGAGGTACTGTTCCCAGCTAATTGCTGACTGGCCCCAGGCCTGTCCGCTCCTCTGTCTCTCACTGATTCAAAACATATTAGCTAATAAGGTTTGCACCTCTGTTTGCTCCCAATGTTAAAAATCCTGGATTTACTCGTGGTCCTGCATAATTTTGGGTATCTACATGCTTTTGCTTTAAGAGTATCAGCCTTCTGGACATTACCATGCTTTGGACACTGCCCCCTACTGGACAGGTTCTGGATAGGTGTAGCATTTATAGGATGGGAGGTTCTCGGGTGGGTGGGTGTTCGGAGCTGGGCGTGAATGCCGGCCCTTTGCCGTAATCTCTGCAGCTCTTTGCGACGGGCGTGTGCCACACGGACGCCTACACTCTGAGCGGCGCCGACCCAGAGGGGCTCTTCCCGGTCATCCTGGGCCATGAAGGTGCCGGGACCGTGGAGAGCGTCGGAGAGGGGGTCACCAAGTTTAAGCCAGGTGAGGCGGTGGTGGGGGTGTTGCCAGAGTGAGCTTTTTTCAGTTGTTAAAATATCTCTAGATGTTGCCGTTGTATGTGTCCAAAAAAGCTCTGTGACTTTTTAGAATAGAATACTGAAAAATAAAGCAATGGTAACAGATGCTACCCTCGATCTTGTTCAAAATGTTACAGTGTTGGTCAAGTTAAGTGATGGTCTAGGCTACAAGCTTGACAAAAAAATAGTTAAATTTAAAACTAAATATGAGTTGTTTCCAGTGAGTTAACTGGTGTTAAATAGATAGTTAACAGTGTTGTTAAGTGGATATTTTTCTCTCTTCAGGGGACGTGGTCATACCGCTGTATGTGCCACAGTGTGGAGAATGCAAGTTCTGTAAAAACCCCAAGACCAACCTCTGTCAGAAGATTAGGTAACCAGCCAGTCAGAATTCAGATGGTTCCCTAGCTACAGTAGAGACTATTATATAATGTAACTGCGGGTGTCTGCTTGACCCTTGACCTTTTCACTCTCTAGGGTGACCCAAGGTCAGGGTCTGATGCCCGACAAAACGTCCAGGTTCACCTGCAAAGGCAAGCAGCTGTTCCACTTCATGGGCACCAGCACCTTCTCCGAGTACACGGTGGTGGCAGACATCTCCGTGGCCAAGGTGGACGAGAAGGCCCCCATGGACAAGGTCTGCCTGCTGGGCTGTGGCATCTCCACGGGCTACGGCGCTGCCCTCAACACCGCCAAGGTGAGACAGGAAGACGGCCGGACCCGTCGACACGGGGGTCAGAGTACCGCGATTGTTTTATACACATCCTGACATGTTTCTAATATTATTAAATCTAGTCCACAGATCGATCTTTTTATTCTCTGGCCTGCAGAGAATTTTAGAAATTATGTAATCTCATTCCGCTAATTAAACTCTGTATTTTTCATCACCAGCAGCAGTGCTGATGGTTAACAGATTTGTATATAATTTTTATCTCTCTCGTTTATCTTTTCACAAAAAAATGGCCAGTTAGAGCTGATGCTCTCTTAGCTAGTGGCCCCTGATTAAGTGTGAGACCCTTTAACACTTGGTCACTAGAAGCTTCTCTCCATGGACCTTGGTAATTTATGCCAAAATGTATCAGCCCAAAGGCTTCTTGCTACATATATTTCCATGTGGACACCAGTAGCATCGACATTTCTTAAGTTCTGGTGCTGATTAATAGTGTAATAGTGTTGGTGTAATCCTTGTCCTTTGTGCTGTGGTGTCATGTCGCCTCTTCACCTTTAGGTGGAGCCAGGCTCCACTTGTGCCGTGTTCGGCCTAGGCGCCGTGGGTCTGGCAGTCGTCATGGGGTGCAAGTCGGCCGGGGCGGCCCGCATCATCGGCATTGACATCAACACGGATAAGTTCGAGAAGGCCAAAGAATTCGGAGTCACGGACTGTGTGAACCCCAAGGACCACAAGAAGCCCATCCAGGAGGTTCTTGTGGAGATGACCGACGGAGGGGTGGACTATTCCTTTGAGTGCATTGGCAATGTTGGGATTATGGTGAGCTATGATGCACTTTTCCTACTGATCATCAGGAAATCAATGTAGATATACAGGGGTTCTGTATTTTTTTCTCATGTATTGTGAAAATTCTTTAAAATGTTCACCTGTTTACAAAAGGAGAGTTCAACAATGCATCAGCATATTGTGGCTTGATCTCACTCTTACCAGAGTAGCAGATATATTAAACTTGGACTGTTCTTTTTCTCGCTTAAATATTTTCTGGCTTAAATATTAAGCCTGAGTTTAAATTCTGGTTTGTTCATTTGCTGTTTTTGTCTAGAGAGCTGCTTTGGAAGCCTGTCACAAAGGCTGGGGTACCAGTGTCATCATCGGGGTGGCCGGTGCAGGACAGGAGATATCAACACGCCCCTTCCAGCTGGTCACGGGGCGTACTTGGAAGGGAACAGCGTTTGGAGGTGAGCTTCTGTGTACGCACGTGTATTATGGGATGTTCCGTTGACTTTGGCTGTAGTTGAATGTCGTGGTACACCAGGTCTTTGGCTGGTTTTGTTGATTATATTATTACTTTTTCTGTAGGATGGAAGAGTGTGGAAAGTGTTCCAAAGCTGGTGGAAGATTATATGGCCAAGAAGCTGAAGGTGGATGAGTTTGTGAGCCACACGTTGCCCTTTGATCAGATAAATGAGGGCTTTGACCTCATGCATACTGGGAAGAGGTAAGATCTCCAGTGTTACATTTGAAGCTGTATAACACATGAAATTGTGCTCACAGTCAATGAAGGAAGTAGTTTGAGTCTTCGGTTTAGGATTTTATAAAAAGGCTGGATATTTTTGGCACGTTACATTGACATGGTAAAGCAGTTATGAATGCAAGGCTTTGTTTGTCTTGCAGCATTCGGACTGTTCTGAAGTTCTGAAGTCCCTGCCGGTCTGTCGGTTCCCCCATTGCCTGAAGACCTAGCTGTTCTTGGCTCCATGCACTTCCCACAGCTTAACGACCTGATCTTGTTGGTAATCAGCAGTTGTATTAACGCTGAAAGCGTGTCTCCGCGTACTAGGATAATTAAAACCGTTTGAAATTAGAGCTTGCTTCATTTTTTTCCCCTCTGTATGGCTTAATTAAGAGTATAAGAGAGGGTTGTCAGGTAACCGATTATACATTTCTTTAAATGAAGAACCAAGCCTGTTGTGAAAAGATCGTTTCTACGGACTGTAATTCTGAATAGAGAACATGTTCTAACAGGCTAATTCAACACAAGTGACCAAGAAATGTATTTCCCAGAGAAATTTAACTGTCTTAAACTAAAGAATTACAAAATATTTGTACTTTGCCAAAGTTATGTTCACCCAATTGTGAGATGAACCGTAAAACAAGAGGCGTTATGATCTACTGCACTGTCCCAGGTGGACAAATCGCATTTTAATGACAATCCAATCAAGTGAATGGGCTCAGCCAATCACAGTGAAGCAAGTGGAAGCGGACCTTCCACAATCTCTCACTTACACATAAACATGTGACCATAGCATTGACAACCACCGATCCGCACTGGGATCACTTGAAAGTTAAGCATAAAAAAGTACAGCACTCCCACATTACAAAGCACCATACACTGCAGCATTGTTACAATGTGGTGGTGTAAGCCATCTTTTCCCCCTGAACTTCACATAAAAGCAGTTCTGGGGACTGTAAGACATTTGTTTCAGCATTATGGATCTGGCAACATTAGGACAAGGGCACACAGTAATCCGATTGGTTGGGTGTAGATCACATGACACGGGACAGGAAAAAAAAAAACAGTACTGACAATCATAAAGGAAACGTGCAAGGTGAAACAGTGAGGCACTCTTCCGAGGAGATACTAGAAGCCTGGTTCCAAGACAAGATCTTTGGGTTGAACACTGTTAGAGACCAGCCGGAGGTACACACAGGGTGCCAAGTCTGATTTTTCAGCATTTCAAATAAAATCTGCAACAAAAAAACAAGGTAATGGCACAGCTACATCTAAAAACACTGCAGGTATCCATGTACAGTGCTATTTGATTAAAACTACTTCATGTACTTTCATTACCATCAGTCAACAGCCAAGCAGCTTAAACTGGTCTCGGCTGAATGAGCTACGATGCGTTTCAGCACCTCTACGAAGGAGGGGGGGGGACAGGAGAGGACCTGCACTCTGACAGTGAATTTATCTGAACTATAACTGAGACAGCCCTGACTGTGCTGCAGCTCCAGCTGATACTTGTATAACACAGGCAGGGGAGGGAAATGTCAGTATATATCCACAGAGTATGACACCCACGACTGGCGCCCCCTAGTGGCAGGGAGGCCACCAGAATGACCCTTTATCGTATATTTCACAAGCTCCAACATTTTAAGTGTGCCTTCTGCAGCTTGTTTCAATTAACCCAATTCCAGATGTTTCCATGGGGTAAAAACAAGCCAGGAAAAAAAATGTCATGGGAAAATGAGGGATGATCAAGGGGTTGATGATTAGACAAACTTGGCTCCCTCACTACTGTGTGTGTGGTTGTGAGGGGGGGGGACAGCTTCGCTCTATATCTGGCTCATGAAATGGGGCCGCCCATTGTCGTCAAGCCTTCGCGTCAGGATGTCGCAGCCCGTCTCCGTCACCAGCAGGGTGTGCTCGAACTGTGCAGAGCGCCGGCCGTCCCGCGTCACGGCCGTCCAGCTGTCGGGCCACGTCTCGTCCTGCCAGCCGCCTGCGGGGTGCAGAGAGGGGGGGGCGGGGTTGGAGGCCATTGGAGATGAACATGAACGCACAGCAACACACGCAGACCCACACAAATCCCAGACAAACTTTCTGGTCTTTAGTCTATTGAGCAAAATCTAATAAAATCAAGTATTTGGAATAAAACAAGAACAAAAACCAACAGGTTATGAGCTAGACTACTGGAGTTCTTTAATGAAACATCGCCACAGAGCTATAAAATCTTTTCACCTGACAACCTGGTCCTGAACTACACAAGTCACCCAGCAGGTAACTGCACTGCACCAACAACAGAGGGCGCCCTTCCGTACCTTCACATATCATCGGCTCGATGGTAAAAACATGGCCTGGCTTCATCACTCCTACTGCTTTGTTTTCTGTAGATAGGACAGAAGAGGATAATCTGGTGAACAACAAGGAGGAGGAGAGGTGGCCACTAGGGCGGCGCCACTCACTGGCATAGTGTGGCACGTTGGGGGCTGTGTGGAAAAGCTTGTGGATGCCGTGGCCACAGTAGCTCCGCACCACGGAGAAGCCGTTGGCCTGGGCGTGCTTCTGAATGATGTTGCCCAGCTCCCTGTAACGGACACCTGGTTTCACTGCAGGAGGAAATAGAGAGAGGGGTCAGAGGTCGCTGCCATGGCGATGATGGGGTTACATCACAGACATTAATTATGACGTAAAAAGGAATCCCATACACCTGGCTGGAGTTAGCCTGGTACCACAGCCAAATGTCTTTAAAAGCTCAGTATATTCAGAGAGTGAATATCATTCAGAGAGTGCTGTCATTTTTACTTTGCTGACAAAGGCACTTAATTCTCCCCTAGCAGTGGAAGCCATCATCTTTGTGGCTATGGCAACACGTGATGCAACACAGCAGCCTCTATACCTCCAGACACTTAGGAAGCACGGTGTAAGACTAGCAGAATTTATAGCGACCAAACTGCTCCCAGGTAACTTAAGTGTGTTAGTAAACTCCTACCCTTACCCGAGTCGATGGCTTGCATAAGGCATTCGAAAGTGGTCTGAACTAGCTTCCTGGCCCCCTCGTCAACTTCCCCGATGTAGAAAGTTTCGTTGAGGTCACCGTGGTAACCGTTGCGGTAAACGGTGATGTCCACTGAATGGGAAACAGGACAGTAGATGCTTCTCTTAGTAACGGAGAGTGCGACCAATATACACGTGTGTCACAAAAGTTGCTTTATCTCGAGGGACGGAAAAAGAACGAAACATCCCATAATATTTCCCCAACGGGCAAGATGTGGTGGAAAGAAAAGTATAAGGGTTTGTTGAACAGTGTTAAAGCAAAGCATTTTGGGAAATTATGGTTTCTGTCATCAGCACAGGGTTCGATTTCTGACCGTTGAGGATGTCTCCCTCTTGGAGGGGCCTCCTGTCCGGGATCCCATGGCAGATGACCTCATTGACAGACGTGCAGCAAGACTTGGGGAAATTATAGTAATTCAGAGGGGAAGGGTAGCAATTTCGGGCAGTGCAGGCCTGCAGGGGGAGTGGGAGGGAGGTTACAGGTTATTGCCGTCTTTGGTGGAATGGGGGGGGTGTCTCTCCCCAGCTGCCCCACGAAGTTCAGCAGAGTGTCGGATATCCCACCAGATGCACAGCATGGTCAATCTCCTCTGTCGTCATGCCTGGCTTCACCATTAGGGCGGCGACATCGAGCACTTCTCGGGCCAGCTGCAGGTATAAATAACCATGGTGACCACATGCAGCCAACCATCGACGGGCAACAGTTGCACCCAATGGCAGCAAAATAATCACATCACGACCATAGTCATATTCATGTTCAACTATTTAAATTAAGATCTCTGATCTCCTAAAAATGCAATGCAACAGCCAAAATATAACTCCATCAAAGGCGTCAGCCCTTTCATGTTCTGCAGATGGATAGCCAGCCAGACCCCAGCCAGACCCCATCTGCCCCATAACAGAACCCAAAGAACCCAAGTCCCATTTTAAGATGGTATTATTGCCCAGAGATGATCCAATTCAGGGATACTCTATTCAGGTCATAGTTGTAATATGCATTGTTACACACGGTTACATAATGTCTGATCCAGGTACATGTGACCTGTGCTGAACCAGTGAAGGTGCATTTACTCCACTAGATGGTAGATGAGGGTCCAGATGACAGGAATTTTGAAAGAGATTGAGATTTTTATAAAAATGACATACTTTACACACGATTCTCATCCCTTCAATGTCTTCAGGAGACAGAATTCGTATCTGAGAGGTCCCCTTCAAAGTCTGCTCCAGTTCAGACATTCCTGGAACGACACCAAAATGAAGACAGAAAGCATTTTTGCTTCACTTTTTCAGAGTCAGATCTGACCCAAAACCCAAACAGTGTCATGAGGTAAACTGGTGTATAGGTCAGTCATTTTCACAATCTTCTGAAACTGCAGACACCGCTGCCAATAAAAATACTGAAAAAAAATGTTCCTCACCAAACAGCATCACTTCCAAACAAACAAACAAACCACATAACTAAACAAACATGGCAAAAAAAAAACACCCATCTAATCCTAGACGTGTGGGCTGAGAGATAAGAAAAGTGGAAAACTGACATAATGACTAGAGCAGAATCCTCATGTATGCAGAGCTTAGCCTGGGGGATGTAGCAAGCTTTCTTGGTGCTCTGCAGGTGTCAATGTGTACACAGCAGCCTGAAATAATTAAGGCCCGCTATGCTAATAGTTATCTATATGGCTGCTAATGCATTAGATGCTAATGCAACTTAGCAAAGGAACAAACTCTAAACAATGACTTCCATGACGAAAATAGAAAGCTTTAATTGCTTCCTGGAGACCACAGCTGCTCCGGCACTCTTGGACCTCGATAACAGCACACTGTGCCGTAAAGCATGCTTAGACACATGGTCGACTTTCTCGACGAGATTGACTGATGTTTCTTCAAAGCCATACTCATCCTGCAATACTCTTCCCGTGCTGAAGGAGGCAGCACCACATAAGCTTAGCTTGAATTGGCTGCCATATCAAGTTAAGAACACGCAGCAGTTACCTAGTGGGTGATCAGCGTAATCCGGCCTCTGGATATTCTCTGGCACAGGCCTCATTGGGGTCTGAGAGAGAAAGGAAGAGAGGGATAGAGGGAGGGATATGAGTAGGAAGAGAGATCAGCCTCAGCAAAAGCCATCAGTCAAAGAGTGAACTTCACTCCAGAGCATGTCAGTGAAATAACCAGCATCCCACACTGCAGTTCTATTCCCACAACGGTCACATGACAGTCCTTCTTGGGGAAGGCCTACCAAGGGGTAGTGCGGCCGCAGCTTTCCGGTGTAACGGTAGCCTGGCCAGGGGTCCGTATCAATATCGTTCTCAACTTTCTTCTTGGCATGTTCTTTGGTCTTGTCTTCCTCTGCGATTAAAAACAGAAGAAAAAGTCACCAGTTAGAGGACCAGCCAGGATTACGTCATACCAGCGAGTGACGAAGAGACTCAATACAACAAGCGTTTTGCAGTTAAATTAGACTGGACAAAAATTAAACAAGCTGATTATTCACAAAAACACATACTTGCTTTTTTGTGCAGCAGCTTGTGGGTGGCCCAACTTCCCTTGAAGCACTCCTAGAAGAGCAATACAAAAATATATATTTTTTAAACCACAATAACTGGTTTATTCTAAGAGAGACGAAACAGCTAACGTGACCTGCATGGACCATACATGGCCATGTACGGTGCAC
>JAOYFF010000112.1:976279-993919 GCA_025773925.1 Cryptomyrus ogoouensis | reverse complement strand
AATAACTGGTTTATTCTAAGAGAGACGAAACAGCTAACGTGACCTGCATGGACCATACATGGCCATGTACGGTGCACACGGAGCCGCTTATCTCATGTTCATAGATAAGGCCGATAGATCCATTTTTTGCACCCCTACAAAAAATAGTAGCATTTAATTTAAAAGCAGTGCTTCACTAACTATTGCAAAGTTCACTAGCAGTGACAGTGAGACTCTTGCTAATCTGAGATTTAAGTGGAATTGCAGTTCTTCTCTCAGGGTCTCCATGAAATGCACCGCAGGCTACATAATTGGACCCTCGGCATAAACACAAAGTGATAACGGCTGCAGTTCGCACGAAGAGCCAGTCACGTAGCAGCAAGGCCTGCTTCTGACTCCATTCTGCTCCTTAGGCCCAAGATCGGTGCACTCCTGCACTGCCATTTTCGAAAGCATCCCCGAGACGGACTTAGAGGAAAAACCCCAGGAGCAGCCTGCTCGGCCATGACTATGATCCAGCCACACACAGCTGGATCAGCCAGCTGAGCACTTCCCTTAAGGGTACAACAGCAGGGCCCTTCCAGGCATCTGAATCAGCTTTCAGGGATTACGTCTGTTTTTAACATCTATTTCACACATACTCAAATATTTCAACCGAAGCCACTGAAATACCTTACACTGCTAAATGGTACAACGGCAAAGCCTCCTGGAAGATTTAAAAGCAGCATTTCAATTTCAAACACAGATGTCTAGTAAAAGCTTATGGACAGACATGTAAAGTAAGAGCCCAGGCTATACATTTGTCAGTAAGGTCTACTGATGTCAAAAGGGCAGTGCTAGGAGTAAAAATAGCATGGACTGTGGGTGACAGTCGTGATTCTAGGATTTTTGAAGGGGGCCAACCTTATCATTAGCCAATGATATGTTTTGAAACAGTGAGTGACAGGGGAGGGGACATTCTGTGAGCCAATCAGCTTTCAGCGGGGGATCAGTGCCCCTGGGGCCCCACCCCTGTATACGCCCCTACTGGGCGACACTACCAGCGGGAGAGGTCACCACATAGAGCCGTGGCGAGCAGACTAGGCCTGTGAAGTGTTTCCGCGGGGGGGTTTAAACAGCGCCCCTCGTAGACGGCACTTTAAGAGAAACTAGGGGTCCACAGAGCAGCCGCGATCATTAGATTTTGATGGGCAAGTGCAGACTTAAGGTCATCCTCATCTGCAGGTTGCTCTGCTCTCCAACCGGCCACCACCGACTGACCAAGGCACCAGAATGAGCAAAAAAAACTATGAATAGTAGCTTGAAACCATTCTGGACCAAGAATAGATGCAGGAAAATGAGCGTCATTACTCTACATCAGTAAATCGCCACAACAACTGTTAGCGGAATTGATACATTTTACTGAAAACATGGCTTATATTGATGACCTGGAACTTCTGTTTCCAGTCTGATTTGTTATTTAATGAGGAGAGACTGTTAAGAGCTTTAATAGAAGCTTACCATTTTTATGGTGGGTGAGTGTATTCATGTGTGTGCCAAGTAAAGGATTGGCATCCCATCCAATTTGTGTCCCACACCAGCTTTGCTTAGGATAGGTTCCAGACCCCACCCCCACACACCAGTACTGGATAAGTGGTTGTAAGACAGATGAATGGAAAATTCTGAAGCTTAGCACCTTAGCCTGATGAGATATTGTGCATCCTCTAATCATCATCTAGCACTACAATGTAAACATCCTTCAATTCATTAGCCACCTTTTGTATTTTTATGGCCCAATAAAGACTCCATCTGCAAATATTTGACATGATATTTAATCAACACTAAACAACACGGTGCATCTAGCAGGACAAATAAGCGGATTTTAAATCGGTGAACTGATTTCTGATGGACCGGTTACCGAAATCGTCTTATGGTGCCCAAGTTAGGGGGGATGCGTGGACGGGTGATACACGCGGACGGTGATCGCCTGAGCCACACGTATGACGGCACGCGTGCGAGAGTGGAAACGTGTAGAATCACACGGAGCCGCGAGGAATCGTGCAGAATCACGTGGAGACGTGTAGAGGCAAGTGGAAACGTGTAGGGGAGCACGAGACCGTGTGGACATGTGTGAAAGGTGCAGAAAAGTTCGGAGTTAGCCAGCTAGCTCGAAAAATAAAAAACGTGTCAGGAGGCCTATCATTAACTTTCTCTGAGGAACACCGCCACGACGAGCCGGGGTGACAACACTACAAAACTGGAGAAAAGTGAATGAAAAACGAGAAGAATTTCATTGTATAAGCCCAACTTTTGTCTCGAAGCACTACAGAGTCGATATAAAATGTCTGATCTCTCTCAGCGCCGTGAACCGGGACACAGGAGTTCCCAGGGAAAACGCGTGTGCGGGGAAGCCGTAGCGCCCGATCGCGTGTGATCCGTGCAGGACGGCGTCGTGGGTACCTGGGAGCAGAAGTACGAGCCCTGGATACCCAGCTTGATGCACGTCGGACACTGCAGCTTGGCCTCGCTGCCGCAGCCTTGCGTCTCACACTCTCTGGTCTCCACCGCCGCCATGCTGACACCCCGGCACGGCGAGGAAAGGGGGAGGGACTGGCGGTGCGCACTGGGGAGGGACTGACCGAGAGCTGCTCGGCCAGCTAAACGCCGCCCGCCCCGCTCAGTGCTGCCTATTCATCGCATCCACCGCCCCCCCCTCCCCGCGCCTGTAGGGAACATGAGCCCAATACAGTCACTCCAAATGATTTAAGGACACCCACCAGGGATGGCAGGGTTTGCTGGAGAGGGCCGGCAAATAGGGCCGATTTCAACACAACTGAACAGTCTAACGGTGCGGATGCAACTTCGATCACTTTTGTTTTCTCGCTCGCCCCTGTTGCCTTGTATAAATTTAAATTGTGTGAAATATATTTATTGGCAAAAAAAAAATGTTTATCTACATAATTTGCAAAGACCCCTTCAAGTAATCTTCCCATTTCTTCGAAGGAACAATGATATTCGATGTTTATATTCTGATTTATAATACATATATGGTTTGTATGGCTTTATTTAAAAGTAGTCATATATTTTCGTCATTCTGTAATATTCCATTTACTTTTCTAAAACCCCCTAAAATGTTATAGAATGATAGATTTCCTTTGCTCTTGTTTTAAGACCCAATTTCATTTTTATAGTATCCTGTATTCCTGGTTGCGGTTAAGGAACTTGCTGATGCGCATGCGCACAGAGGACGTCATCGTAGGCCGCGTTTGATTGGTTCTTTCGGGCCAATCAGCTTTTATGATCTTACCAGAGGCCGCTGAGTCAGTTTGCTATAAGATGGCGACCGCGGAACCGGTGAGTGAACGCAGCCCTCTGAGACATTGACTGTCGTACGCCGGGTTCTGCTTACTTTTTGTCGCCTTTCTTGCAAAGCGTCGGGCGACAGAAGTGTCGCAGAGATGGAGGGGAGTGCCCTGGTGTCGGTGTGTGTTTATATGACGATGGCGTAACGGTGCAGGTCTTTGGGAAGCCGCTGGTAGCTGTCCCGTTAGTGTCTCGGTATGGCAGGCGGCGGAGCCCCGGGAGCGGGGTGCTTGTGGCGGGTAGCCCCAGCAGAGGCGCTGAGGCTGGCGGCATCCCGCCGATGCAGGTCCCCCTACATACTTTGAACTCGTTTCATCCAGCAGGGCCTGCATACCCACAGGGGAGAGAACAAAACCCTTCTGTCAAGCTCATTAACTCGCTGCAAAACAAAAAAAAAAAAAAATAATACTTTTATACTCCATGTTTGGCAAATGGTCAATCTGCGCAACGGGTTCCTAGGCATCTGAATTCAGGCTAGAAGTAGACCAAAATATAATAACTTTTATCAATTCGTTTCAGGTTCTTTTCAAGCGGTTCTCCTCCTTATGGATTTCTGTTGCATTGTCGAAACCCCACTTAAAAGAGAATAAAAATAACACAAAATGGCACCATGTGCTGTGCCCCAAATCTGTACGACTCAGGCAACACGACTTAGTGCTACTGTGAAGTATGCAGAATGCAGTTAATATTAGTCTTGAAGCATCTTGGGCATGAAGTTTTAAGTTGCCATAATAAAATCAGAGGGGATCACTTCTTTCTGGCTGAATGGGTGAGTTTAGGAAGTTGTAGATAAAGGGAAAAAATGACGACAGGGCTGCAATCCAGAATGTTCTAATAGTCTCTCATCATAAGATGGATAGATCATTATCCCTGTTTTCATGTAAATGTCTTCTTGCTTATTTGTCTTTGAACTGAAAAGTCTGATGCCGCAAGCAATTTGATTGAACGTAAACTGGCTGTAGTAACTGGGAAAGTTTTACACACTGATGTATAACTTTTATTCTTTTACTTAAATTGATTTATTTTTAATTCGGTTGCTTATTTACATTACACATTTATGTAGATGTATGAACTTTCAGTCTCAATAGGACATCAACTTCATAATCTAGCTGTTATAAAAAAAAAAAGGTGGAAATTAAGCAGAGTTTTTTTTCTAACCTTTATTTTATTTTTAAGGAAACCACTTTAAGTTCCCAAAATTCTGACGAAGAGAAGCAGCCCGAAGCAGCCAGCCAGGAAGTTGTGTGCCCGGAAGACTACGTTAAACACCCACTGCAGAACAGGTGGGCCCATCTGTCAGCAGCCCCACCCCAGCTGAAGGAGCAATGTGTTCCAAAACGCTGGTAGTCCACAATCAGTGTCAGATTCAGTGTCGGGCAAAGCCTGGAATAACCACATAATTTGATTTGCCCAATGGTGTGCTTAAATATTAATTATGCAGACTGTGGTGATGTTGATACAATTCTATAATGTTTTTACCTTTATGCATTTTCCATTTGCACGAGGGATCAGCTAATTGTGTTTCCGAGGCCTTACGTGTGTGTGTGTGTGACTATACATTTCTCATGATAAATACTGGGCCTTTTGCAGCATTTGATATTCCAGCCTCTCACAGCGTGCGCCGCCATAATGACTGTCTCCCTCTAAAACAGATGGGCTCTTTGGTTCTTCAAGAACGACAAAAGCAAAACTTGGCAAGCCAATCTGCGGCTCATCTCCAAGTTCGACACCGTTGAGGATTTTTGGGCGTAAGAGATCGTTCGTTTGCTGTTTGTCTGTCTGCCTGTCCGTTTGTTTGCTTTGTTGATAGCGTCATGGTGAAAGTGTGACGTAAATAATGTATTTTGAGCAATATTAAGTACTTGTTTTATTGTTTGTCCAGTTAAAGGGCAAACTACTAAATGACTTTTAGTAGTACAGAGAAATAATATCTGCAGTGCAGGTTTATTTGAAATTGAACTTTTTGCTCTGTTGTTCCATTGGTGAGGCAACAGTAATCTGCTTGGAGGTGAGGTGACATTGTGTGGTGACAATGTCACCTATAGTGTGATCATGATGATGATGATGATAATTATTATTATTTTATTTGAAAGTCTTCAGTTAGGTGTGGATTATTGTATATGACTTCACATTTTCCTGTTCTCAACACCCACGTTTCTCTTTACTGTGGGACTTGATGACGTTTTACATAAGGATTCAATCATTTTTCCTATTTTTTTTAATTAATAGTTTTCAGTAATACATGTCAAATAAAAGCACATATTGTTTTGTGTGCAGAAGCCTGTTGCCATGGTGATGAGATTTATTTAAAAAAAAAACATCTCAGTCATTTTTTTTTTTCTATTTATCCGTGAATCTAGGTCTTGCTACACTGTGACATCCCTTAAGCTTAGTTAAATATTAACCTCCGGTGGATATGGGAATAGAACTGAATGGAAGATGTCTGAACCTCTTTTCCATGGTCCCATGGTCCTTGTTAGATTTTAAAATATTTAACCAGATGTTCATCAACTTGCTGTTATTCCAGTTTTGTTTCTCTATATAGTTTAACGTAGAAATTGACAACATTTGGAAATCCCCCAAAAAAATTCACATTCATCACAGGTTTTAAAAAAATGTTTGCATTATTCAGACAGCTGTTGTTTATTATGTGTGACATTGCCTGAATGCTTATTGCGGTTTCTAAATGAACGATTTTAAGATTTTAACTGCATCACTTTTTTTTATTATTGTCATCTCCTTGTTCTGGATAATGTGAGGTCACCATTTGCAATAGACGTGCGTGTAATGTCCAGGTGTCTGGGTCTGGAGTTGCTGTCTGAAATGGCTCCTGTGTTCTGTTCATTCGTTCTCCTGTCTTTGCAGCCTCTACAATCACATTCAGCTGTCAAGCAACTTGATGTCGGGCTGTGATTACTGCCTGTTCAAGGTAGGGGCTGACGTTTGTGAGGAATTCGCTTTAAAATCCAGTCGCATTAAAAGGGGAGTTTTGGGCATTTCTGCCTCTTGGTTTTTTTTTGCATGAGATAATTATGTGATTGGGCTCTGGAAAAGCCCTCAGATGATTGTCGTCGTTAACAGTATTAATTACTGGCCTTGTAAAAGCCCGTGGTAAAGCCCATTGACAAATTCTCTTGGCCCCCCCCACGTCTCCCGTTCTCTTCCGCTGTGGTACGTGTCTGGGCTACCTAGCGGCTCGCCCCCGAGTTTCGTTTCAGGGTCAAAGGTCTCTGTCTCTAAGGGGGTCAAAGATGCCCCAAGTAGCCGTCATTGTCATAGCGACGGTGCGCTTGGATACCGCCAGGCTTTGCACTTGTTACGACACGTTACACCAGCTGTAGCTATGGTATGTCATGCACTACTCATAGTTTTGTGGTACCAGCTGAAGAAGATGATTTGGTACATTTAACCTCTTTTACATGGTAATGAATATATGCACAATGTCATTATGAATATGTGTGACTCTTGCACCTTTCTCAGGACACTATTGTTCCACTATTTTTTAATCTTGTACTATTCTATTCCGCTGTCTTGTTTAACACCATTCCTAGTGTAGATCCTATTAGCTCATCTCATTGTGCATGCGGACAATGACAATAAAGTTGACTTTGACTAATGAATGACTTTTTCCAATAAGCTGCCGCAACGTTTCAGTTGTTTTTCCATTTGATATTTTTTTTTCCGCTCTTTCTCACCAAAGAGTTTTTATTTAAGGAATTTAAAATGCCGTGACTCTGCCTGTGACCCCCGCACAGGACGGGATCGAGCCAATGTGGGAGGACGAGCAAAACAAACAGGGGGGTCGCTGGCTGATCACCCTGTCGAAGCAGCAGAGGCGGGCCGACCTCGATCGCTTCTGGCTGGAGACCGTGAGTCGGCGCGATCCGGGGATGTTTTGGCTCCTCCCTCGTCCTACACGAGGCAGCTCAGCCGGTTTTAAGCTGTCCGTCTTCCCCCACAGCTCCTGTGCCTTGTAGGTGAAGCCTTTGACGACCATAGCGACGACGTGTGTGGCGCTGTCGTCAACATCCGAGCAAAGGGGGACAAAATATCAATATGGACAACCAACTATGAAAACAAAGATGCCGTAACGCACATAGGGTGAGTGGGACGTGGTCTTCTGCAGCAGGTGTGAGGATCTTAAAATGTTCGCTTGGATTCTCAAAGGAAGTTAGGATGAGCCAGATGGTAACCCGTCCATATTCTCTTTGAAAGGACAAATTCATTTGACCAGTGATTTCAGTTGACCTGTGAGCGCCCCCTAGGGACAAGTACTAAAAACACCTGGCACTATTCTATGGGGTACTAGAGTTATTTAATTAACGGAGCTTCTGGAAACCAAGGTGTTTCCTATTTCATTATAGACAGTCAATGATAAAAAAGTCCTATCTTATTTTATGGTTATTAGCATAAAGCAGGGTTCTTCAACTCTGGACCTCGATTCCAAATCCAGGCCGTGTTTTCAGTTCTCCCAGGTAGTTGTTTAATAATTACTGATTCTGATTGGTCAGAGGCTTCACACCTGACTGACAGGTAAAGGAAGGCTGGAAAACCAGCCAGACCATGGACCGTGAGTTGAATAACCCTGGCGTAAAGCATTCTTTTGGTTTAAATGTAAGTAATGCATGACGTACCAGATGTGACGTCTTGACACTAATGATCTGTGTCCGTTATGCAGGAGAGTGTACAAGGAGAGATTGGGGGTCCCAGCAAAGGTGATCATCGGATACCAGTCTCACGCAGACACGGCCACAAAAAGCGGCTCCACCACCAAGAACAAGTTTGTTGTGTAGGGAGGCCATCAGAGCCTGTCAAACACAGCACCTTTTCAATTTAAGTTCTTTTTTATTTTATTATTATGTTTTTTACTCATTTAACGTTCCAAAATAGCGTCAAACAATCCGTGTCCAGGTTAAACCAAAGTCCCTTCATGGAGGATCAGGCTGCTCGCAGTTGCGCAGTTGAAAGCTCTCTGGTCAGTTCTTCACACTGGGTCTTCTGTAGCCTGTCTCCGCTCCTCTTGCCAATGTCGCAGGAACAAAGAAGGACTTCGGAAAACAAAGGATGACCTCATTTCATGGCTGGCTGTCTCTTTCGGCGACTTTAAATTCCGGGGGGAAGAGAGGACCTGAAAAAAGTAGTTTGCGTTAAAATACTACATTTAAGAACCATGTTCACTTTAAAATCGTATTGATCCATTTAGTGACGGATGATTTTCACTCTTTGTGAAGCTTTTCTAACTAGCCAACGCTTTTCACGGTTTACCGCCCAGGTTTTCTGCGGTAATCCTCTGTTTCACTCTAATTTATTTTATGTAGCTGTTCTGACAGTGTTGAGACTTTATTTTCTTAAACTTTGAAGGTTAAAAGGGTTGGTTTATTGTATGTGTATCTTAGAGGGCTTTGGAATTAATAGTTGGTGTGATTTATTTTCCCTCTTCCTCTTAAAATATAATTTTGGTTATAATGAAAATGTTGTTACTGCAGCTGGATATAATTTTGTTTGTTTGAATTTTTTTTAGTCTTTATTACATTCCTTGTCTCACACAGTTGCACGTATCACCAAAAGGCCTGTTTTAAGCATTTCTGTGTAATGTGTTCATTAAAATGTGTTCAGTTAAATTTCACTCATTAAGGCAATGTAAAAAAAAAAGACTGTAAATAAATGTGTACAGTGAATTGTCTTTATTCAAGGTGTGTGGTTTTTTTTATTGTTAAATTCAGTGTCAGAATTGAAAATCCAATCTTCTCATATCTGTATTTGAATTACTGGGCAGTACACACATTCATATTACTGGTCAGCGGCCCTAAACAAACCAGTAGCCTGCTGCAGACTTGAGCACACCCTTAAGCGCCACGCAGCCTGCTACGTCTAGCTGTTATGCAGGATCAGGATGCTGACCTTCAAGATATGTAAACAACAGGTGCTCTCTGTTTAGCCCCTTTCACAATCGCCTGGCAACAGCCCGCTCTCGTTATTGTCACCGCCGTGCCCTGCCCGTAGCGAAGTCAGCTTGAGATATTTCAAGCGGATCGGGTGCTAGTCGGCATTCGAGACGTCCCACTTACCGCTATAATGATGTAACCCCAAGAAAAGCTCAGATAAATTTTAAACTAAATTTCCCAACAGCTAAATGTGAATTAAAACTTGCAGGATGGTTTAAACCATCTGTGGTCTAAAATAATGCGCATCATTTCACGGCACTCAGTATTGCACAGAGTTGATGCAATTATTTAAGTTGGATGTCTCCATCTGGCATTATGTTGCCTGATATTAACGTGTGGTGTGGTGGCACAGTGGATTATAGTGCTCTTGCCTCATACAGGAGAGAGAGAGGTAAGGATCATGCACTGAGTATAGCGTGTTGCTGCCCCCACCACATGACAAACCACCTCAGGGATGAGACCCGGAGTGCAGCCGTATGGCAGGTGATACCTCAGCACCACACCAGTGCGAATGTGAGTTTTTTTCCCGGTGGCTGGAGTGCCAATCCTGCCACCAACCCCCAAGTTATTCCCTGTAAATTGGAGGACCTCCGTATAGGGCTGGATGTACATTAACATCATACCCAGGATGAAGCAATTGCAGGTTAAGGGCCTTGCTCAAGGGCCCAAGGGAGTAGAATCACCCTGGGTATTCACGAGATTTGAACTAGCAACCTTCCAGTTACCATTCTGCCCGCCAGGGTAAAGAAGTTAGTCCTGCCTTCTTGCTGTGTGGATGTTCTGCCTGTGTTGGACTGATTTCCTCCTGGTACTCTGGATTCCTTCCACAGTCCAATGATATGTAGTGAGGTGGACTGGTGTCAAACTAGTTTGAGTGGATGTATACCCTCTTATGGGCTCTGCCTTGCTGTGTGCTGATTGGTCAGCCTCCTATAATCATCCATGTGTTGCTAATGTTACTGTGAAACAGCTGGATCAGTTTTTTTTTTTTTTTTTTTTTAATAGACCCCCCCTTATCGGAGAACAGCTTTATATTTAATTCTGATTGTGTATAAACAAAGATTTCTCCAGACAGGCCCACATCCACCCCATCCCTAACATTGTGACAGCCGTAATATTGTGAAGTAAGGGGTAAGCAGCACAATAACTGATGGCAAGTTGAACAGAATTAAACTGATTGTATAGATGGATGCGGACGGGCAGGCGGATGGACAGACAGATACAGACGATAGACAAAGAGACATTAACAGCCATACAGACAGACAGGCAAATCGACAGCCTGACTGACAGGAAAATGGTAAACAGGCAAAGACACACTATAGACAGGCAAATATATAGTTATATCGTGTATTATTCGAGTACAGAGGTCTCCAGAAAAGACTGGTTACTGTTCACGAGGAGGGAGAAAGAGAGAGAAAGAGAAGAAGGGAAAGAGAGAGAGGGAGAGAAAGATGAGTCTTTCATTCAGGTTTTAAAATAGTTTGTAAAATCTGAAGTAGCTCATAGTGTCTCCCTGTAATGGATTAGGTGGTGGCCCTAACTCCGCCTTATGCGATATGCTATCCAGATTCTCTCTGACCTCAATCAGACGGTTAGAAGATGCACATAAATGGCTTTATAGGAAAATTTGATATAGCAAGACGCGATACACTCACCCCTTCACATACGCGAGTGTGAAGGGCGGAAGAACCCCGATCATGTGATTTTTGTTTTCATATATATATATATATGAAAACATGTATTGCATTATTAAAAACGCAAAATGAAAGGCACTAAAAAGTTACTGCAAAAAGTCACAGGAACACCTACATAATTTTATCTTTTAATATTAAAATATACAGTATGCACTTACACTAACAAATGTTAACATTAAAATGTATACAAACTTTTTATTCGATTTTATGTGAGCCAAATTATTTGCAGTGTTGTTTATATATATTTGGCTCACGCGAAGTACGTGCATTTCTGCTGTCTATCAGCAAGGTCTGGGAATGTTCGCGTTTAGTTATTCGCGGTCACCTGGCGAATAATCGAATCCGCGAAACGGGATGGGTGACAGATGTGGCGGCTATACGGATGTCCACTAGATGGCGAGCTGGGTCCATCTGCGTAGAGCGCAGCTGGCTTCCTCTGCTTTTGGCTAGAAAACGGCGCTTAAACTGACGCCGCTGAGACATGCGGACGTGAACAATTAAGTCGAGCCATAACAACGTCCATACCGATGCTTTTACATGATAATAGCGTATAGAGTGTTTAATTGGAGTGATGTTGGAAGCCAAATCAGTTTTACTGTAGAGAAAAACAAAGACGGTGGTCTTTTTTTCCTCAACATGCTGCCCCAGTTCCCTCTCCAGACTTCAGGGGCAAGGACTTCTAAAAGCTAATCACGTTTTATTCCCGGTCGTTTACCGTTTATGAGCCCGATCACGTTATCTTTCTTATAGATGTGGACACTTGCGTGAGACGGTCTGGCATATTGGAAGTGTCTAGATTTTCAGACAGCAGATGATGTGAATGATTCTGGGATGCGGAGGAAAGTGTGGGTGCTTTCCAGAAGCACTGGTTGTTGTTGTTGTTATTATTATTATTGTTGTTGTTGCTGTATGAGTTACATCTTAACCAACGGACGTATCCCTTTAATTCTGTAGTCAAACATGGTTTTATCAGTCAGACAGTAAAAAGACGGGGGCACTGTTCGAATATAATATTGTATTTCAGCCATCTTATTGATGCAGATTTTTCCTATTTTTAAAACATTCTTATCTTGTAAACCAAGTGTATCAAATTGATTTTCACAGAACGTGTCATCTAAGATTAGACTGTTAACTGAAAGCGTCGCCACAGTCGCGTTATGAACATCGTGTGTGTCTGCGCATCAGGCAACGTCTCAATCGATCTGAAGGGAAAAATTGACAATGTTCTGATAGCCTGTAGATATTTCATAATCACGCGGTATACTCGTCATTATTGGAAGACACACTCAAAAAAGATTGTTACACACAATGAGATATGAAGCTTCATTTCTTTATATACATCTCAACCGTTAAAGAACTGGAAATACCCCTACCCAACTCCTGCAGTTGTAACATTTATATTACAACTTATTTTCCCCTTGCAAAGCAGACACGATAAAAACAGCTAATATAGATTTCTACGGACATTAAATATTTCTCATATCTCGTATAAAACAAAAAGTTCTGATCACTTATACATGACACACTCTAACTGAAATATCAAAGGATCTGGATTGGACTTGAGCTGATTATATTAGTCTATTTATAATTCCATGAAATATTTATTCCAGCGATACATTATTCTTATATATGGCTGTGTGCGTACAGCTGCACGGTATTCCATTGTAAATTAGGGCAAGACGTAGCCTCCGCTTCTATAGGGTGAGAATGAAAGAAAGGATGCTAATTGTCACTGTCTGCAGAGAGTAAATTAATTATTGATCGCCTTTCTATTCTCCTC
Organism: Cryptomyrus ogoouensis; assembly: GCA_025773925.1. Classification (NCBI taxonomy): domain Eukaryota; kingdom Metazoa; phylum Chordata; class Actinopteri; order Osteoglossiformes; family Mormyridae; genus Cryptomyrus; species Cryptomyrus ogoouensis. The sequence goes on along the minus strand of JAOYFF010000112.1, from coordinate 981,179 downwards.
TTGTAGGCTACTTACATAACCTTCCAAATTGTTTTATCTCCTCTGAGTTCAAGCACACATTTCCCCTCCCACGGTTCTTCGTGGTAAGGGCTGCTTTTGGAGAGATGCACCAAACTGCATCGAAGAGCGGATATTTTTGAAGCCATATTTTAATTAAATTTATTAGTATAGGTACACAGGGCAGCTAATACCAGACCTCTCCGGGAAGATCCTCCCGCAAATTGACAGCAGCTCCCTGACACCCGCGAATGATGCGCAACGTCCCGCAAATCTGTCGTTCCGATATTCCGCCTCGGTAAAATTAACCGGCAAAGAAGTTTTACACCGCCGCCCCCCCGGGGAAAACCGGATGCCTTTGCTATACGGCGGTGTCATGTCTGGACGGTCTGTTTGACGGTCTTAAAAATGAGATATTCCCCAAGCCGAGCTTGCATTCCGCTAAGTGCAGTGGACGGACACACTGGACTGTACAGACGGTAACGAGACGCGAAAGCAATCGGCAAAGCAATTATCAGGCAGACCTATTAAGCGGCAGAAATACTGCATTAAAATGTGCTAATGCATCCGCGTTGAGTGTGAGGGATAATCTCAGCCAGGAAAAACAGCCCGTACTCTCTCCTTCTCATTGTCAAAACAGATAAAGGCGCAAGTAAATAAAATGGCCTAGATGTTTGAGGATGGTGTCTTAAAAGATCACATAGTATACAGAAGACGCGACAGACTGAATCTATATCATTACGCTGTATACTGACCCCATTTTCAACAGTAAGCTGTACTTGAAGTCTAAACAAAGAATAGCATGATAGAGGTTTCCGTTAAATCTTTGCCAGATACTAACACTTTGAGTTTCAATTAAGAAGGGTGATGTACTTTTCTCTGAAGGGAAGTTAATTACGATGCTGTCCACCTACGCCAGACAAGAGTGGAGAATTAAGCATTTTATTTAAATGTATTTATTTATTTAAAGGGCGACTATATATATATATATATATATATATATATTCTCTCTCTCTCTCACACACACACACACACACACAGGTTTGTAATTATATATTTGTGGGGACTCTCCATTCATTTCCATGAGGAAAACTCTAATTCCTACAGAATATGAGACTTTTTGGCATTTAAAAATTTTTTAAATTGCATTTACAGATCTTTGTGGGGACCTGAAAAAAAAGGTCCCCACAACGACTAAAAAAAGGTTTTTTATCATATTATGGGGCACATTTGGTCCCCAAAATATAATATAAACCTAATCCCCTCTCTCCCTCTCTCCTTCTCTCTCTCTCTCTCTCTCTCTCTCTCTCTCTCATACACACGCACACACACACATCATTGTTGACTGAACAACGTCTGAAAAAAATAATTAGAAACCTTTGCCACAATTGGTTTCACCACTGCTCGGGACCTAATCCGCCGCGAACCCCCCGTCCCGTTAAAAACACCGCACTCCCGCAGTATTAGTCGGGGCGTCCCCCTACAGTCTACACTCTTGCACTCTTGCTTTGACCATATTTAAATACAACAAAAGGTGTTTGGTTATACTGCACATGGATTTTTAAGTTTAAATGCGCGACCAACGGAGGTCAGTACAGCAGACGCAAGGCTTCTGCAGAAACTTGGCAAACTGATTACATATTTATGCAACCCGAAAAAAAAATCGACGACGACCCCAACCCTTGTTCAATAAATATTAACCCCCTTCCTTAGTAACTTTAGCGGTAACACCTTAGTGGCAAGAGGTCTCTGGCTCTGGCTGAACCCCCTGATATAATCGGAATAAAATGCTTTACGGAGAGCTTTCACTAAGTTATAAATGCAGGGCACGCCGCTCAGTTCACTGTGCTATAGTTTTTGTTTAGATGTTGCACACATTAATCTCACAGTCGAAGACTGACAGTTACTATTTTATTTGGAAATTTCACATGCAATTTAGACAGAATGGCTTCTCCTCTGGGACAAACGAGCCACGCCGAATAAATAATTGTTATAACCTTAGGAGTAAATGTCTTGTGTGAATAAGACGTTTTCTCACAAAGTGAATCAATCAAGCAAACATAAGGCAAAGAGGCGGGGAGTAGAAACTCACCGACGGGGAGGTTTATTCAGATTGATCGGGGGGAAACTGGCCAAGAAAAACAAATAGCGTACCTAAGATTATTTTTGAAAACAATACATTTACAATTATTTAAAAGCAAGTCAGACTAGTGCCTATGTGTAGGCTAATTGATGTTAATTTACCGTCATTACCTGAATTTTTTCAAATCTGAGGTTTAATGCTGCTGTGAATATCATTGACAAAGAATGCGGCGCAAATAAACACATGCAAGACAGACCTTTCCACTGGGGGGTTTCAAACCGTCATAATCAAAGCACAGGAGAAGGCGCTGTACTATCGCGGTAACACTGGGGGCGCTGTCATGCCGTAAACCTCTTAATTGCGGCGCATGCGCACAAAGGGATACCCGAGGAAACCCACGTGACATAGGGAGAACGTGCAAATGTACTGAGCTAACGGCATGGAGCCCAGCGCTGTTGCCCCAGCCACCCACTCTGGGTCTATGATGGCCATAATATATTGCCTAAATTAAAGGCCATTGCTATTTATTGCACTGTGAAACCACATTATTCCGGTGATAACCATGTCTAGGTGAGCCCAATTCAGTGTTGGCGTAATAGAAGTAACCTTTACATCTCTGGCATATGGTCACGTAATGGCTATATTATGCAATTCCATTCACCCTAATGAGGAGCAGACGTGACCCCAAGCAGACGGACACTGGTCTTTACAGAATATCCATCCTCAACTGTCTCTCCAAGCCTGACATTCATGGGCATAAATTATGGGCGGGATTGGGGGGTTCTAAACCCCCCGCAATAATCATGTCTCCCCCATAAATGGGCAGAGACCTCAACCCCTCAATGTTCAAACCAAAGTTTCGCTCTCGCCGGCATCCACTCCTTCTGTGCACTTTCCTCCTGTTCTACATGGAGATTCTGATTATTTTTTGGATCAGTGAATGTAAAGATGTTCGATCCCTAACACCATTTCTCAGATCATCTCCCGCCTCATATTCTGTGTGTTACTGAACCCTGAACAACCCTGATGTGGCCTGATTTAAACTTTGGCCTTTACCTCCCCACTAAAATTCCCATGTTTTGATCACTCTGGAATCCCGACCACTCCATTATTCCATAATGTTCCTTTAAGACATCAGCATCATTGTGGCTTGACTTTAAGGCAGCCCAGAGGGCTTATGGGTAATGCACCTCACTCAGGGGTATCACCGCGACGATTGTAATGGATGCCATGTGTCATCAGCACTTCGGGTGGGTGACACCTTTCAGGCATGTGTTTTCCTGGCAGTTGGCAGTGGGCAGCCATAGGCCTGGGGGAGCAGAATGTCCACCTACCCAGATGTAGCCCTCGATCCAGCTTTTCTCAGCTGCCAACCCAAATCTGTCACCAGCAGACCATGGACCTCAAAGAGGCACAGTCATATCTGACTGTCCCGGAGCATACACCCCTGTTGAGGTGGACATCATCGCCCTCATGATTGGCTCTCTCCGTCTTTTCTGTCTCATGTCATTTTCTTTTGTTCTTCAGTCACTGTGCCCATTCCCAAAAAACCCTCCAGTTGCCTTTCATTTTTTAATCTCCTACTTCAGAGTTGACTTGCACATGACCCTCTAGGTCGCCGCCGAAGAGTTTTCCGTTGCCCCTCCCAGGTCTGACCGCAGCACGGCCGGCTGGCGTGATTCCGGCAGCTTTTTAGTGCCGGGTGGATGCTGGGACAGCAGCCCAAGAATGTGCTCCCATTTCTGGGCACTCGGACGCAAAAGCAAGGAAAACATTATTGCATCGTCACCAGCGAGATGGAGCAGAAATTTGAAGGCACTCATTTTATGGTATGATAAATTTAAAAGACCATTATGGAGCCAGTAAGCCTTATATCCATGGAAAAGAAGCATTAGAGTAATTGAGATTCTAACTCTCCATTTAATTTATCTTGTTCATGTGACTATATGTTAAGGAGCTTCTACTTTCCCTCCCGCATAGAAGAAAACGCAGTCAGGGAGCTGTTACACTCGTACCCTTACAGAGAATCAATTTTCATGATTGGTTAGTACGCTCAGTCTACACATATCAGCCCAATGGAGGATATCAGTCTGCAGACGTCTGCTCCATCCTGATTACCGCCCAGTGGCACTGCGACGCAGTGGAGACGCATGATCGGGGGCGGGGGGGGGGACCGTGTGTCCATAGCTGTTGCGCTGCAGTCATAGCATTTTCAGTCACCAGTGACAGCGCCACGCAGGCATACTGGCTGCCTGGTTGGTCGCCTCAGTCTTGTAGGGAGGGTCCTGTTATGAGCCTTTCCTTTCCATTGGTCAAATGAAACCCTGTTTTACACTGAGCCCAAATCACCAATTTCCATGTGCAGAACCGCACGTAGCTATTTTCTACAGAATAATTCATGAGGATGTATCTATAGCTGCACGCATATTTATGCATAATACTTCTACAGATTTCTTTCCTGTAGTATTCCTGGGAAAATCACTGGGAAAAATACAGTGAAGGAGGACGTCATTGTGTGAATGGTGTAAAACTTATATTCAGTCATGTTAGTCAGTGGTTTCTCAAGAATTTTGTCTGGAGACCCCCCACCCCTCCAAAAGACACTTAGCCTCACTGATCTAACAGCAGGTGCTCTATTGCAGAGTTACTCAACCATTATTCCCTGTGGTTCAAATTCCATCAGCGGGGGTCTTCCACTGGGCCGTGCAGACATGCTTTACCAGGGGCAGGTGTTCGACCGGTAAATTCTGCCAACTGGGGGGGGGGGGGGGGGGGGTGGGGAGGGGGGTGGGGAAATGGGTCCTCTAGGTTAAATTGGCT
>JAOYFF010000112.1:951035-976179 GCA_025773925.1 Cryptomyrus ogoouensis | reverse complement strand
AAGTACACCCGCCGGGGCTGTCACACAGGGCGGTACAACTCTGTCGACGCGGGGCACTGTTTGCTTCGTACAAATCCGGACAGGCGGGGGGGGGGGGGGGGTGGTCGGGGAGGGGGGTAGGAAAATGGTTCCTCTAGGTTAAATTTACTGAACGGGGAGTCAGTTAAATTTCTAGATTATATTTGCTAAATTCACTGGGTGTGGGGGCGGTTCCCCAAACAAAATGATTGGTGACTGTCAGTCCACTGTGAACCGGGACAGTACACAGACATTTCAATGGGTGGGTGGCCAAGTAATGGGGGGTCCCACCTTCAGTAAATGTTGAAAGGGGCATTTAGGGCCTTTCAGTCATAGAGGGGGGTGCTCAGCCCCCCCCCCCCCCCCACACTCTGCATGTGCCTGGTCCTGCCCGATAACACTGACGTGTGCAGCTATGCGTGCGTCCAAAGATAAAGAAGCAGGGAAAATATATGCTTCAGATGGGCAGACAGGAAGCTGAGCCAGTCTCAGGCAGGAGGTCCCGTTAACACCTGCCATTGTAAGACACGTTTTCCCTCTGTTGTTCAGTTAGCAGCGCTTAAATTCGCTCGTGTGGAAAAAGCGCAGGAATAGCGCACGTGTGGAGAGACCGCAGCAGGGGTAGTGGTCTTGGCAGGGGGGCAGGAGGACGAGGCGTGTGCTTCCTGGGCTGAGAACTGCCACTCCAGAGCTATAAGATCGACAGCCGCATTCCATAATCACCTAACGTGTGCTGCTTTCCTGAATTATATTAATAATATTCATTTTTCACACAAGATGAGTTCATGTTTTTTTTTTTTTTTGTCCAGGATTTAAACACTCCGACAGTTTTAGCTGTGAAGACTCACAATCCAGGAAAAGACAGGGATGTAATATTTCAAATCCTTGTATTTTCACTCATCTCATTATCTTTATGTATTGGACCAGCTAACACAAAGAATATGTAATTAATGTTTGGCTAATATATTACCTGGTTCAGAGGCAACAGTAAAGTATAAATGATAAACTATTTAAATTATAATTGGAATTAAGGTTATATGAATTCCACTATGTACCCAGATTTGTATGTTATTAATTATGCGGAGGAGAGGGTTGCTTTGACAACATTTTTTATGTATATTTGGAAGGCTGAATGTTGAACTAAAAGTTCTCCTTCATGCCATGTGTATGTGTTAAGATAATCGTGATAAATGTCTCCTTTTCTAACCAATACTGGAAATACTGGAATACTGTTAATAACAGCAGTGTTTTACCACCTAAGCTAACGGGGTTACGCTGGATCCTGACAGTGTGCCACCTGTCTGATTAACTACCTAAGATTTAATGTTTTGCTCACTCGAATGCTCATTGGCTTGTTCCAGCATCAGAGGCTGAGGTCAGCTAAGTTTTGATTTGCTGCTATGTGCATTAGCCCCTCCCACTCAGTCTCTGCTAATGGCCTCGATCCACACGGGGCCCTAGGAAACGCTGACACGGGCATTTCGTAATGTGCCTCTTCCCTAACCATGACCGCGAGGACCAATTTCGGGTAGTGTAGGTCGAAAGCGAGGGCTGCACTTTGTCATTGACGAAACCTGCCTTTGTTTTTAGCTCAGTCTGTGGCCCAGTGCCATGAAGGCTAGTATTTCTAATGTGTTGGAGCCTCATGTCATGACAGATCATGGCAGACATAGCCGGAGATGTTCACCGCGGACAGGGGGTCGTTTGGGAGGCACACTATCTATAAGGCCTAGATAATTGCCTCTCACAGGAACATAACCCCTATTACATGAAAAGGGGAAAAACTCAACCAAACAATATAGGATTTCTGTTTGTTCATCCTTCAGAAAGCCATCCTGTATTTCATCTGGTAAATATGTGCATTTCCTTGCAGTCTTGCAATCAAATACTAAACGCCTTACTGAAAATGAGTAATTTAGCAGAATTAGAATTAGAATTTAACGGAAATTCTGCATAGTGACACATAGTTTAAAGCTAATATTTCTGTTCACATTTAACTCGCAACCTTGGATAGATGATTCTGGAATTATAAGCACGTCGACATAGAGCATCGTCAATATCAGAACTACATGGACCACTTGAGAGAAGCTGATGAGTAGCAGATATAATACAGTTATATCAGGTGTCACAAACCGGAATAGCCAATCGGAAAGCCAAACAAGGAGGTATTCAAATTACAGGAAGGGGTTCAGCTTGTTACAGCAGCTGTGTTGAAGAGTGAACATTCCCTCGGGGGCGTGGCCTTAACATAGAGCCACACCAATGATGCAGCCTGTTGCTAAGCACTAAGCTGCCAAATTGATCTCTCATTGTGTTCCGATGATATATTGCAGGTGATGCCATTACAGGCCTTTATTTGTGTGCTTTCGTTGTTTTTATCGTAGATCTGTTCTTACCTGACGCCTGAGCTCTGGACGTTTAAATGAGGAGACTGCACCGGTAGCGATTCAGAGGCACGACGCTGATGTCCCGCGGCCCCCCCTACTGATGTTTGAAAGGGGCCTTGCTGCATTGCCAACCCCCCCACCCCCAACTAGCGCTCTCCATGCTTGTACAAAACCTGGGCCGCAGTTATGGGAGATGGTTCACTCTCCATTGCCCTCATGTAATCCCACTGGATTCAGGCAGCAATTTAGAGGAAGATGTTCTGAGTCCATCTGCACTTCATCAAAGTTCTGGCATCAGTAATTCTCTTACCATTCAGCTGTGACTATACAAGAACAAAGGCAGTTAATGGCATATTCTACAGGGGAAGAAAGCGGAGTGGCCTCTAAACAGCAGGTTTAATCACCAGACCCATGTGTGTCTGACATTCCCTATGAGTAGCAGGAGGTGTGACCTTTCATATTCTACATGGCTCTGGCACTGGGATCCACATGTTCAGGAACGCTGAGTGACCTCAAAAGCTGATTTCTGATTATCTCAGCCTGATTCAGACTAGTGCCAGGAGCATCAGAAGTGAGTTCTATTAGCCTTCTGCGTTCAAGGAAGTACTCATTTCATCATCAGTAAAGAGATATATCGGACCTTTTCTGGGAACCTGGCCCTGTTCGGAGAACATGACTGACTACCTCAAAATTAAGTTCCTTCTGGAACCTGGCCTTGTTCACAGATCATCTCTGACTCCCTCAAGATTCAGTTCCTCCTGGAAGCAGGCCTTGTTCACAGATCATCTCTGACTCCCTCAAGATTCAGTTCCTCCTGGAAGCAGGCCTTGTTTGGAGATCCCCCGTGCACCTCATTTCCACCAATGCAGTGCCGGTGCCGATGCTGGTGCCAGACCTTTTCCCAATACGGCACTGGTTTTGCACGTTTCCACTGCAAAAAACTCGCCGTGGGCCAGAAAAAACAGATCCAGCATCACAGAAAAGCTGGACTTAGAATATGGCATAACATCAGCGAAAGTGGGGCGGCCTATGGCATCCAAACTTTCCGTATACCTGGAAAATTCAGTCTATAACCAATATAATTTCATCTAATGTCGGCAGTGCTGACAGTGAAATAACTTGCCAGCTTATTAGTGGAATGAGGTTACATCAATTTTTTTATCCTGAGGAAAATGAAAGTTAGATCTGCTGGCCAGATTTAATAATAAAGTATAAATATGTCTCAGGTTGAATAAATAAAATATTATGGTGTTTGAGTGGCGAAGAGATCATGAGACGGACTGCAAAGATGAGATTTTAGCAGACTCTTATTGCGTGATCCTTGAAAGGACAGCGGTAAAACAACAAGTGAGAATAAAGAATAAATTCAGTTACACACAGACGGGGAGTCTTTAAGGAGACAAAAGTGGATACAGGCAATAGAGACATGGCACAACGAGTCATACTCTGGAAACTTTTTTTTCGGATTGGCATAATAAATCCAAAAAATGAATTACAGATTAGCCGTTGCTTTATTTTCACTTCCGCCTACATAACATTTCTGTTTAGTTCTTTTTTGAAACTGGTGGAAACGCAGACTGGTTCTCAAAAGGCACCAAGTGAGAACGGGCACCAGCACCAGCTCCAGCTCCATATTGTTGAAAATGAGACAATGGTATAATTCCACCTCAAACCTAGCCCTGATTGGAGGTCATCTCTAGTTCCCTCGGGATTCAGTCCCTCCTGGCACCTTGCTCTGCTCGGAGATCATCACTGACTCCCTCCCTCAGGATTCGGTTCCTCCAGGCACCTCGCTCTGCTCGGAGATCATCACTGACTCCCTCAGGATTTGGCTCCTCCTGGCACCTCGCTCTCCTCGGAGATCATCGCCGACTCCTTCAGGATTCGGTTCCTCCTGGCACCTCGCTCTCCTCAGAGATCATCACTGACTCCCTCAGGATTTGGCTCCTCCTGGCACCTTGCTCTCCTCGGAGATCATCACTGACTCCCTCAGGATTTGGTTCCTCCTGGCACCTTGCTCTCCTCAGAGATCATCACTTACATCATCAGGATTCGGTTCCTCCTGGCACCTCGCCCTCCTCGGAGATCATCACTGACTCCCTCAGGATTCGATTCCTCTTGGCACCTCGCCCTCCTCAGAGATCATCGCTTACATCGTCAGGACTCGGTTCTTCATCGTACCTGGCCTTGTTCACAGATCATTTCTGGGTCCCTCAGGACCCAATTTCCTGTGAAAATAAGCTGAAGGCAGCACCCTTGCCCTCCATTCTTTGCTGTGTACTGCTGACATCAAAGGAACTCTCTGTGCATAAAGTGTTGTTTTCTGGTGCTGCCATTTTTCTGCTTGTGCGGATGAAAGTGCTGGTTGACTAATAGTTAATTGGTTTAAAACATCCTGAAGACCTGCCTTTCTCTATAAAAAGTGTAATAAAGACTTATTAAGTCTGTGTTTGTTCAGAAGGACTTTCCGAGCATGCTCATTATGATTGTAGTCGTGTGGGACCTTCATCGCTCTCTAACCATCTAAATATAACTTCCTTAGGGGTCTACCTGAGACTGGGATGGTGTCATTGTGCTGCTTTTTCTCTGTTGTAGCGGTACCACAGGACGTTTTCTGCTCTGCACTCTAAACAGGGAGAATGCTTTGGGGACTGAATCTCCCCATTGAAGACTAGGGAGTTTCTGAAATGTGACACATAATCAATCCACGATTCCGTTTCTGAAATCCCAGATAGATGGGGGTAGAGAAAATGAAGGGGCACCATCTTTTGTAGGGGGATGAAGTGTGAATGTAATATAGGTAGGCAAGCAATCGTAACACATAACTCTGTCACACATACTCACACAAAGACACGTACACAAACCCACCTTTGTCCAATGACCCAGGAGGTGTGTCTTATATTGCAGTGTCATCATTCATCGCAAACCCTCAAAAAACATGGTGATTCTCTATTGTTGATTTCTGACTGGAGACATCGCCCCCTTTGGGGCAGGGGACAAGGGCAAACAGACAAGAAATACAATAGAATTTGGAATTTTTCAGAATTTGGTGATCAGTGATCATTGTTGACACACCACAGCACACAGTGCACAACAACGAAATGTGTCCTCTACATTTAACCCATATGTGACATCGTGACATAGCAGGGGGCAGCTAATTCCGCGCCCGGGGAGCAGTGCTTGGGGGCGGTACCTTGCTCAGAGTACTTCAGTGGTGCCTGGCTGGTTGGAGATTCGAACCAGCAATCTTTCAATTACAAGTGCGCTTCCTTAACCATTAAGACACACCCCACCAATAAGGGCGGACAGCAGGATTCTAAGTAGGGGAAGAATGAAATGGCTTTAACTGAAAGCACGAGGAGGATTCTCAGTTCCCAACATGGACTCAGCACCTCATAATCAGGCCTGATTAACACAGCCTTGGGTTTCTCTGATTCTGTGGAATCTGTGTAAATATGTAAAATGAAGGGTAAGGGCCTGAAGTTGTGCGGCGAGAGCGAAAAGCTTGCAAGTCTGAAATCTCCCCCATGACAGACGCTGATGAATGGAAGGCCGCTAAAAATTTCGAAAATAAACCTGGATGGCTTTCAAGACGCCCGCGCAAGGCGCAGCCTGGTGCCTTATTATAACGAGTCGGAAAGTGCTGACGTACACTGTACGTGGATTGAAATGCGTGCTGCGTTAAAACAACGGGGACACAAATTTCACTGGCAGGAAGATAAAACGCAAGTGACAAATTGCAGGGTGACGAATGCTGTTGAGAAACGGAATGTGGTATCATAAATTTCCAAAAAAACTTTTAGAAGTATTAAAAGATGGATATCTATCGGTCTTGTCATCAGTATCTAAAAATTCATTATTAAATGGCTTTCTATTCTCTTTTAATGAAATTAATGACGAATTTAGATGGTAGAACATTGTTAAAAAATACATCCATTAACTCTTTCGCATTACCCAAGCCAGTATAATGCTTTTTAGCTGAAATATGTGTCACATGGAAAACAGGACATGTTGATGGAAAGCAGAGTGGTCTATAAGATCATCCAAGCCTGAAAAAATCAAACATCTCACTACGTCCTCATAGGAAAATACACGGGCCTGGGTTATAGGCCTGCCTGTTTTGAGAACTTCTGATCCATGTAATGGGTTTTATGGAGATACAATTTATTTTCACCGGAGAGTATTCCTACTCTCTAAATTAGACCCCTGATTCAGTCGTTGCTTTCAGTTAATGGGAATCCACACACTGTGCTTTTCTGAGAGCGCTGACAGCAGTGAGCTGATAGTTTGGCTTGTTGTTCCCACAAATCAAATGATACACCATGTAGAGATTAGTCAATGATTTGCTGAAATCCACACAAACTTAAATGAAATAAGACTTTGGGCGCTAAATCTTCCTGTCTGCGCAATGAGATCTCAATAGGTACCTTTTCCGAAATCGTTTTCATTATGCAGACCTAGAAACGCCGACACGTTTTTTAGCTTTCCAGTTATATGCCTGATGTTCAACTCCTGTGACTCCCCGAGGGATCAGACCTCTCTAGGCTAATGCTGCCGATAAGAGTTCTCCGCCGCCATGTCGCTGGCCCGTTTGGCCAAATCAGAACCATTCCATGGTCTGTGTCCTTCGATAAGGCAGAGAGGGGAGGGACTGGGGCTTGCGAGGTACAGGAGACATGGGGGATGGCAACATATTAAAGCAATGACCAGCAGAGGTGGAAAGCTCAGGTCTAGAAAGTACAGGTCCAACCAACCAGTTCAGCACAGAGTCGTAATCATGAAACACTCAACTGGTTGCTTGAAACAAAACCTTGGTCTGGATTTGTACTTTCTGGACCTGAACTTTCCACCTCTGACGACCAGCTGCACACAAACACACCGTTACCCTGGGATGTATATGGGGGTGGGGCCACAGGGGCACTGGTCCCATCTGAAAGGTGATTGGCCCCCAGAGTGCCCCTCCCCCATCACTCACCAATCCAAAACACATTATTCGCTAATGATGAGGTCGGCCCCTCTGCGTGAATATGGCCGCTCTTATGCCTTCCACCTTAATAATTCCTATTGTTGCCCTTACCGTTAATTTAGAATTTATTGTTCAGGCACTGCCCATGAGGTTTGAAATAAGCTAAAATCTGTACAAATGTCTCCTTCCTGGTGATTCTGCAGTATTATGGATGCTGGAATATTGAGGAGTCTTGAATCTGAGTTGTCTTGTGGAATCAGTAGCACCTGGGTGTTTGTGTAAGGCTGTGATTGTAGCCCCAGCCATGAAGAATGTGGGCCAAACCGCTAGGCTGGCTGGCAGGACTGGTGGGCAAGAGTGTATAAGGCAAGGCCCAAGGCCAGGACCCAAATGTCATCTGGAAGATGACCACCATCATCTCTCTTCTCCCCTCTATTTATGGCTGTAGCTGAAAGCTGTGGAGCTCTTTATTTTTGTATCAAAGCGGAGTTTGAGTGTCTGTGCGTGTGGTAGCACATGTGGAGTCCTCTGTGATGGAGCCGCACCTCGCGACAGAGAAGCAGGAGCACGTGACAGCGGGGCTGGTGCCTGCCGACCCAGGAGGGTGGCGGTGTCTCTGAAAAGAGGGGAAACCAGCCTCGTACAAAGTGACCGTCTTCCTTTGAGACGGCACATGTTTTATGGCAGGATCTCAGGATGCAGGAGTGCCATTAAAAAGCTCCATTCACATGCTCATAAATTAACACCCTCTAGTGTTATTTTTGCATTGAAATATATAGCATTTGAATTTTGGTTTAGATAGATAAACTATCTATCTAAACGGGCCCATATAGGAAACGTAATACAAAGTTGGACTTAAACTCTGGACCCTCAGACTAAACGTCTGATGCTGTACCGACAAAGCTGTCCAGGATCGTTGATTATCTATCGCTGATTCAATCTAAGCTGGATATTTGGGGGTAGTTAAATATCTACTCATTGTCTGCTTTATGTATATACTTGAATATATTTATCAGGGATAAATATTAATTACTGCATTACCTCTTTGATAAGAAGTCTAACTCCTGAACATGGTTCAGTCCTTGCATTGAGTCACAGTGTTATTGATTGTGTTTATCTATTTTTTGCATATTTTCCAGTATATGTCAGAGACACACAAATTGCTGTAGTAAGGTGCCTACCTGTGCCTATATACAGACCTATATACAGAGTTACGTTCCGATGATAATAAAGATATTGATTGGGTAAGGCGGAAATGCATTTTAATACAGTACCTAACCTAACAAACTTCATAGCCTAGCCTGGCTTACCTTAAATACATGTTTATAACACTTACATTAGCCTGCAGTTGGGCAAAATCATTAACACGGTGCGTAATTTATAAAAAGTTGTTGAATATCCCATGTAATTTATTGAAAGTGTACATGAATAATGAATAATGAATATTGAATAATGTATAGGATATGTAATACAAACTGTGGACCCTCAGACTTAACGTCTGATGCTGTTCCGACAAAGCTGTCTGGGATCTTACAGAGTGTGTTTCAGTTAGCATAAACCAATGATTAGCTCTGCAGATAAACAAACTAGCACAAATGACTACGTTTGGCTTGTTTCGCGGAATAATATTCAGAAAATGATTTTCTTGTTACCTGACTGGAATAACAATGTACAGCCCTGAGGTTGTGTCTGGTACCATGCTTGCCGCTACTTGCCTTTGGCAGTAATAAAATTTCCCCAAACAAAACAAAACAAAAAAATAAATTAGCTCGCTATATTCCCCACTCACAAACAAAACAACGTTTATTTATATGCAAGGTAAAAGCAGAGGATGGTAGCAGTAAGCCTGCATGAGGAAATTCTTCTTTTGTTTCTGGCTCTGCCTCCTCCTTTTTATAGCCAACCACCTGTGACCTCTCTAAGTCTGCAGCCATGCTCTCCGCACCCCATCAAACCGAACGTGGACAGACGGCTCCCCGGTGCCCCCTCATCCGACCCTGTCCATGTCGGTGAGGGCTTCAGCCCACGGGGACCGCAGAAGCGCCGGCCTTGCTGACCTCTGAGCCCTCTCAGACCTGAGGAACTTCCAGCAGAGGAAGTTCTTGTCCAAAGTAACATGAATGAGAGGCGCTGCAGACAGCACCTGGGACCGCCATCGACTGAAACACAAAAGTCCAGCTTCAACTTTATGCTTATAAGCCGGAACATGGCTAACTTCAGAATTAGATGCCCAAATTGCTAGTGCATAGTAATATCAAGAAACACACTGTGAAAAACATAAAACTGAGGAACGTTCTGAGACATCAAAGTCAATGATGGGAAGATGCTGATTTATAACCTGTTTGGCTTCAGGCTGGATACCCACTCTTGCACATCAAGCTGCATTTCTTCTGACATCCAGTTCAGGGTTTAGGAGAAAGTATGACGATATGAATGATGGCGTAAAAGGCACAGGCGGAGAGCCGGGACAGGAGGATTATTCCACCAGTTTTTGAATGCTAGTGACTTTCCATGTTCTTGTCGTGGCGGGAGAGTGGAAGCTGAAAACCAAAACGTGGCAAATTAACAAAAAGAATCAAATGAAAATACAGCCTCTCTGTGAACATAAACCATAAGCACCGACAGAATAGAGCATCTCTACTGCCGTCTCCTGTTTGTACAGCCGTCAAACGAATCTGGGTTAAATTAAGGTAAGAGGAACTTTATTGATCCCAGGGGGAAATTCTTATGTGTACAGCAGCAAGGTATATAAGTGCAGTCAACAAGCATATAGTGTGAAAGAAGACAAAGTGGACGACAGTTCATATAGTGCAGAGGAATGAGCATAGAGAAAACAAATTTAAGAAGTACAGTCAACCCTTCAGTATCCCTGACATCCCTAACTTAGGGATATTGATTTCAGGGAGGCAGATGAGGGGCATCCGGGGGGGGCCGGGGATGTGGGCGAATTCCTGGCTGATATTACAGTGATACCATATATCATATATATTGTCGACTGGGCCAGGTGTGGGAGGGGTGGGGGCAGAGTCGCAGTCGTCGAGCGTGTTTACGGCAGCCTCTCGCGTGATTTCTTTGTGAGCTCGTCGAGCGTGGTTACGGCAGCCTCTCGCGTGATTTCTTTGTGAGCTCGTCGAGCGTGGTTACGGCAGCCTCTCGCGTGATTTCTTTGTGAGCTCGTCGAGCGTGTTTACGGCAGCCTCTCGCGTGATTTCTTTGTGAGCTCGTCGAGCGTGTTTACGACAGCCTCTCGCGTGATTTCTTTGTGAGCTCGTCGAGCGTGGTTACGACAGCCTCTCGCGTGATTTCTTTGTGAGCTCGTCGAGCGTGTTTACGGCAGTCTCTCGCGTGATTTCTTTGTGAGCTTGTATCTTATATTGTTCTGCTTCACTGCACTCTGATCGCATGCTTGCTTTGCTCACGAAGAGGATGTGGTTTTTCCCGCAATGTGTGTGTATATTGCACTCATCTAACTGTTAGCACAGCCTATAGTCTCCCCTACTTTGACTAATTGCATATTTTATTTCCCCTACTCCTCCTGGGGGGTGCTGCCTGGAGACCTCAATCTATCAAGATGTCCAGCGGATGCTGTAAAGCGCTTTGAGACAATGTAATGTTGTGATAATGCGCTACACAAAAATAAATTTGTTGTTGTTGTGTACAAAGTACAGAAGTAGAACATCCTAAAAAGGAATATCAAGGGAAGTAATATTAATTAAAAACAAAATTAATGGAAGGTATACATTTTTTTAAAGACGTGACATGCGGTTTCCTGACATGTTATAGCTGGGTGTGGGGGGGGCGTCATGTTGGGAGGAGATTATTAGTCAGCTGACCTTGGTGGAAAAATATGTAAAGATGAGCTCCGTTCCTGTACCGTTTCCTTAATTCAGCTTCAATGATCATTGAATGCAAAAAAACTACAAAAATGGCAGCCAACTGACAAATGACATGTTATCCAGGATGTGTCAGAGCGATAGTCCATGTCCTGGAGTGTGGGGTAGGGGGCGCTGTTGGGCTGATGCTTGTGCAGCAGCGTGAGGTCACGCAGGTCCCGGCAGGGATTATCCCAAAAGGTCCGGGAGATTGATAGGGCAAAAAAGATCATTTCAGCTTCTCTCCCATCATGCTGAGGCAAGCAGTGCTGTACATGGATAATTTAAATGGATTGGATAATCGCCACATTCCCTTGGAAATCCAAAAGCAAAATGCAAATGAATATTAAGGCTTCTATTTTGCCACCGCGTGTTGGTTTTACATCACAGCGGGAGGTGTGACTAGTCTCATAATCAACCTGCAGTCTGAATGTGGTGTATGTTCCGAAGAAGGCCAACAGAAGCCCTACTGTGAATTTATGTGAATTTATGGAGAATCCCGTCGTTCATGTTTAGCTAACTTGCTTATTGTATGCATCTTTGCTGCAAATTAAAGTAGCGCATTCTTTGCTTTTAAGACAAAAAAAAAACAAAGTTCAAAGTCAAACTAGCGCTCCATATCTGCGACAGTGTGTTTTGGAAAATGGCTCTAAAAACATTTCTTATCATGAAATCTGTGACCATCCCCGTTTGTTCATATTTCTATTTTTGACCAAAAGAGGAAAAGACTCTTGTATGTGTGTCAGAACGTAGCAGATAGTGCAGGACAAATGTTTGGAATGAGAGCCGCTAGACTGGAAAATCCGGCGGGACGCAGGAGAGGAAGCAGGAGGTGTTACATCTGCCGTGCTGCCTTGTCTGCTGCAGAGATGAGGACGGTGTCCATGGTCCTCCTCTGACCCAGACGTACTGCTATAGGGTCCTGTATAGTCTGAGCAGAGAACCTTTTGCAGGCTCATTCTGGCTGCTTCTCAAAATCAATCAGAGTGCTGCTTTCCTGTCTGCCACAGTCCATGTTTCCTGTCTGCCGGTGGCACAGGGAGTAGGATGGTCTGCTTCATTCTGTTTGTCTCCTGTCAGATGCTTGAATTCAGAAACCAAGCTGTACTGAGCTCTGCGAGCATAAGAAGAGGAATGCTGTAATAAAGTTTAAAAAAAAAAAAAAACATTTATAATGACACTGTAAATTTACGCACAAAAGTGTGTCAGTAGGTGGCAGTGTGTGGCTCAGTGGGTTAGACTGTGGCATCTGTGAGCAAAATTTAACACCGTCTGTGAGCTCTGCATTTAACACCGTCTGTGAGCTCTGCATTTAACACCGTCTGTGAGCTCTGCATTTAACACCGTCATTCCATCCCAGCTCATCACTAAACTCCTGGATCTGGGGCTTAGCTCTTCACTGTGCAACTGGGTACTGGATTTCCTCACCGACAGACCTCAGCCAGTGCGTATTGGTGGATAAACCTCCTCCATCATCGCCATCAGCACTGGCACCCCGCAGGGCAGTGTGCTGATCCCCCTGCTTTACTCTCTCTACACCCATGACTGTGTAGCTACGTATAGCTCTAACACCATCCATAAGTCTGCTGACGATACCGCCGTAATAGGTCTGATCAGCGAGGACGATGAGACGGCCTACAGGGAGGAGGTCAGACTCCTGGCAGGCTAGTGTCAGGACAACAACCTCACCCTCAACGTTAACAAAACTAAGGAGATGATTGTGGATTTCCGCAAACAGGCAACAGAGCGCAGCCCCATCTACATCGGAGGTGAGGCTGTAGAGCAGGTCAGCAGCTTTAGGTTCCTCGGAGTCACCCTCACTGATGACCTCAAATGGTCAAGTCACACTGCAATAATAGTCAAGAGAGCACAATAACGCCTCTACTTCCTCAGGAGACTGAGGAAAGCCTAGATGTCCCCCACAACCCTGTGCATATTCTACAGGTGTACTGTGGAATCCATCCTAACAAGATGCATCACATCCTGGTACAGAAACTGCTCAGTTCAGGACAACAGAGCCCTGCAGCGTGTGGTGCACTCAGCACAGAAGATCATGGGCACACAGCTCCCTGTGATCCATGACATCCACACTACACGCTGTCTCAGGGAAGTGAACTGTATCAGGCGGGACCCCAGCCACCCTGCACTGGCACTTTTCACTCTCCTCCCATCTGGGAAGTGACTAAAGTCCATTCGGACGCGCACCTCCAGGTTCAGGAACAGTTTCTACTCAACTGCAACCAGACTCATGAACAATCAGTAACCTTGTGTCACCTCCACTGCTACCCACACATATAGTTCTGTCACTGTCTCTATTTATTCCTGGGATTCTGGTCTTATTTATTTATTTACTCATTGTCTTGTTGTCTAGCCGTTTTGTTGTCTATGTTCACTGTCTGCATGGGCACATGCAAGCAACCATGTGTACTGGTACTTGTACACATGACAATAAAGAATTTAATTGAGTTGTTGGTTCAAATCCCATGGGTGATTTCAGCATTTGGCCCCTCAGCAAGGCCCCAACCTCCATCTGCTCCAGGCAAAGTCTGTCCCTGCTCTCCCAAAAACATCCATCACTTTGGATAAAGGCACCTGCTAAATACGTGAATGTAAGATGCAGTGTAATAGCAACTCAGTTCATGTTTTTGTACTTCAACCTTAAAAACAAATGGCTCTCCAAAGCACTGAACAAAGGTTCGAAAAAAGAACAGCATGACAGACGCAGTCCAGGAATCCAAAAACCAGCAGAGAAGAGGAAACTCAACTTAGCTAAAGGAAACAGGAAGTTATATTAAAATGCAGCTTCATAAGCATAAGACCCAGACACTACTTTGTCAGAAAACAGGGTCAGACAGTTCCTGGAGCAATTGAGGGTCTTGCTTAAGGGGCCTACAATGAAAGCACAGTACCAACCAAGGGATTTGAACCAGTGACCTTCTGGTTACAGGTACAGCATGCTATGCCTAGCCATAGACCTAACAGAATCAGTACCCACAATAGCGTAGATGTAAAGAATTTTTTGCCAGATCTCCGTTTGTCGCCGTAGGTTTTGCTACATGGCGTTCTGTCTCTCGTGTGAGCTCACCAGCTCTGAATGTCTTAAACAGCGACTCAGAAAGGTTAAGACATCACCGGAGAGCCTGTTTGCATCATTTCTGGGATGGTTAACAAAGGAAGCCTTTTTCTTTTTTAAATGAAATAGATACCAGGGAAGCAGGAAGACAATACAGAAATGACAATTCAAAACTCACTCCTGCAGATGGCGCTACTGACTCCGGCTGGCATGACAAACACCTGAACGAAGCCACTGCCATTGGTTATGGCAGCGTTCAAAAGATCACTTCATCACAACCCAATGTGTGCTGACCTCTGTGAGATTTTGCCAGAGGCACATTAACTTCCCTGGGCAATTTAAGTTGTCAGAGGCTCCCCGCTGTTTTCTTAGGGTGCATTTCCACTGCACCAGGTACCGAACCTTTGGTGCAGTGCCTCTGTCCCTTTTCCATTGACTTCCAATGGAGGCCCAGACCCAAAAGTTCCAGTACCTAAAGTACCAAACCTGCTGGGTACTTTTTTGGTACTTCGGTACTTTGGGGTTGGACCTACTTTCTTAGCCTGCCCCTAAATACAATATGTCTTGACATAAATAACGAACTCACAAAACAATGATAAAGTTTAAAAAGTATTAATAATGTATGTGTATGAGACCCAAGCGTTAATTGTGATCTGGTAGGATGGCATGACAAGAAATAAAAAAGTGTTTGCTGTAATATAAATGGGCTGCACAATATTTAAAAAAAAAAAAAATATATATATATATATATATATTGAAATGTGATTTTTTTCGTAATACATACTGGGATATTTATAAAGCAAAAAAAGGAGTTTCAAAATAAATTTCTCAAAAACCTGTTTATCCCAGTCCAGCAGTGGATTTTTAAACATCCGCTAGATAATCTTGAAAAGGAGCCATCATTAAAATTGTAATGCTTGCTATGATTCTTATGACAAAATAGAAATATTTTTGAAACTTAACCCCCACGCACTATAATATCTGTACAGTATGAATGTATGAAAAAGTCTGATCTCGAACTAGCTGACTATCACGGTCCTTGCGATGTGAGAATTACATGCGCATAACATGTGATGTTGGTATTAATACTGCATGTCGCCTCACACTGTGCTGTCATTCAGCACCAGTACCAGTTTCTATGCCAACAGAAAACCAACACCTTCAACTACAGTACTTTCGGTATTTTTTTCAAGTACCTAGTGCAGTGGAAAAGCGCCTTAAGTTGTTGCAGTTGTAATTTTGGGGGGAATGGCAACCGTAAGCTGATGACCTTGGCGATGGTAAAAGTTTTATTGTAGTAAAACATAAGTAAGGACACAAGGTTAGTTTGGATCCTCTTTAGCTTCTGTCCCGTAAGCCCATGCATTGAAGAGCCAGTGCATTTTACTGTGAGAAATTTAACAAGATGAGGTTCTTGAGGTCACACTTCTTTCATTTTTTTTTATTACGATTCTCTCATTTGTCTGTATTCTCATTTCAAACATTCGATGGGGCTTGATGTCACGCGCGACTCCCCCAAACCCCCAGTGCCACTGGGACTGATCACCACAGCGCACTGCACCATTTCTAATTGATGCAGCTAATTTACGGATCTAATCCAGCTGATTTGCGGATGCTAAAAGGAAAGGTTAGCAAAAGAGGCCCATTGAATATTTCTGCATGTCATACAAATAAACTAAGCTATTTATTCCCCCAGGGGGAGGAAAACAAAAGAACAGGATTTGATATTACACAAACGAGCATGTTTTCATTGAGCTTCACTTAGCTGTCTTATTGCTGTATCACACAAGCTACACTGCTTCACTAAACAGTTTGATGTACTTATTAAAAATATGAGAACTGAATGCATGTTAGCATGGTGACAGGGAATCAAGGTCATTTTATACATTTAAATGCATGTTTAATTGGGAAATCGACCTCAAAGTCTTACTTGGTTGGAGGCAACCATTCATCCATCCATTTTCCAAACTGCTTATCCTTCTGGGTTGCGGGGGGTCCGGAGCCTGCCCCGGAAGCTACGGGCATGAGGCGGGGGAGGGGGACAAGCCCGGACGGGGGCCAGCCCATCGCAGGGCATTGAATACATGTATCAGGGATAAATATTAATTACTGCATTACCTCTTTGATAAGAAGTCTAACTCCTCTTACGTGGTTCAGTCCTTGCATTGAGTCACAGTGTTATTGATTGTGTTTATCTATTTTTTGCATATTTTCCAGTATATGTCAGAGACACACAAATTGCTGTAGTAAGGTGCCTACCTGTGCCTATATACAGACCTATATACAGAGTTACGTTCCGATGATAATAAAGATATTGATTGGGTAAGGCGGAAATGCATTTTAATACAGTACCTAACCTAACAAACTTCATAGCCTAGCCTGGCTTACCTTAAATACATGTTTATAACACTTACATTAGCCTGCAGTTGAGCAAAATCATTAACACGATGCGTAATTTATAAAAAGTGTGGAATATCCCATGTAATTTATTGAATAATGCACTGAAAGTGAAAAACAGAATGGAACTGGAATACCGATCATATAGTCCGAAATATCGTAACACGGACATCGTAACCAGGGGAGCGGCTGTACTGGATTCATCTTTGTATTTTTTTGTTTCATTTGTTTTGCCGTAAGAGGGCAATGCTAAGATGACGTGACATGACGGCTTTAAAGGGAAAACATCAGGATCAGAAAGTGGGTCAGGTAAATAAGTGTTACCAGCTGCCTTTGAACTTGGCGGCGGCGTAACTTTCCTTTAAGGAAGCAGGCAGAGTGATGTGATGGGGGCCTGGCAGAGGGGCTTGGAGGAGCGATGGAGGCTCGTCTCGTGATCTGACTGCAAAATGTTTCAGGAAGTGAGAAACGCAGCTGATTATGCTTCAGGGTAACTTCAGAAAAGAACTGCGTCAGAAACAGAGCTTGCCTTTTTTGACACTCGACTCCCTTTGATCCATGAGCTTCCTGTCCAAAATATCCTCCCAGACCCCCTGCCACTCTGGCCCACCTGAAGCACCTCCCCGCACTGTTCCCAGCCCTGTGCCTCTTGCTCCAACATCTGTCATCGGAGCACTTCCCCGTGCTGGCGGATCTGCCTCTTCCGCCGCCCCTCCCTTTCACGCCCGCGAGCGGCAGATCCCCGCTGCCCCCTGTGACGTGTTTGAGTGGTGGGGCATCGTGGAGCCGCGTCACATGTGCTGTGTATGGTAACAGAGTGACTTTCCCCCACACGCCGCTCTGCTTTAGAGTGCTGCTGTACAGGCCCTGTTCTGCTCTAATCTGCATGGCTGGCAGGACCAGTGAGTGTGGAGAGAGCAAAGCCTCCGTAATTTACCACCAGACCCTATCTGAGTCCTTCTGCTCGCGACACGCCTCGAAATGGAGGCTGCCTTCCTGCTCCTGCTCTGCTGGTCCCCGGAGGGCTGCCCCCAGACTGTCTTGCGCTTCCAGTTTCCTTGGGTTCTCATCCTCTTCTTTCCTCCTCCATTCCCAGTTTTTTGCCCGAATGCCCCTCAAGACCCAGAGCGCCCCCTGCTGGTGAGGCAGCACAGCTCGGTCTGCCCATCTTTTACTAAGTTTTACTAACGTGTACTGTTGTTCTCCTTTTAATACTGTCTTTCTGCGTTGATCTGAGAGAACAGGTTAAACTGACCTCCTTGCCCTACAGGGGGCGTAGTCACGTTGTCTCTGCTCTCTCTCTGCTGGTGTACACTTTCTCAGCCTCCTACTTGTCGTCCTGCTCCTGTCAAGACAATTTGCCAGGTAAAGCCACCAATGTGCATCAGAGGGGCATGGATACCCTGGCAGATTTAGGGGGTCCAGCAGTTGACAGGGGACCTTGAATGTGTAAAACTATTCATAACATTCATAAATGTAGGTGCACCCCTGAAGATACCCATGCCTGCAGCCGTTCTGTAGCTAAATGTCCTCTGTTACTCAGCTCTTACTGAGTTCCACTGCCCCTGAATATACTGTCAGCACTTCTCTTTTTACATTCGCTGAATGTTCTAATGTTGCGCTTCTGGTCCTTGAATAGTCTTATTAGCTTCTCGCTTTGTTTGGGAGATGTTGTGTAGCTCCTGCTCCAGTACTGCTGACACTTGTACCTGGGCATCCACTGGAAACTCGGCCTAACTGCACTTATGCAGTTACTTTTTGCCTCACTTGTATGTTGCTTTGGACAAAAGTGTCTGCTATGGGAAGCCAAATTGTCATTTTTGTAGTATAAGGCTTACTTGTCATAACTTAATTCTTACTAGTAAAAATGCAATTTTTACTAGTAACAATTGCATTTATACTAGTAAGAATTCATATTATACAGCTCTGTAATTCAGTTTTTACTAGTCATATATTCCATGACTCCCATTGTATTTTTGCCTCACACATCCTAAATTTAATTTTCACTAGTAAAAAGTCATATTGTAGAGCTCTATAATTCAATTCTTACCAGTAAGAACTCCTATTGTAGATATCTCTAATCACATTTTGACTAGTAAGAATTCCAGGCCCACATATCTACAACTGAGTTTTTTCTAGTAAGAATTTAATTGCAGATCTCTACAATTACATTAGAGATATCTGAAATTACACAGAACCAAAATGTAAATTTCAGATTTCTGTAATGTAATTGTAGAGATCTATAATTAAATTCTTACTAGAAAAAACTCAGTTATGGATATGTGGACCTGGAATTCTTACTAGTCAAAATGTCAGTATCACCTACCTTTTCTGGCTGCAGGAACTCAGTGGTAACCAGGCCAGACAGCCTCTCCTGCACTTTCCTCTTTTGTTTAATCTGCTGGCTTTTCTATTTAAGTGTGTAGAGGTCCCAGTACAGATGTCTCTGCTTCTCTTTGCCCTGCTGCAGGGCCTGGAGCCAGAGGATCGGACATTTGTGCGGTCAAACCCAGACCAAGGTCACTGTGGCGGCAGTCCAGCTTAATGCTAGCCTTTAGCAAAATGCTAACCTTGGGATGAGGTATCATTTAGGGAAAACTGACATATTGAGCTTACAGAATGTGATTCTATAGTATATAATACTTTTAAGGTTTGGTAAACATGGAATGTAAAGATGTAGTGGAATAGAAACAGATAAAACAGGAAGTATTTTGAGACTCCCACATTCAAAATACGAGCAACTTAAAGGTGGCAATTCTGCCAGCCGAGAGCATATTTATGGACTCTGGGAGGTATCGCACTGATACACTGGGGGAACATGCAAGATCCCCACACAGAGCTGAGGGTGGGTATCAAACTGATAGCTGCGGAGGTGTGAGTCTGCACTGCTGCCCACAGCCACTGCATCATGTAGAAGGCCTCAGATTTTCATTATTCCCATGTGACAGTTTTATCATTCAAATTGGTATTAGTGAGCACCACATAATCCGAAATGGTCTCATGTGTATAGTTATGTTTGATTTTAATTTTGATTCCACTGATTTTGCTGTGAAACTGCATAGCCATTAGCCCTTTTGGAATCAGACAGGATCTACCACATGAATTATTCAGGATTTACAACGGAAAACCTGGGTTGTGTACTTGGCAGAGCTGAGCCAAAGTGGGAGGTCGCTCCCTTTGTGGTAAATGTGGTTCTGAGTCACCGGGCTGGAAAGCCAACATAGGCTCAGAGAAATGGGAGATCAGACGGTCCCTGAGTTGCAGATCCTTCACCTGCCACTGGAGACACTGTGGTAAACGATCAAGGCACACGATTTCCATGAAACTCCGAATCTGGGCACAGAGGCTTTGGGCCACCGTGCTGATGAAAAAAAGGAGAGCGAATCGTGATGGCTTGCACATTCAAAAGCTCCGGAATTTCCGGGGAAGAAAAAAAAAATTTTATCGCAAAAACAAAAGCTTTCTTGTTCGTACGAAGCGCGGATTCAATTAGCCGTGGTTTTCAATCACAGCTGTGACATTAGGCGCACGTGTTGTAATCGTCCTTGAACAAAACGGGCAAATATTTCGAAGTGACAGCAGAGCTGTATTTTCTCTGCACTGTCCTGTGCCGGGAACTGGCTTCTCCTTGTGGAAAATGCGGATCTCCTTCACATCTAAGAGCTGTGCTCAGTCAGGTACAAACGTGAGAAGCCTCTATCGGCGCTGCCATAGTTTTGATGATGAGCAATAAGTCCCACCACCTGTTTTCCCTCCGTAAATCCCAGCAATGCAACACCATGGCGTCTTCTTGACTTGTGATTTTCCTGGGAGAGATCGCATGCATGTCAGGGGGCTAAAGGCAGGCGATTCTTCAAGCTGCGGGCTTCGGGTGTTCAGCTGTCCCGTTGCCAAATAAGGCACCTGAGACAGTGATTGATGATTCCTCACTATCATTTCACCATATAAAAATACACATGCAAAAACATTGGGGTACCATGCCCATGTAGCCACAGTGAAATGTCATTTCTCCTTTGAAAAAAAATGATAAAACCAGAAGAAGCAGCTGCTTATCATTAATACCTCTGACGATCAAAAATACATTCAGCATTCATTCACTTTTCATACCGGCTCGCCCTGTTCCAGTTTGCGGTGGTCCCGAGCCAGTCCCAGAAACTGGGAATAAACCAGTAGGCTGCCCCAACCCACCACAGCACATCCAACATACAAACCATAAAATATTTAGAATAAATAATTTATAAACCTGGTTATATTCATGCATACTGCAGACATACTAATATATATATACAGGGCTGTTGCTCACTCAGGACCTGGATTATGGAGGGAGCGCCAGCATTAAAGTTTCCCCCCGCTTGGCAGAATGTTGTGTGGGGGCCCAAGGTGACATTTTGTCAGGGGGCCCAGAACTTGCTTGCTACGCTCCTGTGTTTACACGCATGCATACTGCACAAGACAAGAACGCTGATTACATTCAACTACGTAGTTGTTAATTGTGGAACATTTTCGTTCTGGAAATGTTTGTACTTGAGAAAAATTTTGTACGTAAGAAAAACTCCTATGCAGAAAAGTGGAAGCTCTCTTCCTGTCTCAGTTTAGCTCATGGTTGCCTCCTAACACATAACATGTCTGAGCAGCCGTCCTGCTCAACGGAGCCCATTAAGTCCTTAATGCAATTACATCTACTGTCGGCTAACACGGGCAGTAAATAATGCGACTGTCAGGTAGAGAATTTAGCCAGCTCTGCTGTGTCTGAAACGCTGGCTTTGTGGAATGATTGCGATCGGCCCGGCGAGTCTTGGCTAATGAAGTAAAAATGAGAGTAGGAGAAAAAAATGGAAATTGTGGTTGCTTAGCAACCGGGGTGGTACCTACACGTAACCACGCCAATTTCGATGGACGCTTATCCATTCCATCACCAAGGCTCTTCTTGGATCAGAGTGGAGGCAGTGCATCCAGTCTTATGTATCTGTCTTTTCCTGTTTCTTGTCATTTTAGTACTATATAAGTTACTCTGGCTCAATGTCATGCTGTTGCCACACACCTCCAGTGTTGGGGGTTTAAATCCCATGTCGGTTCTCCAGGTCACTGGTTCAGATCCTAGGGCCCACCGACTGATGTCAGTGTTGGGCTCTGGAGCCAGGCCCAGTGACTGCCTGACCCTGTACCCTGGGATGGCATTCGTTTGAACTTTGGGAAGAAAATGGAGTTTATGGAGGTTCACAAGTAGAACATGTGAACTCCCCACACAAAGGGAGGGGACTCAAACACGCGGCTACTGGGGTATGAGCGGGCTGTGGCTTACTGTGCTGACCTGCTGTGCTGAATGCAATGATGATAATGTAATTGTCACCCATGGTTGCTGGGGTCTGGAGCCTAGCACAGGGTGGGGGTACACACTAGGTATTCAGGATTAGGTTTTCTTTAATGGGTTGGGCCCAGAGGTGGCACGGTGACTCATACCCTTGGGACCAGGGTTCGAATCTCTCCCGTGGCTCCACGTGTGTGGAGTCTGCATGTTCTCCCCATGTCCTTGTGGGGTTTCCTCCAGGTCCCCCCCCCCAGTCCAAAAACATGCTGAGGTTAATTGGAGTTACCTAATTGCCCATAGGTTTGCATGTGTGAGTGAATAGTGTGTGAGTGAATGGTGTGTGAGTGTACCCTGCAATAGGTTGGCGCCCCATCCTGGGTTGTTCCCTGCCTTGCGCCCTTAGCCTCTGGGACAGGCTTTGGACCCCTCGTCCTTGAATAGGACAAGAGGTTACACTAAACCAGGCACTCGGGTAAAGGCTAAGGGTGACTGTGCTTTAACAGTATGCACTGCAGCCCTGTCCAATTGGCTACCAATGTATATTAAATCAACCCCATCGATCTGTACTTTTAAAACATCACTGAAAACATACTTTTATTCATTAGCATTTGAAGTACCTCGAGGTTCAAATGCGATTGTTTTATTCATTCTTTTAAATGACTTATTAATTTATTCTTATGCTTCATTACGTTTATTGGTGTTCTGTACAGCGCAATGGTTGACACGTGGTGTCTTTAAATGTGCTTTATTAATAAAGTGATTGACTGATCGATTGATTGGTCGGGATGCATTCCTTATCATCGTGCTCAGTCTTACATTTTCACTATTGATCTGCTTTATTGACTAAAACAAGAAAAAGTTAGACGGGAAGGTGCGGCCAGACGAATCGCTGTTCCTTCGCAGCCGCGGTGATCCGGGCTTCCGTGTCGCAGTTCACAGGCCCAGGAGCATTGGATGGCCTCCCTCAGCCTCAACCGCTGCTTCCAGGTCTAACTCAGTGCGCATCCTCGCTTTTCCTGCCCCCCCCAGCTTGCACATCCCCTCCCCCGCCACGAGTGACCCCCTGACTTGCTAACAGAAACCTGCCAAAAGCTCTTACTCCCTCTCCCTCTCGCTCGCTCGCTCGCCCTCTCTCTCTCTCTCGCTCGCCCTCTCTCTCTCTCTCGCTCTCCACCCAGCCGCCTACATCTAGCATTCCCAGAAGTGGGATCCTCAGCGTGGTGGGATGCAGGGGCAAGAGGGGGTCAGCGCCAGGGGCAGAGGGGCGTGTATTGACTGCAGGGCTACGGGGTTACACATTGGTAGGTGTTGACTAGTTTATGACATTTTTATTCCTCAGCATTGTACTTAACCTAAATGTGACCCATAAAAAATCAGCTGGAGAAACACATCCTTTCTGATGAAAATATCATTTAAGGAATTATACTAGTATTAATAAGATTCTAATTAGTAATAAAAAGGACAGACTGAAAATGAGCTTTTCCAGCAGCCTTGTATACAAACATATATACTGAGATTCAGGGTGAACCAGCTGTATTTGTGTAAGTACCACACAAACAGCATTGAGGGGCGTGGCTTTAATAATGAGGGCGGAGACTATGGAGAAGGCTTATGTCGCATTAAGGTAAAAGCTTGTTAATCCATCCTGGCTCACAGGTGGGAGATGCGTCTGGGAAAATGCGGAGCAAATTAATTGAATAAGGGGATGTTTCAGAAATCCATTAAGCTACAGGGAATATCTGGGACGTTTAATTAGCAGATAATGAACGACAGGCAGCTCGCTTAAAGAATGGCTGACGACTTGATTGCTTTAAAATCCCGGAGGAGGAACACGGACATCCTTGCTAGTTGAGATAATCAATTAGTAAAAATGCATTAAATTAATTTTTGTGTATTTACAGATTATGCAGCTGAAGAATTGGATTAGGACGGGAGTTTTGCTTTAAGAGTGTATTAGCCTGGTAGACCACATGGCCTGGAGATGTTGGATATCGGGCCTTAGCCAGCCACACCCAAAATTCAACTGGTCCTCTGTGATTGAGTGACGCCCGAAAGAGCCAATCATGATGCAGACCGAATTGTTTTTAATATATGAGGCCATTACAGCCAAGACAGTGTAAATGGGTAAAAAAATGTAAATTAATAAAAAATATATTTATTTAAATAAGAGTGTGTACCTCATAGACGAGTGAGTATATTATTATTATTAGTATTGTATATTCTAGACCACAAATGGAACCAGAAAATACTTCACTTGAAACGCTGATGGGGGGGGGTTTGTGGTTCGGTGAGTCACACAGCTTGGACAAAAGCAGCTGCCAAATACATAAAATTAATACTGCCGTCAAAGTGGGCGTCACGGAAATCCCCCGCCATTTCATCCTGACCGAGTAAATGCGCTGATGAGTGCTTCTGCATGCTTGTTGACCTTTTAAGCTTGTTGACCCACTGTGCCCAGATTAGCCTTCAGAATATGCCCGTTAAATACTGCAGTTTTAAGTGGGTAGGGGCGGAGGTTATTTATTTCCTCTTTTATTGGAGCGCCGTGGAATTCCTTGGATACCCGGTGATTCCTACTGACATCCCAGGTGGGAAATTTTTATTTTCTCTTTTGTAAAAACTTTCAAATTAAAAGTAAACCAGTAAATCCTGACTCCACTCCCTCCCCCAGGAATGGACCTTTCTGTAGATACCACAGCAGAAAACACCCCCCCTCACATTTTTCTTCATGAAGAATTGACACTCACTACTCCTCCCCTATAGTGTATGAGTGTGTCCATGGTGATAGACCGGCATGCTTCCAGTGAGTGCTGGGCCTAAGCCCAGTGCATCCTGGGATACACTCCAGCTCACTGCATCCCTATACAGGATAAACAGTTATGGACAATAGATGAGTACTGAATTTTCATAATAATAACCCAACATTTCTTCAGTGCAACCTTTTCTATTTTTTGTATGACTTGCTAGAAGCCCAGACCAAAATTTACAGACATTTCATCATAAGTGATTCTCTTTTTTAAAATAGAAAAAGTATGAATTGCATTGACTAAACAGCAGCAGAGTGCAATTGTCCCCACCCATTACACCGGAGTATGATTGTCCCTGCCTACTACGCTGGAGTAT
>JAOYFF010000112.1:931246-950935 GCA_025773925.1 Cryptomyrus ogoouensis | reverse complement strand
GCTTGTCCATGCCCACTACACTGGAGTATGGTTGTCCCCACCCATTACACTGGAGTATGATTGTCCCTGCCTACTACGCTGGAGTATGCTTGTCCATGCCCACTACACTGGAGTATGATTGTCCATGCCCACTACACTGGAGTATGATTGTCCCCACCCATTACACTGGAGTATGATTGTCCCTGCCTTCTACGCTGGAGTATGCTTGTCCATGCCCACTACACTGGAGTATGATTGTCCCCACCCATTACACCGGAGTATGATTGTCCCTGCCTACTACGCTGGAGTATGCTTGTCCATGCCCACTACACTGGAGTATGGTTGTCCCCACCCATTACACTGGAGTATGATTGTCCCTGCCTACTACACTGGAGTATGATTGTCCCTGCCTACTACACTGGAGTATGATTGTCCCCACCCATTACACTGGAGTATGATTGTCCCTGCCTACTAAGCTGGAGTGTGATTGTCCCCGCTCATTATACTGGAGTGTGATTGTCCCCGCCCACTACACTGGAGTATGATTGTCCACACTCATTACAATGGAATGTGATTGTCCATGCCCACTACACTGGAGTATGATTGTCCCTGCCTACTAAGCTGGAGTATGATTGTCCCCACTCATTATACTGGAGTGTGATTGTCCCCGCCCACTACACTGGAGTATGATTGTCCACACTCATTACAATGGAGTGTGATTGTCCATGCCCACTACATTGGAGTATGCTTGTCCATGCCCAGTGTCCATGCGGTGTGGCAGGTATCCATATCTACGGTATCCTGCTCTCCTTGCCGTCACACCCAGCGATCGATATTTGCATCATCTGTGTGCTTCATCCCGTTAACTGATGTCAGCCACGGCCGGACTTAATGACCTCACAGCTCGATGTTGTCTTTACATTTACATTTAGATGGCTGAGATGACAAGAGGAAATATGTCCCTATTTTAAATATGGGATTTAAGGGCTTTACAGGATAATGAATAAGCAGTATGCCTATTTGATTGCACTGGAGCCGGTTGGGGGCCGGCTTTATACACCAATCGTCACGACTACCACAATCCCGCAGCCTAACGACGTGAGGAGCTGTTCGGCCTGGATGGAGTCACATGACCATCGCCCGGCTTAGACTCCTCTCAATAAATTTATGAAATTACTAAGGAAACGACAAGGTCTCTCTGATTTATTCAGTCATTTATCGAAATCACACTTCACAAAGGCGGCGCTGCGGCAGTCGCATGCTGCTTTGGGGCACATGATCCCTGTGACTTGAGACGTGGTCTGCAGGTGGTCTTTTCCGTGTGATGATTAACTCAGCTTCATCCTCAGGGTTACAGTGTAACAGTATTGGTGGTAACAGGAAGTGACATAAGAGCACTTCCTCTCTCCACATCCTTTCAGTTTTGTCAGAGTATGGGGTGCATGGACTTTTCTCTGTGGCTACAGTCATGATATAAGCCCGACATAAGACCCCCCCCCCCACTGCCTCTCATTTAAGCATTGGAAATACTTCAAAACCAATTTCTCCAGTAGGGGACCTCAGACTCAGTTTTCTTCCCTGTTAATTGGATGTGGTTGTGTTCTCTGCTCCTTTTTCCCGCACTGAGCCTGTACGTTCAGCTCCCCCGCCTCTTCACCCCCACCTGCCTCAGTCTCTCATATCTCCATCCGCCGTGACTGTAATGCCGCGCAGCAGGCCAATTACGGAGGCAGACGTCAGCCTCTCTCCGGCTCTCGCCTCTCATCACCGACACCACGCCGCCCCGCTCAGTCAGGTGGTCACATCAAAGGTCACTTTGTTACCCCGTGACAGGGCGCGTCAAAAACAAGCAGGCATTCTCGCCGAACATGAGCCTGAGCGAAGAATGTCTCTGTACAACATCAGTGAGCGGCTGGATGCAACATGGAAAGTTTCGCCGACAGCTTTTGTCATTTGCGTAGAGCATATTATTTTATTTTGCTGGGTGTCAAGGCATGTGTTTGTCTGTGATGCAATAAAGCGCAGTGTCATTCTGACTCAGCCCGTCGTAGACAGGGTGACGGCAGAGAGGCTTCTCAAACCCCACGCAGGTGTAGGAGAAGGACACACCTCATGCATGAGCATTATAAGACAATTTGCAGACGCAGGACACTCCAGGAAGGAGGAAGCCAATGCTCTCTGCTTCAGGATGGACTTTGGCTTCTGTTATGTGTCAACGTGGCCAATGTTGGCTGCCTCCGAAGTGGAAAAGAGCCTCATAATCCTCGCCGAGGAGGAAATGGAAGGACGCAGCTGGCATGGGGTTAGTGGTGGAGACCCGACGCCACTGTGGCCAAGTGCCCATTGGCTGATGGGAGGTTTATTTGTAATTTTGATTGGCTGGTACAACCCACAAGAGCGTGAATAATTAAAGCGTGTGATTTATGAATACCGTCACCAAAACCCTTCCTCCCATTGGCAGCCCCATTCTGTTTTGCTCCGCCCACTAACCTTCATTATTTATTCATACCCCATCATAGCCATGTTTTACACACCTAAAAGTGAATGGTCCGGCCATGATTTATTACCATATGTGTCGCTCTGGGCCCTGCCTATCAGTATTGCCATTAGCGTTTAAATGGGCAGCAGTATAATAGTACAAATTAATGAGTCAATTAGGTAAGCCGTCCCCCGCTCTTTCCCTTCTGTCTGTATCCATCTGGGTCGTGACCTTTTGCTCTAGGTTCCGATTGGCTACTTTTCGCCACATGATGTCGACTACATCTGTGCTGGGTTTTTGATTGGCTCCCAGCTTGCGAAGGAATACTGCTCTCTGAGCAGGGATGTTGCTGTTGTACTTTTGAGAAAGGAACAGCATATCTGTTGCTTGAATAAACATGTGACATCAGGAGGCAGGATGGAGTCAGAGCACTTTGAGACCCCGTGCTGGATGCGTGGCTAAAAGATGAGTAAATGTATGAACTGTCCGTATGCATAAACAGACTCATCCATGACTGCAGCTGCATCAGACTTTTAATTATGCAATTTATTTAAGTGCTCTTAGTGATGCACCTCATTAAATTGCCTGCCTGACAATTATTTTTAGAGGTTTACTTGGAACAACAAGAGAAATCTTATCTTTTAAAAGGGCAGACATGCATCCAATCATCCATCTTTCTTCTGCTTGGTCTGGAGGCCTGGAGCCTGGCAGTCATCCTGGGCAGGATGTCGATCAATCGAAGGAGACATAAATGCAGACACTCACACACTCAGTCAAATGCGACAAGTTTCCACAACTCACTGAATTTTCTTTCAGAAAATTTTTGGCAGACTTTTGGAAATTTAACGACAATTTTTCATTTGGCTAAATCAGGACGGAGTGAGTTTTGGCCCCCAATCCTGTAACAGCCTGAATTTAGGTCATTGGCAGCCTCATTTCATAAACAACAAAAAAATGGGGTGAGTGAGTTTTGATCATTTGTTCTTCAGTTGCATGTATGTGGTCTGTGGGAGGAATTTGGAGTATTGGAGAAAAACCCTGGAGGTGTGAAGCCACAGTGCTATCCACTGGGCCACTGTGCCCCCCAAACCAATGTATGCAAATTTTCATAATCTTCAGTATGTTTCTTCTACCCCAGCTAGGATGAGAGCAAATTGGAGGATGGATGGGTGTATTCTCTTTTTGGCGTAGGAGACTGTTTGCAATTAAAAGATCCCCCAGATGTGTACATTCTTAAATCACGATTGCCGCTACGTTAACGAGGAGCACCACAGAGAAGAAAAACATTCGGAGAATAACCCCTCCTTCCATGAATCATCACGCCGATTCATTTTGCAAGTGCCACTAATATCAGGCGTCAAAATGATCCACTATCGATTTTCATTTTACACTCTTTCTATTCAATTTCACGATATTCGCCGGAGAAAATGACTTTTAAAGATGAAAGTCAGGATCAAATCCTACCCTAACACCCAGCGAAATGAATAGATTTCAACTCGCGCCCCAGCCAGCACACTGCAATTAAATTTATCGCAAGACGACGTTGCTTCCCGCTTTTATCTAAAGACAACAGACCTCCGGTAACAAGTCATAAATGCAAAGAAATACATTATTTTTACCGTTATCCGTTGCAGAATTACGTTAACAGGCAGACTCACGTACCAGCAGTCTGTGTGCTGGTGGTAATGTATAAAATATGGAGGATAAGAGCTACTAGCTGGAAGGCAGAGTGACCTCCAACTCCAGGGCTTTGAATCCTGGCTCTGTGTGTGTGTGTGTGTGTGGGGGGGGGGGGGGCTCACTGTTACATCATACCCTGGAAAATGGATGGATGCTTTCTCCCCTGCTAATCGATTTTAAATGCTCGCTTAATAAAATGATTTTTAAAAATGAAGTGTAATTAAAATGCTTGATTTGTTGCTATGGGACACAGAGCAAAAGTATTCAAAAACTTGTTTTTCCCTCTCTGAAAAAGATAATTTTAATTTAATAGATCTAAATAAATATAAAACATACGTATAAAAAGAAAACAGTTTTCGTTAAGTTCAATTGAGCGGAGGATTTCTTGGCCACCCAAACAAAGTTAAAAGATTTGACCTGTGCTCTTGAGACTGTTGTATGTGTATCTATAATGCATCAACTGCAGCACTCTGCTCATCCTGGCTGGCCAATCCCACAACCATCAGCATAGCATACTTCTGTGCTGTTTCATTTTTAAAGACACCGATTTATTATACATGGTCCACTGAAAACTCTGCCTGACTCAAAACCAGAATGATTCAAAAAAGCCAACATAATGTCTTACACTCCCAAAGCGAGGCATGCAGATTTCCGTCTTCCAGGTCTTGAAAAGTTCACACTTCCCTTGGCTATGGATTGCGAGTTGCTGCAGATGTGACCTCCGCAGGCCTTGACCTTGAATTGCACTCAGAGTTGTGAGGGCCACAGCTGAGTCATGTGACTTCCCTTCCAGAGGAACACAGAGATTGAACTCCTAACCAGAACAGAGGGCAGGGGGCTGGTGATGTGAGTATAGTGGGATTTCGGTGGGGGGAGGGCGCAGGCTTCACTATATACCTGCAACTCACTCAACGGCCTCATGTAACATTCATCGGCCAGCCTTTAAAAACACATGACGCACGCAGGCATTGCTAACTCACATCTCAGCTGCCACTCTCTTCTCATTTTTACTTTCACGACGGACTTGCTCCAACACCATGAATGGGGTCTTTTATGTCACAAAACTCATAGCTGTGTCACAGGAAAAAAAAAAAACGCCTAAATGAGCGAGGCTGCCCAAGTGTCTTCGATTCCACATGAAGGATCAGAGAAGATGGCACCACAATAAGCGTGGATCAAAGGGTGAACGACCGCCACCCCACAGCCTGCGGATCACGCCTCTCGCTCACTCTCACCCTTCCTTGCATATGTTGCTATACAGGCATACGCATTATTCAATGTAGTAGCCCCGCAAATCCTAAGTTTCGTGAAAAATATAAGTTGCGTTTCTTTAAAGAGTTATCCAGACTGAATACATACTTTTTTTTGCAAAACATGAGTTTCTAAAGCTTATTGACTCATCCCCTGCAGGCCTGAATCGCGGTTTGAAATTCATTTACTTTTAAGAACCATTTTAGACACTGCATTAAGGAGACATAAACCAAGTTCTTCAAGTGAGGCCGCTGAAACCAACATCGTAAAACATTTATAATAACCTTGATCCTTTTATTAAGCCAACAGCATTTGGAGTTAATATTGTGCTTCACCCATCTTCCAGTGCCTTCTCTGGGGGCCCAAGGCCTAACCCAAGGCAGGGGATGCAAGGGTAGGGTACACAATTTAGGGGACGCCCGTCTGTCACAGACCCTGCACATCATGGGCAATTGAGAGATGTTCATTGGCCTAAGAACATATGTGTGTCTGTAGAAGGACACCTATGCAACACAGGAGGAAAATATCATTTTGACGTGCAGAGCAGGGCTGGGATTGGAACCCAAAAATAACTTTTACTGGGGCTGTGGATTTACTTCATAACCGAAACTTGACAGTGAATTATTGATTACATAAAGCATCTATTCATTTTAACTTCAAATGGTTTCTTGGAAGACGAGATTCTAATAGTACGACTGTTCTAATGCTCGTTATGTTTCAATAAGTCAAATGGGCAAAAAGACACAGTAAACGAGCAAATTTAGACGTCAGAAACCTTGAGGCGCAGGGTTTTAGTCCCCTGCACTCAGATTGCTGTTAGGGCCAGCATCTTAAGAGGTACGCAGATTAAAATGGAATTCTGGATAAATGTGCGATGACATCCTGATTAATTGCAAAGTTTCCGCTCTGTTCTCCGGGCATACGGTCCACCAGAGTCCAAGCTCTGAGCCGATGCAGCCTCATCGTCACCGAATTTAAAAAGGCTTCCTAAGTCAAATAAAACCAGAGGAGAACACGGTGCATTTCTCACCATCCTGTTCAAACAAAACTGTGCACAAAAAAAGAAAAAGAAACGTTGCCATCCGGACTCTCCAGTAGACTCAAGTGCTTTGCAATCCCTGTATTTTTACTGTGTGAAGAGCTAATGGTCCATATCTCAATATGGCCTGGGGGACGATCAGATGAGAAGCTGGAGAACCTGGTGTGACATTTAGCAGCCCGTACGATGCCCATCAGGTGGCGGAGGCGTGGTGGCAGGGGTGGCATGCCTGAAGAGTCACAGCACTCCCTCTCTCTCTCTCTCTTCCTGTTGCTCCTGACCGAGGGCTTAAGGCCTGAGACAGTCTGCTATTTACGCTGCTCTCCAGTGGAGGTAGGGGTGTTGGGGGAGGGGGGTTGTTTTTCTCCCACATATGTAAATCCGTCGTGTTCCCGACCTGGGCATCTCTCTCAGGGCAGCGACAGTATTTACCTCTCAAACCACACACCTGTGAGACTCCCCCTGCTGGCCGCAAATAGTCACTACACTAAGTGGGGCTCCGGTATCAACAAACCCACCCCTGTCCCAGAGGAAGAGACAGGCCCAAACCAGAGTGAGGACGAAGCTGTCCCTCATCCTGCATTTACCTCTGCCAAGTGGTGCGTCAGCTAATCGTCCTACTGGAGGTGTTTCCTGTTATAAAATGATTATAGATTTACACCATTTGTTTTTTAATTGTGCAATACAAGCTCACCTTCAAATGGTTCATCAACTCAATTAGCATGGTAATCCTGTGTTGATAAACTACAGATTTATTGCATAATGAGGCTTCACGTTTGTAAGCCGGTCCTGTGGGTGAAGGTGCAGTGCCCTCTTCTGGGACTACAGTCCTACGCTTGGCCTCAATGTGCTTTACTCTATTTTTACTGTAGAACTGCATAGCATTTCTCACATAAATCAGCCTTAAGATCAAAAATATAGACTGAAAAGTGATTAAACTCTTTGTGAAAGCTCATTTCGTCTAGTGCGCCATACGCGTCTCGTGTCAGGTGACGTGTAGATTACAGCTTCTGGGTTCATCTGGATACAGTAACCGCTGGATATCCTGCTCTTTATGTTCCTGTATAGCAGTGAGCCTTCAGTCCATTTGCTTGCCTCATTCCAAGACGCATAAGCAAGATATTCTACCCTGTCTCTGTCTTTTTTATTATTATTATTAACTTTTATCAATATCGAGTCAGGAGACGGAAATGTCACCCTGTCATATCGTCACAGATAATCTTTCAGTATTTCACTGGAAAATTCATTCAATTTCATTTTTTTTGTTTTACAAATTAAATTCTATAGTTCTGTAGGCTGCTATACCAACATAAGTCCTCGTGCAATAATGTGTCTTATCTTTCTCCGTCTGTCTCTTTCTCCCATGCTCCTTACGTGTAGCATTATCTTAATTCCGCTCATGCCGCCGTTTCACCTGACCTCTTGGTCGTGGACGAAGAGGTTTGGCTGCTGTCGTATCACTGGAGGTGATTAGTTCCTGCCCGTGTATGCGGAAGCCTTTGCGGGCTCTCAGCGGACGGCTTCTTATGATTTATCATGCGGGCAAGGTCTCAGGTCTTTCTCGAGCTCGCCTAGGCACTATTGCATATTTATAGTTAGAGTCAGTCTGAGCATTGAGCATCGCGAGTAAGGATCTGACCAGACCTTTCACCACAGGGGAACGCAGTGATATCAAGACTACGGCATAAGAAGTTCGTTGCTAGAGCAACAATATGATAAATATTTTTGTTTCATAGGACTTTTTAAGACCTGTGTCACCCCATTTTCATTCCGTTTGACCAGACTGTCTTTCGATCCAACTGCAAGATCTTCTGTTAATAAAACGACAGAGCAATGAGGCATTTACAGCCAACTTGAAGCAATCGCTAGCTTTTAAAGATGAAATGGGGATGAATCATCGCAAACCATATGAAGGAAAGCTGTTTTATGGCCCGCCTGCCATGCATTCATTTCAGTCTGCAAGATTCCGGCTGCCAGGAACTGAAGTCAAATGGCCCTCCAGTCCAGTCATGTGACCACCTGGATAGCCCAATCAAATGCAGAAGGAGAGCCACTGACCTGAGGTGCGAAAATGAGAAGAAGTGCATTTCAAAACCTGCTGTATTTTTTATGACCAAGAGGTAACATTGAGTGTTCTCTCCAGGACCTGTTTGTCCATTTAACATGGAACCCCTCTCACCCTTTGAAGGGGAGATACAGCTCCTTCGGCGAGGAATGAGATGTTTCTCTTGAGAGGATGTACTTCACAGTGGCTTGAACATAAAAGACAAGAGGAAGCAGCAAGTGAGGCTAGGACATCTACATCAACATTTGAATGAATTATGTCACACCGTAGTTTAGCTTTGCCTGGGAAAAGTCAAAGGAGTCAAACAGTCTGTCGGTCTGTCTAATTAACGTATCTGTCTATCTATCTAATCTAAGGAAGCTTCAGCTGCCACACCTCCTCCCCACCATGCATCACTGCTCAATTTCACTTTATGCTTAGAATATGCCCCCCCCTTCAGAAGATGGTGCCCTATGCAGCCACCTATATCGCTGATAGGGTTGACTGCCCCCCCCCATATATCTAATGATTTTTTTTTTTAAACCAGTATGACAGTTTCAATACCAGCAGTCTCCTAACCAGCTCGATGACATTCGCTTGACTAATACCAGGCTCCAGATTTATAATAACTTGCAAAAATGCAAAACATCTAACAAATGCAATTGTTCTTTTTCTTATTTCACATGGTTCAAAATGACATTTTCAGAATTGGCAGCGGTTCTTCATGTAAATCGCATTCTGAACAGATGACAGAGATAATTATCAACACAGTATAACTGGGATAGTAGTTTACTAATAAATGATTTATTATTCTCAGTGTAGAATGAGAGAATACTTTTGTAGCAATTACAAAGAAAACCAAGCTCATTATTTTCAAAAATGAAATGCCATTTTGTGTTGAACCAGGCTCGAAGTTGCAAACAATACATAATCATGGTTATTTTCATTATGTGCAATTTACACACATCTTCTTCAAGAGAGACACTGCGGTAATCATACAGCATTTTTTTTTTCACAGCATGATGAGGTGTTGGGGCCCTTACACCCCTGAGGATGGTGCTCACTCATGACCTTCTGACCCCTTTCATCATTCGTACATTTACGCCTGTGTAATCACATCACAGTCATTGATTATCAGGTAGTTTTTCAGTGGACTGCTGAGGCAGACCCCAGCTGTGGTAGAGCCTTGAAAATGTCCAGCGGGAATGTCAAACAGGATTCCTGTTCTGAGAGAGCAGCTTTCACTTTTCATTCAAGTTCGCTAGTAGTTAGCTGTTCCGGGGGTGTTAAGCTTACGTGGATATTTCACCTTTGAAGGGTGACTCGGGCAACTGCTATTGTTCACGTCGATTTGTCACACCCTGTAAGATGAGAAGAGGGTGTAATTGAGGAGTGGCACGGCGGCTAGAGTAACCACGTCGTCTTGGCTCCCAAACCCGATGGCTTGGTTCATTTCTGGGTCGACTATGAGAAAGAGTTAAAATTTGATGCGTTTCTGATGTCCTTTATCACTTCCTCAACAGATTGCTATGGATCGCTTCTCTTCTGTGCAGGATTTAACCAAGGCCTACAGGCAGGTTTTGGCTGGGTTTGAGGAACCTAAAAATTCTCTGCTGTATTTGGTTTGTAGCAATTTTGCGCAGACCGTTTGGTCTGCATGGGGCACCAGGCACTTTTTTTGTCATTCAAGTGGCTAATGGTCAGTGTACTTGTCATGAATATATCACTGCATATTTCCATGATTGGGCACGATGTTACAGCACCCAGGGGCAGTCCCGAGGTTGCTGTAGGAGGCTGGACTCACTCCTAACCTGACAAACTGTGTGACTCTTGGGGTGGGGGTGGTATAAATAAGACTGCAGCCCTTGCAGCTTGCTTGCAACCTAAGGGCAAAAAACAAGAGTGGGTGTTACAGGGGCTGGTTAATTGTTACCAATGTTTTATTCCCAGCTTTTCAGCCTTGTTCCTAAAAAGCCACCGATTCAATCTGAAGTTGTGGTATGGTTTTGTTCACATATCTATACAAACCTTCCCATAAAGTACAGTGATACAGCACCTATTACTTGTCTTTATATTTTTCAAAGCATTAGTAATACCGGAATAGTACCGGCATTCCTCACATGATGACCCTACGATTTGGTCGTTAAGCGAATTGGTCGTTAAACGAGGGCCCGCCCCTTACTGATATTTCAAGCATACTGTACTGGAAGACTGTGTTTGTGTCAGTCATCTTTAGATATTATTTTAATGTCACCTTTGCACAATGATGCAAGATGAGATGCCGTGCCGCCGTTTCCGTGACCAAGCTTCTCGTATAGTGTACAATACCGACTGGTCAGACAGCTGGTCCTAAGTCTGGGCGGTTGTTAAACAGGTAG
Organism: Cryptomyrus ogoouensis; assembly: GCA_025773925.1. Taxonomy (NCBI): domain Eukaryota; kingdom Metazoa; phylum Chordata; class Actinopteri; order Osteoglossiformes; family Mormyridae; genus Cryptomyrus; species Cryptomyrus ogoouensis. Next base: position 940,085 of record JAOYFF010000112.1, on the reverse strand, counting down.
ATTGTTAAGTGAGGAGTGTCTGTATAGTACACCAGTATTTTGATCACAGTGTGGTGTTTTGGTGTGTTTTTTATTTATTAACTAAAAATAAGCTACGTATATATCTTTTGAAACAGTGCTCTTGCATTTCCTGTGGTTCGTGTTTGAGTGAAGGATGGAATTCCATTTGGTCTGCCTCAGCCTTCCAACTCACCGGCGCCCTCTGATGTAGCGTCTGTGCCAGCTCAGCGGCTCGGCGCCGTGTGGGATGTTCTCAAGGTCGCCTCGGCTCCATCTCCTCCAGCATAGCTGCTGGCGGCATAATGCCAGCTGACGTTCGGAACAAATCGAGACACCACCCCCTCCGCCCCCCCCCCGAGCCTTCCTCTCACAACAGTTTCCATTGTCACCTCAGATGTAGCCTGACAGCTGGCCGCAGAAGCACTCGTGCACCGTCACAATCGCATGTGACAAAGTCATTTAGCAGTGCCGCCTCTTTGACGTCGGGACTGGCTTTCGCCGCTGGTGCGCCGGATCTCGGCGCCATCTCTTGGCGCCTGTCCGCACAGTTCGCCACTACGGTACGTCGTCCGTGAAATCTGCGGCAAGAAGGGTGAAAACAACCATGGTATCCTATAGGTCCGGAATCCACCGCGCCTGTGCTGTCTGCCGGCGGGAGTGAGTGCTAAACGCCGACTCGTCGGGGCGGCTCTGCGTGACCTGCTGTGTGCAAAGAGCGAGGGGCTTGGAGGGGACTTTACCAGCAGGCAGAAGCGTCTGCCTTCAAGGCGAACGGGTACAAAAAACACAGGAATAAAGCCACAGGAAACCTGTTTTTATGCATTTAACATGAACCGTGATGTACTTATTTAAGCTAATCTTAATTCATTTACTTCACTCATTAACTGTTTGTGTTCCATGACATAGGAGTGCTGAATGTCTTATTTTCTGTGAAAGCAGATTGATTTACTCTAGATCAGGGGTGGGCAATCTGGTCTGCAAAGGGCCAGTGTGTATGCAGGTTTTTGGGATAACCTTTAGGTCAATTGTTCAAGCCCAGGTGTGAGGACTCTTCAGCCAATCAGTCCTCTAATTAGTAATCTAATTATGCAGCTGCAGCGAAAATCTGCATACCCATTGGACCTTTCTGGATAAGATTGGCCACCTCTGCTCTAGGCCAATACAACATTTTTTTAGCTATCATTAAAACCACAATAACTACTATGTCAAAATTATGATTTATCCTCTGATTCCATATTGTATAAGTAATTTTTGTGCCAAGAACAGCAATAGTGATGGAGAACTATAATTCTGTGGTTTAAGGGCCTTCAAAGAATAACATCATTAATTAAATATTGACATAATTCTGAATGATATCATTTTGAATGTGAGGCCTCAAGTGAATCCAGGGACGCCACGAGGTGTGAACTGTCCCAGCTTCCTCACCCCTCTGTGCCTCTGGGTCTGCCATGTGTGATGAGAGGCTGACAGAAGACCTTCCTGCAGGCCGTCCTGCTCAATAATCCCCCATCCGCTTACATACCGGGGCGCTTTAACGTGAGGCTCCGTGCCACTGCCCAATGTGACTGAGATCCTCAGTATCTTAGTCATAAATAAATTACTTAAACTCCCTACAACCTGCTGTCCTTATACAGAGAGTAGGAAAAAAATATTTTCTGCACTATTTTTGAGTCAATATGAAGTATTAATTAACTGAATTTTGACAAGAACTGAGGTATGTTTAATTAATACCGTTCTGTCCCAAGGGCGTACATTTTGATATGGAGGTAGGGACAGGTCCATACCAATTTTGTGCAGGTACTGTGTGTGTTTGGAGGGGGTTCCAACCAATGCTGGAGCCAAACCCAAACTCTTATTCTCTTCCCATGATATCAACTTAAAGCACAGGCTACTGTGATAACTTGACCCTCAATCATCCTTTCTGTCTTTCATATGCTTTGCCGAATGAGATTTTCCACCACATTATACTGCCTGACCATTAGACAGTTTAGCTAAATCGTTATTACGACGACACAAAACATCACCGAGCATTAAAATATTAAGATGCTTAAAATGTTTATGCTTCTGGAGAAGTATTTTAATTCCAGTAATGCTTTACATGGACATTCTGTGTAGAATCTATCTGCAAAGTCTTTGTACGATGATAATGTAATTTTTGCTATGCGATCACTATGCATGCGACTACAAAGGGATTATTCGCTTCATCAAAGACCCCTAAAATGGTTACTGCCTTTTCCCCTGCAGAATAAACCCGTGTGGTTTTTCTGCTCTGTGACAGGAGCTGAGAATGTGGACGTGTGATTTATTGCAGAGGGGTGGAGTCGGCCGCGAGTCCATTTGCGACCCCAGGGACTGTCCGTTCGGCGACCTGGAATGTGGCATCAAAACAAAGGCTAGTGGGGGGAGGGGGGCAGCGGAGAGAAAATGATTGCCGGAGGTGGGGGGAGAGAGGGGACTGCGTAGGAGAGAGGAAAGACTGGAGAGAGACAGTGATCTGCATAATGTACTGCCTACAAAACTCACCTCATAAGCCAAACGTTCGTCTGCCTTATTTACTTCAAAACACTGTGTTCTTGCATGTGTTGTAATAGTTTTTCAGAGTATAATGATGGACTCAGAACAGACTAAACCAAACAAAATGTCATAAAAGTAATTTCAATACATCGTACAGCTAGGATATATCATATGTCAGATGTTGGGGAATATGACAAATATTAATGTCCTTGTATATCATTTGAAATATGCGTGGCAGTATATATATTACCGAGTGGCATATACATTTGTTGTTCTGCATTGAAAACTGCAAATTGTTATTGGTTTCTTACATGAATGCGTAATAATACTAATGTCCCACAATTCTCGCTTTCATGCTAAAATTTTCTAGATTAGCAACATAGCTTCAACTTAAAAAAAAAAACTGGCTAAAAAAATAGGCTTGACCTAAAACAATATTCAGTACAATATCATAAGCAGCAGTGAGCTAATTACATGAATTCTACCTAATCTGCACCACATAAAGCAGTTCATAACACCTTCAGTAGGCCTGATTATATTGCTAATAAGCTAGCTAGTGCAGTAATGAACCCTGCATCTAATTGCTCCATTTCAGCTGTATTTAATTAGCGGGAACAACAAAAAATAAAGTGTGGCTATGATGAGAGATCCTGCGATCTGCTCGTGTGGGCCTGAGATTGAAGGGATAATTCACGGCGCCAGCGTAGGTGTGAATCCTAGCATTGGTGTCTCAGCACCACAATACGAGCCAATGGCTGAACCAACGCCCTGAGGTCTTGCTAGCAGGTGCCAGTTTTGGTTTGGTCAGCACTGTCTGGAACATGACTCAGCTCTGAGAGTCTTGTGGTCAGCCTAAAGTCCTGGAGTTCTCGCTGAACTGGCCAGGTATACAAGAATCCTCCTTGGAGCCCAATACGTCGGACTTTGCCCGATAGGTCACTCCAAGGTCACCAGAGTACTCAAGGTTACCTGAACATCCCAAGATAAATTCATTAGAAGGTCTGCAGATTTCCTTCTTTCTCACATGCATTGTTTATACATTCTTACGCATTTTTTTGTACTTATAAATGAACATTGCAATGCACAAACAGAATTAGGCTGAACATATGGAAATTGTGGCTTGATTCCAGTGATGCATCAGTGGCAGAAGATAATAGGCAAATTTGTGCTGAAAAATGACACCCGACCCTGACTTTGGCCCTCGTTTGTTGAGTTTCTAATTTATTATTTGTAATTCATACTCATACACGTACTCATACACTGCAGATATAAGCTGATGCCAGACAGTGCCGCGTCTGATTGGCTCTCCCTTCCATCTCCCTCTGCAGTCATTCGTTGTGCATTTATCTGCCGCGGGGGCGGCAGACCGTGTCGCGATAGTGGAAACGGGCTTGAAACGGCGCTTTGCAAAGTGATTCCAGTGTGCCATGACCCTGGGCTAGATTACATCGTCCCGTTGGAATGTAAAATTTCTTTTTCCACAGAAAGCTGTTCCTTTGACTGGCAAAACTGTTGTTTATCGATGTGTCATGCGCAAACCCCCGGAAATGCAAAGTTGATGGTCTAGCATGGTATGACGACCGGGAATCATGACATCATTTTTAATGTTGCTGATATTTACTTCAGTGTTGCCAAAGCATGGGTTAAATTGTAAATCAGACCCCCTGTCTTTCGTGGGTGCTATATGATTATTTGGTATGTTCAACAGCTCCCCAGAAAATAATGCACTTTGCTCATCACCCAAAGACACGTCTGCCTGACACTAAAGCCCTTAAATCACAGGAACAAGACCCATAATCATCTTCTTATATAATTCCGTGTCATCCTGCATTCATGCTCTCTGGTCATAATTTCCTCCAGTAGCAATTTTATTCTGAAAGATTCCATCTATATGGGTTTGAATGGCCTTAGTCTGCAATGTAAAATTCGGACTAAATCATTTCTCAGCATCCCCTGGACGGGATTCAACACCAAATGTGTGGCTCAGCAGCGCAGGACGAGACAAAATGTCCTTCAGGATGATGTAACACAAAAAGAAGCATTAAAGAGCAGGGATAGTTTGGTCAGTTCTGTAGAGCAATGGTGTTCAGTCGCTGTCCTCTGTTTCCTGCAGAATTATAGAGGATTGAATTTTCTTTGCCTCTGGTGAAACTTACACTTTAAACTTTCTTGGTCAAACTTGAGTCAATCAGTTCTTTTTGACCCATGAGACAAGACAATGGCAGACATCTGTGGAGTAATTGCCCCTCTGTTTCACGCCCGTTGTTATTCATTAGACGCCACCTTTCATATTGAGGTTGCCATGGTTGCAGTAAAAAGAATAGCATGTTGCTTCCTTGTTCCAGTCTGAAAATCCGAGTGTATCAGTGTGAGGTTGAATCTGAAAGCAGTACCAGTCTGTCTGAGCTGGCTGATTTAGCTTCTGTGGGCTAATCCAAGAAAGATGTGCAGTTTACTTCTTTTTTTCCCTATACTGGACATAAATCTCATTGAGGGTGTTTATGCAGATAGGTTACAGAAAAGAAGATGGAAAGGGAGGAAGGGGGAAAGAAAGAAAGAAAGAAAGAAAGAAAGAGAAAGAAAGAAAGAAAATGCAATTTTGACTGAATGTTGCTTCTTCTATTTTATGCATCTAAGATACTGCCAAGGTGATGAATGTTTACCTTGATTCAGAAATGTCAGATTCTCAAAATGATCAGTGTTCTCTAAGGAAATGCATAGACTCAGTGTGAACCATCGACTGGGTCAGTGTGAATGTGGGGGTTTGTTTTGTGCAGGTTAGGTACTCCACAGATGGCCGTGTCTCTGACACATGAACAGAAATGATGGGTTTGAAGAAGAGAGAAGGATCTGATTGATGGTCAAGGCGATGCTGCATTACTCACAGCACTAGAGGGCGCTGGGTAAGGGGGAGGAGCTAATGCTGAACACTCACGTCACCTGTTGGGCCTGAGTTAGTAATAGCAGTGAGGTGATTGGTGGGTGCTGAAGGGGGGTCCAATCATTAGGCAAAACTGGCAGTGATGGGGCAGGGTGGACTCTCATCTTGGATTCCGCCGATGTCCACATACCCCGAGCTATTGAGCAGCTGGGAGGCTGCGACTGGAAAGCAGATTAGGGCTTTCCTTCCAAAGTCTCGGAGGCGATAGGAACACGCAGCACGCCCTTAAACTTGCGACAAAAATGAAATTAATAAAAAGTGTCAGTGTTTCACATTATCTCTGAGTATTTTGACAGCGTGGTACAGAGTCCAGTATAATACCTTATGCTCAGCAGTAACCATCAGTATTCATATCCATATACGAACCTTGAGGAACAAATTTATACTAATAATAGGTTTAGAGTGAAGATATTAATGATGAAAAAGATTCAAAGGACAGAGGAAGGGTTGTGACTTGGGGAGCTAAATCTGAAACCGTTTTTCTCTTACCTGGAGCTACGGAATCAGAGGCCTGGCTGAGAGCTTTGGACCATCTTTGGGATCAGACCTGGCGAGACACAATCCCCATGCGACAGCTAATGGGGTCAGACTGAACTGCCGACGCCGGCTCCTCGGATGACGTCAAACTCAGCGATGAGGGGAAGAACACGGGTCCACATGAATCGCTTTTCTTATGTCTGAAAGAATCTGAATTAGTGGTTTTATAGCCAAGGGGAGTCCTTTGGGTTTTCCAGTGATTCTAGTCATCGAATGCAAATGTGAGTATTTCTGTTGAAACGGCCATTCCTTATTAACAAAATCCCTACCATTAATATTCTTTGCATGTATGTGTACGCTGAAAAGCGCACGTGCCAAATAATCCGAAAGTCACACTCAAGAAGCAAAGAGCACAAAGAATAATAAAAAAAAAAAAAACAGGAGTACAATTCCATTCACAGTGTCTATGTTGTAACTGTAGGAAAGCTGAAGGTGATTCTGGGAGGGGCTGTTTTTCATGCATTGCGTTTGCTTATTGTTCATCAAGACATCAAAGACCAACTTTAGGGGGGGGGGGGGGGCAGCATGTGGCGCCGGGGGCTAAGGCGCTGTGTCATAAGAGGGTCACCCGTTTAAGCCCAGATTCACCCCATCTGCAGATCCTTGAGAACGGCCATTAAAAGGGGGGGGGAGGCGTAAAGAGGATCGATGAAGTATCAATAACAATTATTATTATTTATGAAAGGATTCAGGCTAAGCTCTCCCTGAATGGCCCAGACACACTTAAACCATCAGCTGTGCTTTAAACCGCAGCTTATTCCTAACACAAAGTGTGAATCAGTGTAGGTAAAGACATCACCACGATACTTTATCTCGAAAAAGAATGACCCTTGAGGAAGATACGGGCAATGATTAACTTCATGCTGTTCAGTTTTTTTTACGAAGCACGTACATCTACATTTAGAAATGGATAAACGCTTAATCTTTAATGAAAAGTTGCTTCTGGATGTCTAATAAAAAAATGAAAGGCACGCGACGTCTCCGCACATTACTGCATGTTAATCACTAGGAAACCTTGCAGACGGCCATTTTGCATCACGGCTCGAGTAAATTCATTAACGTGAATACAAAAATAATGAACGCCATGCAGCATCAGCAAAGGTGGTGGGGGGTTGGGTCACTGACTGTGACCAGTGTTTCCATCTGCAACACATCAGATTCGCTCCATTTCCTGGCGAGGTCCGTCTGTGTCACCCCCTCGAATTTGGTCCTCATCATTGGGTGTGGACTTGACAGCAGGCAGCTGTGATATGTGAGTTATAGGCCAGGCTTGGGTGGTTGAGGCGGGGTCTGGTAACAGGGCTCTCTGAACTGGCAAGTAGCAGGGGTCACTGTAAAAGGAGAGGGGAATATCGATGATTCCAAGGGCCCCTAAGTGACAGGGGCCCTAAAAAATTGGAACATAATTGGATTAATCTCTGATGGGGGGGGCAATATGATATGCTGTTATGGGGCCCAAAATCTTTAGTGCCCCCACTGCCTATGTCTAACATATAACAGGCCTAGTGCTTTAATTTGATGAAAAACCAGTGTTGAAAGAGGTATGGGCAAATTTTGCCAGTGGACTAGTTTAATCAGCGGAAGCAAACAACAAGGACTGGAAGCAGCCCTGTCAGTGACAGGGCCACCCCCCCACGCAAAAATAGATCAATTAAGACACATTTTGCAAGTGCTGGAGACGTATTTTTGCTTTGTGTGTTGCGATGCTGCTCGGCAACTCTTACTGTCACAATCCAGCACCCCCGGTAAAATCAGTGAGATCTGCTCGGCCACTGACACTGTCCCCCTCACTGTCACGCTTCCCTCGTCAAACGGGAGGATAACGTGATATCGGCCAGCTGTGCGTCAGCTAATCCTGCTGCAGCCGCGCTCCCGGTCACACCCGCAGACGGGGGCCCCCGCTGACAGAAAGCGCCACTCTGCAGCTCACACACCTGCGGCCGCCGGTAATGACAACTTCAGATCCCGATACAGCCTGACTAGCCAGAAGTTAATAGCCCAGGCTGTGCATATCTCACCCAGCCGGGTTTGGCTGCATTGCAGCCTAAAGATGCGTTTTTGTGTGAGATGCTAATCATCGCTAAGAGCTGTTAAGAGACCGTTAATTATGCATTTAAAGAACTGCATATCTAGTATTTGAGAGACCTGGAAATTTTATAGGTTGGGGGTTGGGTTGCCATTCCTTATCAAATAATAATAAACGTATTTATATAGAACATCTAGTACAGCTAAGGCTCATAGTGCTTTACAGTAAAGTTCTAATTAAAAAAATAATAATAAAATGAAAGATATTTCAAGGTATAAAATGAATTTTAAAATATTTAACGGGAAGTAAGATGTATATTAAAGCATGTAGATTAAAAAGTACGTAGCGAAATAAAGCAATGAAACTCGAGGTAACTAAGACGTGCTAAAAGAGAGACACAACTAATCTGCCAAGTCTGGGCTTGAACTGGCCACCGTCTGATCGCAGTCACAGAGGCTTAGCCCCTATTAAATGCTAAAGTAAATGCTTTTGACATGCTTTCAGAAATCGCAGAACAGAAGGAGCCTGCCTAACATGGAGAGGTAGTCAATTAGAAATATTTGGGCCAAAAAAAAAAAACAAAGCCGTTTTCTCACTGTTCTTAACCTTTACCCTTAGGATGATCAGCACTTCACGTTTTAAAGGTTTATTCTCATAAACCTTTGTGTACTGGCACAAAGCACAATGAAATTCTTGCTTGAATGACTTTTTGCAGACTGTGACAGGCAGACTGATATTTAAGACTGATATTTCAACCCTTTATTAGCTTAGTCATATCATCTTGTCTTGTTTGACTCATCTGCCGGCCCCTGGAGGATGGG
>JAOYFF010000112.1:908081-929551 GCA_025773925.1 Cryptomyrus ogoouensis | reverse complement strand
CAGCATAGTTCAAATACAGTACTTTATTTACCTGGTGGCACCGTCAGAGTATGGCAGAGAGCTGACAGCACTTAAGGCATTTTCCATTTGCCACTAATCTGCAGTCTGCCGGAAGGTGACGCGTCATTCCTGCTTTCTCGCGGTTCCCGGAACCGCAGGGCCAGCCTCACGGTTCCACCATCGTCTCCTGGTAAACGACACTGGAACGCCAAATGTATTATTATTATTATTATTATTTTTTCTTTGCCTGCTACCTCCTTTCGGAGTTTCTTTAAGGGCTGACGGACGTCAGCTAACGTGGGGTTTGGGCCGATGTCGGGACCATCTGTGGTCGTTACCGTGACATCATCAGGGTCGGACATGTACCTAGGGGTCAGGGGGCCACAGCAACCACCGAATAAGGACATGGAGACTAAGAGTAAATTTACGAGTTACTTTCCCCCCCTCTTTTTTAATGAATAAACTAAAGTTTGCATATTCTTTACGTAATTTACAGGTAGGTTTTCCATCCATCCTCCTATCGATTGCAGGGTTGCAGTATCAGGCAGTACTGGGGTCATGGTACCTTGACGGGATGTCAATCCATCACCCAAACACATCGTTTTTATAATTTTTTTGTTTTTTTAGATTACATATTCATAACTTTATATCCGTTTGTGTCTGCAAAAATATTTAATTCATGTTATTCTAATCTACTGCATGGTCATTTAAACCATAGTTGGTATATTAATCAACACTCATCCTGGATGGACAGGGGAGGATTCCTCCTAACGGCATGTAGCACAAAACCGCACTAATCCGCTGAACTTTATATAAACCCAGGAGACTCAGCTGTCAGGCATCAATCACGTGAATTACTTGAACATTGGTGAGACGTGCATGTCCTTGGAGGGTATCTGGCTCTTTGGGGGAACCAGAACTGCTAGCAAGAGGTAGCGAAAATACATCTGAGACCAAAATAAGCAAGCTATGATTGTTAAGCTACGTATTTATAATTAAAGGAACGGCGCTCGACATTTTGCGACCAAGCTGTTAAATCACTCATCAAAGGTGTTTATTAAAAAAGAGTTGTTTAAAATCTTGGTTATTAATGTTTATCTTTTGATAATGATAATGCACGCAACTCTGCCAGGTGTGACACACTAATGTAACACTTTGTTAATATTTTATTAATGATCAATAGTATGTCTTTAGCTTATGCAGTGCTTGGTGTGGGTCGGTACTCACGAGTAAGCAGTACCAGCACCTCTTTGTTTTTCTTTTCAGAGTGCTGGCACATCTCAGTTTCTGCTGGTACTGAATAAGAAGGGGAGTACCGGCACCCGGTACTGAATAACCAGGGGAGACTGGCACCTTGTACTGAATAACAAAGGGAGTACAGACATATGGTACTGAATACCAAAGGGAGTACCGGCACCTTGTACTGAATAAAATAGGGAGTACTTGGTACTCAATAACAAAGGGAGTGCTGGTATTCGTACTCAATAACAAGGGGAGTACCGGCATCTGGTACTGAATAAGAAGGGGAGTTCTGGCACCTGGTACTGAATAAGAAGAGGAATACTGGCAGCTGGTACTGAATAAGAAAGGGAGTTCTGGCACCTAGTACTGAATAAGAAGGGGAGTACTGGCACCTGGTACTAAATAAGAAAGGGAGTACTGGCTCCTTGTACTGAATAAGAGAGGGAGTACTGGCTCCTTGTACTGAATAAGAGAGGGAGTACTGGCACCTTGTACTGAATGAGAGAGGGAGTACTGGCACCTTGTACTGAATAAGAGAGGGAGTACTGGCACCTTGTACTGAATAAGAGAGGGAGTACTGGCACCTTGTACTGAATACGAGAGGGAGTACTGGCACCTTGTACTGAATAAGAAGGGGAGTACAATACTTGTTTTTCCTAACTTCAAGCACTGAGCATATGGTTTAGTGTTTTTGTGTAATGATATTTGTGTAGTATAAAAGTAATGATATTTGTTTCTAAGTATCTTCTGTGTATGTTGTGTTTAAATATCTTACATATTTACATTCTGCTTATTACTTTCTTGCACTGTGACAATGGAAATCAACATTTTATCTCAGTGCATTGATCATGTAGCTGAAAGTTTCAATAGAGATACACTGGCTTTCACTTAACTTTGACCTGAATAAGATAATATGAGGCATAACAAACAGTCATTTATTATGTTTATATATAGGATGCTTTTGTGCAAAGTGATGCACAAGTGAGTATCAGAATCAGGGTCAGCCTGGGTCTCTGGAACTGTTGGGGTTAATGGATTTGCTCAAGGGCCCAATGGTGAAATTGCTCTACTAGCAATGGGATTCGAACCCCAAATAAGAATCTTAAAAATATATATAGTAAAAGAACATTGTATTTTGATAAAATCTAGCCATTTTGTTGGTAATGCGATAACTACTTTGTCACCTAACAGTTGCAATTTCATTTGCACTTTGAATTACACCTCTTCAAAGTGTGGCTTCCTTACAGTTTTGTCAAACTCTCTAAATTACCCGAAGCACATCCTTCCCCCCTTTAAAGTCGACGGGCTTCAGCTCTTTAAATTCCCATGCAGCATCTCCATTTACCAGTGTTATTAATGCAGCTTGCTTTTTTCAGCGCCCTTTGAAGAATCTATTGTATTTGCAAAAGTTCCCCCAGCCTGACACAGCAATCATAAATATTAATATTTGCACCGCGAGTCACTCCGCAGCTCATCATATTTCAACTTGAGTGAAAGTGCTGGCTTTTGAAGACGCCGACTGCGACGGGATAGCCGGAGATTGACTTCTGTATTTTAATCTGAGGGTTCTTCCTAAGTGCACAGGGGGTGTGGCCTGGAATTTGGCTCTGATGTCAGGAAGAGAAGACAGGGTGAGCGGGCGCTTAGAAACTGAAGAACAGGCGGCACGACAGGTAAGGAGACCCTAACGGCATCACAAATAGGCCCCCTGCTTCCTAATGGGGCGTATAGCTGCCCCTTAAATTGCCCCCTCCTCAAAGATACTGAATTTTGTTAGAAATACAGTGTATTTTGCTACCTTTTTTTCAACATCACTGGTCTCCAAGGTGACAGGCTGAGGCTCCTGAGCTGGGCCAATCACTGAAGGTCCCTGAGATGACTTCCTGGGTGGTGTCCATCTTGTGCCACACAAAAGTTTACTGTATAGCAAGTAAGTTTCCATTCCTCATCCCCTTAGACCATAACCTTTAGAGCTAAGATTTCAGCTCCACAGTCTGCTTAACGCTCCAGGTGATACGAGTCTGATTGTCTTCTCCTTCTTCTCTCATTAAGTGACTTCTTTACCACATTGGCACCTCCATTTGGAATGCCCAGTCGCCGGGGTTTCTTGTTGGTGGGAGTTTCCGGTCATTTCCCTGGAGCTGCAGCTACTCAAGCTGAGAAATTGTGTTGTTCACTGAGAGTTGAAGGCCACTGATATGCTCAGACTGTTTTTGAAGAAAATCACAATATATGAGATGTCAGGCTATGTAGAATGTAAAAAGATGGTATTTATAGCACATGGTTTTAGAAGGACATTGGATTACAATTCAGAGGGGCTTTTTGAGATATTGCGCAATAACATTAATGTAGAGATTCAACAGTATTTCATACCCCAAAACTGGATACACAAGCAGGTGACTTGGTGAGGGTATTGTGTGCTTCAGCAGGTCAAGGGCAGTGTGCCGGTGATCGGAAGGTTGCTGGTTCAAATCCCCAGGTCGGTAGGTCCGTTGGGTTCTTGCGCAAGGATCTTAATCCTCATTTGCTCCAAGGATTGTTTGACCCTGCTTTGTCAAAAAGAAAAAAAAGGTATGTTGCACTGGATAAAAGCATCGACTAAATCAAGAAAAAAAAAGGAAAATGGATAAATTTGGCATGCGCACAGCTAGTTAACCGCGAGACCCAATTCGTCACGCCGGGCGAGAGAAGGGAGAGGGATGACCGGAAAGCCAGACATAAAGGAGGAGCAGGGGTCTTTCATGAACTCCGCCAAGTTGGTGAGAATGGGGTTTGAAGTCCCTGCTTTTCATCGACATCAGAGACAGACAGCAGCCCACTCGGATCTCCCTCCGTCACATCTCAGCTGGCAGGACCTTCATCTCAGGGCTGTTAATATGAAGCAAGCTTCCTGGCTAGGCAGAGGTTCCAGGAAAACTTTGGCATACTTTTTTTTTTGAAGGGGGGGGAGGGGGGAGTTATTTCTCTCATAAGCACCCGGTAAGATCTTTCCAGTCAGAATATAATGATTGCGCAAACATTCCATTGTTCACTCAAAACACTGATAAGGAAATATCTTAAAAGAAAGCTTTAAATGTGTGCTGTCTGTCGAGGTGAATGCTAATGAACGATGATATTGTGTGCATTCCCCAGCTGGAGGTCCAGCATGGGCTTTTATAACCAGTGGTGTGTATAGGGGAGGGGCCACAGGGGCCCTGGCCAAAGCCATAGTTGAAAGCTGATTGGTCCCTGGATTGCCTCCTCCCCTGTCACTCACTGACTCAAAGCATATCATTGGCTAATGATAAGGTTCAATTCAATTCAATTTAATTCAGTTCATTTCAATTCAATTTATTCTTATATGGTGTTTTTCATAACAGAGTTCCTCCAGATGCTTTTCATGGGTGTGTTGTGACACAACATCATTAAGAGAGAACAATACAAAAACAGGGAAAAGGAAAGACAAAGAAATAAAGCCAGATGACAATGGAGGAGAGGAACCAAAATCCCAAGTACAGAGAAAAAAAACGGTCACCTGGCTGCCTACCCCCTGGGCATGCTAACATAAACATAAACACAACAAAAAGAACAGAGAGGGCTTGCTAAGGGTGGCCCCTCTGTATGAATTATAGGCCTTCTTATGCCACCCACTGTTAAAAACCCTAGAATTGCCCCTCTTTATAATGCATTGCTTTGCCGTAAAGCCCAGGGGTCTCTGGTCTTGCTTTGACGCACTGTTTCCAGTGCATCCCGACAATGACTCTATAATGTGTATTTTTAATGTCAAACTATCACTGGTAACGACACAACACGGTAAAAGCATAAACCTTAGACAGTGTGCTTATGTTACGTCCATGTCACGGATGGAGATTCCTCTTGATGTACGGTTTTCATAGAAACCATACCTCAGAATCCGGTAAAGGATGAACGTAGAGCAAATCCCATTTAGCACACCATTAAATCTCACAGCTATTCCCATTACGCTCATTCTCATAGCAGTGTGGGGATACTGTGCCTCCTCTACACTTTGGACTGACTCAATGCGGAGCGCAGGCTTAAATGTCTGCTGTGATGTGTGACATTTAACGCACAATGACATTCACGTGCTGTTCAACACCTTCCTGGTTACAACTTTATGAGAAGTCTTAAGGTACTTAGCAGCAAAAATGTATTTCCCTAAAAGTATTTTAATTATCACAGATATGAGCAGCTTCATGAAAAAAGTCATTCAGGATGGAATGATGTACTGTAAGCATGCAGGAAACCATTTTCATCTGTGTCTCCCTTCGACAGTGAAAACATATTAATATCCTTAAAATTTGCTTAAAATATGAGTATTGGGGAACACTGGTGCCCTGTCCTCACCCCTTTCCAGAAACATCCATGCCCTCCCAGCATCTCACAAGTACTTATAAAATTTGAAAGTGATGATCTTTCCCTCTGAAGAGAAGAGATGCCTCAGTTGCCCAACACTGTACCTGTGACGCTCTCAACAGCACTGGGGGTCTGCTGGTAAATTTCTTCCCCCCAGCCTGCAGGTGAGGCTGAGTACTCTCCCATGCAGCCTTACTGGGAAATACCGCAGTGTGATACGTGCTTCACTTGTACGTCATTTTGGACAAAAGCGTCGATATGTAAAATGTATTGGAAAATACAGGCAGACATGTCTAGGGGACCATTCCACTATGTGGAAACATTGATTGTGACAGAAGGCTCAGTTCGGACAGCTGGGCATTTTATTTGCTTAGCATGTGCGTTTATCCAAAGCGACACGTAATTAAGGAAGCAGGGTCAGGCTGTTATTGGAGAAATTGGGGACGAAGGGCCCAGCTTAAGTGCCCGACAGTGAAATCACTCTGCCAGCCGTGGGATTCGAACCGACAACCTTCCCGTCACGGGGACAAACTGCTCACCTGCTGTGCAACTTTTGTTGAAGATGCACCAAGAAGAATGACCTGTACTTGTGTGCAGTGACGTGCACAGGCTTTTTGAGGGGCAGGCGCTGGAATGGGGGGGTGTGGCCGAATGGAACGTTTTTGCTGGCTGGGGGGGTGGCGGGGAGGACTTGGTGAATTGGTCCACCTCAGGAGATTTTGTGTGATTGCCGGTTATTGAGAAAAGGGCACCTGGAACATTAAAGGGGGGCATTTTCATTCATGCAGGTGAAAGGGGGCAGATGCTCAGCCCCCCCCGCACTTTCCTGCTTGCGTCAGTAAAAGTCGGCTTCTAGTACTTGTGAGACATTTCGGAAATCGCACCAAACACTCTGGCCCCTAGCTTCAGCTGACAAATTGGCCTCACGCAGTAAACAATGCAAATGGTCGCCGTCACACACCGGCGCGCTGACAGGAAGTCCTCTAGTCTCCAGGTACTTAGCGGCGCTGCTTCTGACACGGCCGAGCGGCCGCAGGCCTCCCTCTCAGTCTGTTCGAGCGCCGCGCTCGGCTCGGTCCAAAAATTGGATTACGAGTCGGCGGCGGGTACTGGAAAACCGAATCGCGATTCCAATTAAAAAGTGGGAACGAGGACATCTGGAGAGAAGCTTACTGCGTCCGTCCTGGCAATGAGCCAGCCTGGGCGTGGGGGGCACGGAACACATGACCCTAATGGGTGTGATGATGCCTTAAGCGAAAACCGACAAAGGATGGCTGGGTACACAGACGGTCTCCGGGGCCACGCGGCAGCCGCTAGTGGCTTAGCCTTCAAACGTGGAGTTCAGTCACAACTCGCTTAGAGGAAGTGGCCAGGAAGGAGAAAAAAGAAATAAATAAAAAAACCCTCTGTGAGGATTTTCCTGAATCCCCAGTGGATCCAATCACCCAGCACTTTAACTGGCCCTTTGATGGTCACCATCTCATGGGCTGTCCTGTAAAAAAAAATCCAATGAAGATGCGGGGGGGGGGTCTTTGGTGGAAAAGGCAAACAGAGATGCGGCTTAATCGCTGAGAATCTGCCAGCGGAGCGGGTTTCGGGGCCCCCCCTCGCTGCCTGGCAGCAGATCCTCTCGGACAGGGGCGATTTTAGGATTCTTTAAGGTGGGGGGAATATGAGGGGCCATTATTCATACAGAGGGGCCAGCCTTATCATTAGCCAATGATATGTTTCAAATCGGCGAGTGACAGGGGAAAGGACACTCCGGCGGCCAATCAGCTTTCAGCTGGGGCCAGTGTCCCTGTGGCCCCTCCCCTGAGTGAAAGGTCTTTAGGACCCAATGGGGATGCTTTCAGACTGAAAACCTGTAAGCTGTGACTGACTTCCAGGCAAGCAAAGCATTTGAAACTTGACATGTGTTGAAATAATTAATGCAATCATTTTATTTAATTAATTAACTTTAAAAAAATGTAAACAGTTGGAAATTATTGCTTTAAATAATTAATATAAAGAAATTAAATATAAGTCGATTTATTGTGCCTCTTAGTGACTCATAGGATCATTGTTTTATAAGCAATTATGAATAATATAATTTTTCAAAGACCTTAATTTCCTTATACTTTAGTCACATTGTAGATTGAAAAGCAACTAATTAAATGAAAATGACAGAAGGCTGGAAATCTCCACATAGACAGCAAATGTGTAAATGGGTGTGTGCACACGCGTGGAATTCTTACAAGCTAACAAATTCTGGAATATGACTGTGCGAGCCCCAAACTTCCATATCGCTGAAGTTTGCATCTGTTTTCATTTATTAATTGAGTAATGTTTTTGTGTTGAAACAAGGATCATGTGTCATATTAATGTTAACAATCATTGTTTAAATCTGCTCTTGCTGTAAGGCAATTCTGTTATAATTTTACTGTGTGATCATGCTGTAAAATGGAGGAGAAAAATCAACGGCCTGCGATGCTTTAATTCTATACAGTCCATCAGCTTTATGCAACTCTATTATGTTGTTGCATTGTTATTTTGTGTTTTTTTCACTAATCATTCGACAACGAAATGGTTCGGTTAAGAAAAGTCAGATTACTGAATATTTCTTTAAATGACGCTTTTAAAACCCAACGATGCTGAAGAACACGGTCAGATCAGACACACAGTTGCCCATAAACATAAATGTGGCAACCAGGAGAATGTAATGGGTTAAATTGTCCAGCCAAGGCAAGCAGTCTTTCATCACTTTGTTTTTAAATAGCATGTGCTTGGCTTTAACATGCTGCAGAATCGGTACTTGTGGGATGTAGAGGCCGGTCTGATTTAGCCTTGTACCCCTTTAAGCTTAGTCAAGTCACAAGGTGTGTTTGGTGCTACATCTGCCTATTCTCAGGGCCCCAAGGGTCAATGAAATCCTGCCTGTACAGCAGAGGAGTGGAATACATTATAGGCGCTAACTACCATGAGATTATTGTCTCATTTTTTTTGGCCCCGTTCTTTGAAAAGTGGTGCTCAACCTCTCGCAGCCTGTTATGTCATCAAAGCTGTCCAGCAAATCAATTTTTCATGCCACAAAGTCAGGATTTAAAAAAAAAAAAAAACTTCTGCAAAAGTGCACCGAATGTGATCTCTCGTTCCAGAAAAGTGGACAGGCTGGTTCGCATCGCCATTAAACGCACTGGCATCCGTCAACCCCAGAGGCACTAGGACCCTGTGTGCGAACGGGTCAGTGTGAGTAAAGCAGCCGGACTTAAGAGGGTCATCACCACTGGCCAAATGAAAAACAGCCACTCTTCTGTAACACCAATAAAGTAACACTGTCAGGTGTTAGAGTCTCCCCTTTGTGTGAAAATAACCACCAGCTTTTTATATGTGGCCGTTACATACAGTTTGGCCGCCAGGGTGGTACAATGCGTGGTTCTTCCACATCACATCTGCAAGGTGCGAAAGCTGAATCCCACAGCCGTGTGTGAAGTTTGCATGTCCTCCTGATATCGTGCGGCCTGCCACAGTCCAAAGACAGGCAGGTAGGTGAAACGTGTTATTGAATGGTGCATAACGTGTGTTTTTGTCAGCGAACCTTGTGTTCCACTATCCTTGTGCCCTGTGTGGTCTGCAGTCTGACCCTCTACTGGATAAGGGACTGGAAGATAAATGGACCCGCCTGTTTTTAGTGGTCACTTGTGCCTTTTTTCGGATGCGGCAAGACAGGCAGCATCCTGGACGGAACAAAAGTGCATCACCAGGCCCTCGGGTCCTCTGGGAGTCACACACCCAGGCCATTACAGCCGTGCGCCGTCATTGGGTCGTAGGAGGAGAACCAGCACAAACACGGAGAAAACATGCAAATTAGACCCTGGTGTAGTGAGGTGACAGCGCTACAAATGTGTATATACAGCACAGGTAATACCTAGCTAACAATGCATCAGTCCGCTTCAGGGCCCTCTGCAACATCTCCCAGGCCATTTCAAATTATTAGCTTCAGCCACACCTCCCCCCCTCCCCCGCAACAAAAATTGCTTGTCATTCCTGCTTAGTGCAGCACCACAGGCGGCGAATGGAAAGGGAGATTCCACTCAGGTCGCTGCCCATTGGCTGTCCGCTGCAATGGAAGCGGAGACTGACTGACTAATTGTTTTCCCGTCATTGCCGTAGTGATAAGAGGGATGTTTTATTTAATGACGAGATTATAAAAAAAAAAGCACGGATCAGGGTTGGGGGGTGATTGGTTGAATCCTCCTATTTCACGTATTAGATATAAAACAAAAGGCTGGCTCATTTCACGGCATGTAAATGTTAATCACCCTGGGCATTTCGTCGTCTGTGGCTTCTAACGTTATTTGAAAATAGTGCTTCGCCAGTTACAGTACATGACCCACATGTCACACCTCCTTAAATGACAGGGGCCACCGTGTCCCTTAGCGATGTGCCAACAGAGCCAGGGACCAGACGCTTCCGAGGGTTTGCGATATTTGAGCGCCACCTGTCCTGGCGCCCACAAAATGTGACACAATCGAATGACGCCGGGCACGGCAGATACGGGGTGATGTTTCACAGGTTACTTCTGCGGAAACGGCAAGGTGAGGAGTGAGCTGTCGCATGAACACCTAACTTTCATCGAGTCTCGACAGCCTTCGGTTCCTGTTTTTGTTTTCTATTTCCAGGATGGGGATCATCAAATGGATTATGGAGTCAGGTCTTCTTAACTGATATAGGATTTTAACTGTTCATCAGTTTGGGCTCTCCTTTGTTGTATTTTTCATTTCGTGATGTGTCAAATGGTATTTTTTTTTGGGTGACAAGTCTGGGTTACAGGCTCTTCTGCTACAGAGCCATGCTGCTGTAATGCACGCAGAATGCGGTTTGGCATTGTCTCGCCAAAATATACCAGGCCTTTTCTGAAAAAGACGTTGTCTGGGTAGCAGGATTTGCTGCTCCAAAACCTGTATATATCGTCCAGCATTAATAGTGCCCTCCCAGCTTTGCAAGCTACCCAAGCCATGGGCAATAATGTACCCCCAAACCATCACGGACACTGGGTTTTGAACTGATTACCTGGTTGGTCCCTCTCCTCTTTAGCCTGGAGGACACGGTGTCCATGATTTCCAAAAAGAATCAGAAATTTTGATCCATCAGACCACAGGACAGTTTTCCATTCTGCTTCAGTTCATCTAAAATGAGCTCAGGCCCAGAGAAGTCGGCGGCGTTTCTGGATCATGTTAGATCTGGTTTCTTCTTTGCATGGTGGAGTTTCATCCTGCATTTATGGATGCAGCAACGAACTGTGTTCACAGACAGTGGTTTTTGAAAGTGTTCCTGAGCCCGTGCAGTGATTTCCACTATAGAATTTTGTCTGTTTTTAATGCAGTGCGGACCTGAAGATCACGGCTATCCAGTATTTGTTTTCAGCCCTGTCCCTTGCGTACAGAGATTCCTCTGGATTCTCAGAATCTTAATGATATTATGTACTGCTGATGATGAAATTCCCAAATTCTTTACAGCATTACATTGAGAAACATTATTCTTACAGCGCTGCACTATTTGTCCACAGTCTTTCACAGAGCGGTGAACCTCTCCCCATCTTCACTGCACAGAGCGGTGAACCTCTCCCCATCTTCACTGCACAGAGCGGTGAACCTCTCCCCATCTTCAATGCACAGAGCGATGAACCTCTCCCCATCTTCACTGCACAGAGCGGTGAACCTCTCCCCATCTTCACTGCACAGACTCTGCCACTCTAAGAGGCTCTTTTTATACCCAATCATATTACTGACCTGTTGCCAATTAACCTAATTATTTGTGAGTATTCCACCTGGTGTTTTTGTTTTGGCATTGCACAATTTTTCCAGTCTTTGTTGCCCCTGTCCCAACTTTTTTGAAACGTGTTGCTGGCATCAATTTCAAATTGAGCGTTTATTTATTTATAAAACAATAACATTTCTCAGTTTGAACATCTGATACGTTCTCTTTGCTCTTTTTTGAGCTGAATATAGGTTGAATATAGGTTTATTTTTATTTACATTTTACACAGTCCCAATGTTTCCTGGAAGCAGGGTTGTAAAATGTGGCTGACTGGGATCGCAAATGTCACGCACTGCTAACCCTAAGCCTTTGGAATTTTTCTATTATCGTAGGGTGACTCACTGAATCCCGACGGATGACATTGTGTCCAGGAATGAATGGGGGCCGTTTAATCGAAACGTTATAAATTGAATTACTAACTGGATTTTATTTTAGGGAATCGCCGTTTTAGACAGTGTGCGATATGCAGCGCTGGATGAAGCTTCCCAGCACTGCGGTGGTACAAATGTCCAGCAGATGGCGGTATTTAGTTAGTTTGATCTCTGTCTGCTGCTTTCGGCTGATTAAAAAAAATGTATACGTAAAATATATGTTTTTTAAAAACGACGTCTATAGAGTCATCTACAGTTTCACGCCATATGCCCAAATACTAGTAACCGTCTGGACGCATTTGTGTATGTAGATTTAAGTTGTATCATTGATACTCGATCTTCTTTGCTTGCTGCATCTACTAAACGATGCCATCTCCGCAAAATGAACTGGCACGTCGCCCTCCTTCTGTAAAATACGACCCGCAGTTATTAATCTTAAATTAATTTCTTGCTACTTAAGGGGCATGACTTGTTATTTATTAGAGCGTTTATTAACATGCGGGGATAAGGCACAGGGCAGCGTGAGCCGTGAAGGCGGCGGAGATTAGGCGCGCGGCTGCGCGTGTCCGGGGTAAGTCACGCCGTGGTGCGCTGGAGTGTGGCGCAGACAAGGGCATGGCGCCGATAAGGAGCGCTGGAGATAAAGCAGCACGGCTAATTAGCCGATGCATACTGGACTGGATCCATATCCGTATCTCGCGCGGCAGCTGCCACTGGATGAGGGGGCCCTCCAGGTGAGCTGGAAGGTGTCACTGTTAGGATGCCATTGGAACCTTAAAGGGGCCCCGCCGTTTGAGACCGGCAAGGACAGAAAGACATGGAAGGAAAGAATTGTGTGACAAGCAAATAAGCAAATATTATGTTGAAATAGCATGGGCGGAGTTTAGGGGCGGGTGGGGAAGCAGAGGGGCAGTGCCCATCCACTCCCTCCGGTCGCTTGAGTTGAAATTGGCAAGACCAGCATTGCTGTATGTTCTGCGTTCACACTATCCACCTTTGCATAAGTGGTTTGTTGGTACGCTATAGGTAGACAACATGATTATATGTTATATGTGCGCCAAGAAAGCAAGATGCCTTTTTTTTGCACCCCCCAGGTGCAAACATCAAACTTGCCCGTTGTTAAAGAGGTTTCTATACTGGCCAGTATATGTCCTGCGAGGCTGGCAGGGCGTCATTGCTCATGCTCACGCACACAAACATACAACGTCAATGGTAGGGGAGTCCCCTGAGATTAATGAGTCTTTCTGCAGGTGGGATGGGTAGCCCCCCATGACCCCATAGCCCCACTAGGAAAAGGCCTGCTTTGCCGGACGGCCAGTCCAGCCCCACCCGAGAGGTAATTCCATCCACCCCCAAACACAGAAACAGGCACAATATGTATTACCCTAAGGTTTAACTAACATCCCCGACACACCCAACAAACAATGCAGCCCCTTGTTTAATTTTTTTCTTATTTTTGTTTTTCAGGTGACTGTACCAGCAACAGCATCTGACACAATAACAAAAAAATTGCTATAAAAAACAGCAAAGTCTGTGTGGTTTAGTTATGAGGCAGCACCATAAGGTACAGCGATCTCAAATGCCAACTGGAACACGATGCATGACACTTATGCTTCTGAGTCTAGTATATAAGTTTCTGAGAATGCATTTAGTCACGTTTTGCATGTGCTGAGCAGTGAAGGTTTTAAATAGGATAAGTTTCGGGGGGTGGAGTGGATAGGTATGGGAGGGGTGAGTTCAGGGGACAAGCCCTTCAATTTGCCTGTAACCAGTTAGTGGTTGTTTACCGACGGGTCATTCGGTCTTTGTGGGAGAGAGACTGGAAACAATGCTTGTTCATGTCTGCTTGTTAGCAGCCAAGATATTTGTCTGTTTTTTGGTTCTGAAACCCTTTGGACCCCGTTTGGGTGCAGAGGACATTTCCCTGCTCCATTCTCCAAATTCCTGTGTCCTGTGTATATGTTCAACACCCCAAAAGGTCAAGCTACAAACACATTCAAACGGCCTTGGATCTCTCGTTGAAAAGGCTGTATCCATCCGACTATAGCTGCATGGCTAGAAGAAATCAATTTAATCGATTATTATGGGATTGTATAGAAGATTGCATAAAACATCTAAGATTGTCAACTGGATTGGTTTTACTGTGATTAAGCCAACACATTTTACGATATCTCTTAACATTTTACACGGGACAATCTACAAAAACAACAAAACCTTACATAAGCAATAGAGAGTAAGTGAAAATATGGCTGATGACACATTAGTTTGCTTATTATAGGAATTAAGGGTTTGATCTCCCTGAAAAGTTCTGTCTCTAGGTCTACAGTCTCTAGGTCAAATAAAAATTAACATAATTGGGCAAGTGCTTTTCCAAAGCTACAAAGTGCACATAAAGAATATGTCATGGGTTAAGTCAGTATTTGGCGTCCCCACGCTGTAAGAATGGCCTTTCAGTCTAACCTTGCTTCACCACTATTACATCAAATCAAATCAAGTCAAATGATGTCAAATCAAATCAAATCAAATCAAATCACTTTTATGGTCAAATCACTAGAACGAGGGAACTAGTGAGTGAAAGTCTTGGGTTACGAGTTCCTATAAGCAGTGCTGTACATTAAAGAAACACAAAATGTATGTATATTAACTGTACCACAGTGAACTGTATGTAAACTGTACATAAAACAACTACAACAACATGCAGCTCTACATATGCACAAATGCAACACTGTAATACACATTCAATACAGCATACAGACAGTATGCATAGAGTATACCATAGGCAGACAGACAGACTATAGGTATAATACAGTACAGTTTAATAAACCAAAGGCATTCACTAATCTTGGTATCTGTATCTTTATACACGTCCAGGTTTGGGTGCGTCTTGTTATCCAAAGGGCAGGACTCTGAAAGTAAAAGGGCCTGTACTTCTCAGTAGGATCCAACTCACCGGTACAGCTGCTGTCCACGAACAGGCTATATGCACAGAGCCTCCTGGGTAGGGCGTGACCGGAAGATCGACAGCTCTGCCAGTACCGGAACCAACGAGTGTGAGCTTGTGAATGAAGACGATCAATTCATTCGGGGAAATGAATCCTTCTTGTCCCGCTGGCGTGAAATACAGTAAAGGTTACAGGTCCTTATCTCTGCGTCTGGGATTTCAGCAGAGCGATGAAGCGCTGTGCTGGAACACACAGCAGAATGTTAACATCAGGTGTAGGTTCTGGCTCCTGCCTCTGCACGAGTCGCGTTTACATTTTATAATTTTATCTTATGGGTTTCGTCTGGTATTCCGGTTCCCTTCCACAGTTCAAAAGACCAGAATTGACCACAGTGTGTGATTCAGTGTAGGAGTGAGAGCTCTGTGACTTACTGGTACTTACTGGTGTCCCTGCTTTCTGCCCCGTACTTAATGGAACAGACTCTAGCCTCTCTGTGATCTGTGGCCTGTACTATGAAGCGGGGTTACTGGCTTATTGGGGTAACTTGTCGGATTTAAGGTAGTCTGGGCAAAATGTAAGTGAACGAATATGAAGTCCATTTTAACTGTGGTACCTTAAATCCGACAAGTTACCCCAATAAGCCAGTAACCCCGTACCGGTTAACTGCTTAGGAAAGATGGGTGTATGCATACATGGATGTATAATTTAGGAATGTGTCTTTGGTGATTGTAGATTTACTCCCCACTTCTGCCATATTTGCGTTACCCGAAGGACCACCGCTCACCCTGGACGTCACCGTGCTCAGCCCACACAGGAAACGCGGCTTGAAATCCTCCAGTTAGTCCTTCATAGCGTGACGCAATGCAAGCCTTCGGAGGGAGATCAGAAATGCACAAACACAATCAGAGATTAGCCTCAGTAGATGACTTGAGACTGTGGGATTTGAGATAACTCCAGCCATAGAGAACAGTGTCAAAATAATTGGATTTTGACAAGCAAGTCATCATAATTCCAATAATTTCATTACTTTTCCAGTTTTGCATTTGATTTCCCAAGGGCACCATATGATACACAGAAACTTGATTATATTTTTTAGTTTATCATTTAGGTCTAAGTTTTTTGTTTCTCTTTTTTGTTTGGTGGTGTTGTTGTTTTCGATAAAGGTAGATGGATCGATAATATTCATTTGCGGATTCTGATCTGTGTGACAAGTGAACCACTGCGCGCATGGGGAAAATCAAACAGTCGAGTTTAATGGGAAAATCGATCCTTCGCTGTGTTATTGTTCACTTTCACATGGAACGTTATGTCATTGAGCATCTCGCTGTTTTGCGTCCTTCTCGGTTATTTTTATTTGCTGCACTCTGAGTAATGAATGAGACTGCTCTCGTAAATCTGACATCATTAGTGCTGGGGTGGCATTGCGGTATCACAATTCCAGGATTGGGGATTCCTTTGCCATCATCGTTTCCATGTGTGGGCAGAGTTGGCAGATTTCCCCGTCTTTGCACAGGGCATCCCTGGGCACGCCGGCATCCCCCCTCAGTCAGAACACTCAGCAGTCTGAATTGCCGATAGTGTTTGAGTGTGATCCCTGTGATGGACTGGTATCCTGTCCAGGGTGTCTCATGCCTCAGGCCGTGGGGATCCTGAAATAGCCTTCTGTCTCACCATTAGCCTGTACTGGATAAGTGATGATGGACAATGGATGCACTCACCTTTGAGCTTTAAATTCCCATTGATTTCATTTTCTGTACAGTACTATTACAGAGTAAACTCCCTATGCTGTCGATAGTCCAATCTTTCTTTAAAGTTTGTTTTTTTATATTTATCCATACTATATTTTATTAATCCAGAGTTTAAATTGCTCTGGAAACACCTGAATAGCTACTGTGGAAATTGTAGCCGAGATCACCTTAGACACAAATAGTGTTGCGATATTCTTTTTGTGTACTGTGTACTTTTAAACTTGCTTGCGCCAAGTTTACTTGTTTGCACAATGCAGCTTGTCTTTATACTTTGTCTGGCGCTATATGTATGTTTGTGTGTGCACTACGTTTTTGCTGCTGTATGGACCAGAATCTCGCCCTAGGATCAATAAGGTCAATCTTAATTTAGAAAAGACCAGTCTAGGTGTGATCTGGGAGATGTACTTTTGTGATTATATGGCCTGCAACCCTTAATGAGTCGACTATGGACCATGCAAGGGCAAAATCTTCTACTGTGGGGGACCCACCCCCTGCTCGAAACAGGCGACTGGCATCATAAGGAGATCTGGACTATAAGGAAAACCCCCACTCGAGCTTTATAGGAAGATGAAAGCAGGGGGGGGGAATTATATTGAGTCTGCACAGCCCGAATGCGTAAAAGCCTGCGTACAAACAGACATGCATAGTTTATGATGTGGGGAAGACAAAATAGTCTGGTTATTGGGCAGAGCGGGGCGATGAATCCACTCGGATGATGTGGCTCCATGGGATGAAATCCTCAGTGGCGATGCTCTGAGACAGCAGATAGGAGGAACCGATGCAAACTTCTCCTGAATGGAGTTACGAAAAGTGAAAATAAAATAAAAGGGTTTGTTCTACTTCAATGCACCCCAGGAAATGTGTCTTAGTATCTTAGGAGTACGGCCGTGACCTTAAACGGACTCCTTGTTTCATTCCATTTCCACTAAATATTTAAAGAGGGCCGACAATGCCTTCACCCACGTGGGCGGCCTTGCAGAAGATGAGAAGGGAAGGAAGGGGGAGCCGTTTGCAACTTATGACATGCGCGGTCAGCAATAACGCAGCTGAATTGTTCACCACACCAAAAAAAACAAATAATTGCTGTTGCATATGAGCCTGCAGGGGCAAGAGATCAATAAACCAAACCCACGATGAAAAAAACTGTTTTGGACTACAACTAGTATAATATCTCTATAAATATGTGGACATCAGAGTGAGTGAAGTCGCCGCAAAAGGTCAGAGTGTAAAGAAACAACATTAGGATGCAAAGATCTAAGAGGAATTAATGACCAATTAGCAGGGGGTCGACCACAAATGTATAGGATCAAGCAGGTGATAAGAACATTTCCTGTGTATTTTTTATGCTAATTATCCCCTAGAAGGGTCCGTGATTCACTGGGTAATTAGCGAATCAATAGAGACTGCATTGCACAGTTAATCAATCATTCAGGGTGGACTTTCTGTCAATGCTGAGGCACCCCAGCACGCTGATCATCCTGGTTCCATCGGCAGAGGAAGCGGCGTGCATGTCGGCAGTATTTTTAGAGCGGCCTTTATCACAGCCCCCAGAGGTTGGTGTGATTTGGTCTGCTGTGACAGGGCCTGGTGACTTCATCACCCAAGGGGTGAGCTATCTCCATGTTTGTGTCGCTTACTTTGTTCCTGTAAAGTCCCTAACAATGACAACCCTCTGGTCAATGTTGCTAATAGACCCTTGCTGTTTGTGATGTGGCATTGCTGCCAGCCTCCATCTGCCAGTCTGCACTTGATTGGCTCCATGATTGCAGTAAACAAGCCATCATGTGATGTACAGCAAGTGGCCAATGAAAGAGATCCCTCAACAATATCCCATGACTGTCTTAATGCTGGTCTGTGTCATTGAAGTGACTGATTACATATGAGACACCGTATGGCGATGTCACGTCTATCACGGCTAATCCAATTAGCAGGCCAGTCGTAGGACAGGATTAGGCTGATCTGTCTTCCCCTGCTCTGCTTTTTGGAGTGCCTGGCTGTGATTTAAAGTGTCGTCGAGGATGTTTGATGTTGAGTCACTGAGAATTCCAGGACGTCAGGTGACAGCCACGGCGAGTGGCCCAATGGCACGTCGGTGCCTGAAATCATCCCCTGTGATGGATATTTCTGTCGCGTAACGGGTGGGCATTGCTGTCAAAACATATAATTCTGTTTAGCTGAACCAGCCTCCGCTTGGTAACGACAGAAGTAGAGAGACAGAAGATCAATGTCGCTGAAATCAACTATTCAAACTTTATTCAATTATTAATAAACACTTTTAAACAGAACAACATGATTTAAAATGAATTACATTTTAGGACGCTGCCTATATTCAATAATTACTGCGTATTTCTGTCAAAATATGTAGCATCTATTTCACTGATTTTTAAATACCTGTCAGGCAGGTACAAGCTTGGATAAATATACATATCTCTGTGTTCTGGAGCTCAGTAAATATGTGGGAATTTCCAAGGAAAACCACCCTCGACATTCTCATATTTTGATGTGGTTTTTCTTCAGATCAAGGTAATCCGGTCAATTTTAGTTCTGTCAATTCATTTTGCATGTATCATCTTATCTTGTCTTTTATCCAAAACAACTTACAGTAGAGGGAAGGGCTGCAATTTGCGGTGCTCACTGAAGGTTTTGAGATGCAAGCTGAATTGAGTAAAACTTTAGCTAATTTATTGCTAGTTTATAACAAAAATTATGACTTTATTCATTTGAATAATTTCACATTAGAGAAAGAACCAGTAGTTTTAAGTAAAACATCCATATCAAGTAATGATGAATTGAACAACAAATTATAGTTCGAAAATGCGCTGTTATGACTGAAAAAGTTACCTGGATGCTTTTTAATTAGTAACACCTGTGCAATAACATAAAACGCCAAATATTTGTGTTTAGTATCCCTTTGAGAGCCAATGACTACAATTGACTTAATGAGTCAGTCAAAAACTGCTGACACTTAATGAAAAGAAACTGTTTGTGCAGATATGTTACATTTTGCTTGTCAATGGACTTTTGTTTTGAAACCAATAAATCTACCACACCTTTACAGAGATAAGCACACATCCCAAGACCTTCTGTGCAGACCATATGTATGTTTGAGATTCGACCCCACAATCTTGACATTGTTAGCATAAAAGGCTACTTGTTGAGCTAATGGAGCTGTTGATTACCCCCCTCTGGACCACACCTCTTACAAAAGCACAGAGGGCAAAAAAACCCGCTCTGATGATTTTGTCACTGGGCTGTGACATTGCTATTAGCTGTTAGCTTTACCCTGTTCGGCTGAGACCCAGGAAAACCACCTGACAGTAACAGATTACCATTCAGAGGAATTTCTGATGGCTTTCCCTTCCCGCGCAGGCTTCGGGGACACAAATGAAGCGAGAAAGCTCCATCTCTCCTCAATAACGTGGCGTTCGGTGTTTTCTGGGGAAGAAAATTGCAAATTATTCATGAATGGCCGAGACACATTTTGTTTCAATTAAAAGCGGGGGGGCTGACAGTGATTTGCAGACTCTTGTCTCGCCTTGTGGAACTCGGAGAATTAACTTCAAGAATGAATTTCTCACCTCTGAGCACCGAGCTCTTCGAAAGAAACCCAGCTAATTAAACTATATTAAAAATCTCTTTATTGCTGGTGAAAGAACATGTGTGATTTAGTTCCGCCTGTAAACGCAATCTTCATGTCCGGCTTTCTTGATTACAGCTATACTGCAAAGGATCTCACTGGAGTTCACAGGCACATATTTCCGGAACAAACACAGATACACATAATTATAGCAGCTGTACTGTATATATCTTTTCAATTCATTTCCCTAAACTCAGGCTATACCACACCTAAAGTCACCCAGTGGCAGCCTAATAGTGACTTATTGGTTAAGAAAGTTCACCTGTGATTGAAAGGTTGTTGGTTTGAATTCCTGACTAGCACGGTGCCACTCGCACAGGTGCTAAATTATAGCTGCCCACCACTATGACACATATCAATTAAATGCAGAGGACCCATTGGCCCCGTTCAGACCTGGGGGGTGTCAGCAATGGTAATTAATCACTTTCACTTTAAGTAGCCATTTTTTAGACAAGATTAGGAAATAAGACATAATGACATAATTATTCTTTAGTTATTCCAAAGGAAAAAGGCAGTATTATGTACTAAATAGTCTGTCCCTTATATTATTGAAGTACCTAATTGGAATTTTAGTACAATAAATGCCAGACATGTACGTTGTGGTACTTGCATGGAAAGAACAGAAATAAAGTAAATTAACAAGTCAACAAGTAGCTTAAGAGGGAAGTTGTTAATTGGCTTCTGTAGCTCAACAAATAAAGCATTTTGGTAACAATGCAAAGGTTATGTAGGTTTAAGTCTTCATCCTAGAACAAAGCAATGAGACCTAAAGTAACCAGGGGGATGTTCTTCGTATGTGGATTAAGAAGTTATCAGAATTTAATTGTTGATGATCTGAATAGATCCCAGATTCCTTGGTTCTTCAGAACTCTTGCTGGAGAATCCCATCCAACCACAGTCTTACAAGAGCAGCAGATTGTGCAATGGTACAGAAGACTGTCTGATATATGTATATATAATTTTATTTTTTAAAGAAATCTGCATTTTTTGAAATTCTGCTTTAATCATGGCTCTGCTGGCAGACGGCTACGGTGAGCAGCAGGTTGCTGACAAACTCAAAACTTCAAAGACAGCAATAGAGAAGAATAAGGTGAATCAGGAGACACTGGGAAGGACCAGAAGCCTGACTGGTAAATGGCGGAAGTGACTTTCTAATGCCAGAGATGACAACTATCAACTTATCCGACAGTTTCTCATAAATCATAGGATGACATCGAGTGACCTTCAAAAGGAATGGGGCACATTAAGTGCAGGTGTGAAGTGCACTGCTAGGACAGTGCATATCAGGCTCTTAGGAGTAGGATTGAAGTCCCATAAAGCAAGGAAGAAGCCCTTCATTAATGAGAAACAGAGAAGAACCAGGCTGCAGTTTGCAAAAAAA
>JAOYFF010000112.1:889612-907947 GCA_025773925.1 Cryptomyrus ogoouensis | reverse complement strand
CTATCCTATCAATATGGGCCAACATTTCTAAAGAATGCTTTCAGCACCTTGTTGAATCAATGCCACATAGAATTAAGTCAGTTCTGAAGGCGAAAGGGGGTCAAACACCGTATTAGTATGGTGTTCCTAATAATCCTTTAGGTGAGTGTGTATATATATATATAAAGAGAGAGAGAGAGAGAGCACATTATTGCATGTTACATTTTATACAGTCCATGTAGTTACTAGTATCGGCAGATAAGAAAGGCATCCCAAATCAAGTGTATACTGGGTGATAATCAAGATCCTTAAGCGTATCAGGATGAATCGCTCCTTGACAGTTATTGCTTCAGTTAGGGAAATATATTCATCGGCAATTTACTAGCTCTGTGTGTTAGGGGCCAAACTCACTGAATTTGTCTTCCCCATAAAAGTGGTCAGATACTGCGTCCTCACCCAACAGTATAATTATATATTATTACAGTATATATAATGACTAAATTATATCATATATGTTTCATGATAAATATGCAAGATATATAACTAAAGATTATATTTATATGGAATATATGGACAAAAGTATTGTGACATACCTCTTAATCACTGAATTCTGGTTGCTTCATTCAGACCCATTGCCACAGGTGTATAAAATCAAGCACCGAGCCATGCAGCCAGGTTTACAAAGAGTCGTGACAGGATGGGTCATTCAGAAGAGCTCAGTGAATTCACCGTTACAGGATGCCATCTTTGCAATAAATCAGTTTGTGAAATTTCTTTCCTGCTAGATATTCCACAGTCAACTGTAAGTGGTATTACTGCAAATGAAAATCGTTTAGGAACAGCAGAAACTCGGCCATGAAGTGGCAGACCATGTAAAGTAACAGAGCAGGGCTTCGAGTGCTGAGGCGCATCGTGTGTAAAAGTTGCCAACACTCTGTTGACTCAGTGACTGCAGAGTTCCAAACTTCCTCTGGCATTAGTCCCAGCATAAAACCGGTGTGCTAGGAGCTTCATGGAATGGGCTTCCATGGCCAAACAGCTGCATGCAAGCCTCACATCACCCAGCGCAGTGCCAAAGCGTCGGATGGAGTGGTGTAAAGCACACTGCCACTGGACACTGGAGCAGTGGAAATGTGCTCTGTGGAGTGATGAATCACACTTCTCTGTCTGGAATGTTACCTGCCTGACTGCACTGAGCCAACTGTAAAGTTTGGTGGAGGATGGATAATGCTATGGGGTTGTTTTTGCTGGGGCTGGACTAGACCCCTTAGTTCCAGTGAAGGGAACTATTAATGCTTCAGCATACCAAGACATTTTGGACAATTCTATGCTTCTAAATTTGTGGGAAGTTTGTGGAAGGCCCTTTTCTGTTCCAGCATGACTGTGCCCCAGTGCACAAAGCAAGGTCCATAAATATATGTTTGGGTGAGTTTGATGTGTAAGCATTCTGTCCCACACAGAGCCCTGACCTTAACACCATCAAACACCATTGGGTTGAACTACAATTAACTTGCCACAATAGCCAGATAAACATATCCAAAATTAGATGATCAGGGAAGAATCCTCTGATCCTGGATGTTTTAATCCATGCATGAAGAATATACCCCTAATTTAACATTGTTTCATTTTGTTTTGGATCCACTAGTTTATAGTGGATTTTTCATGTCAGACCGTTTGACACGTCCAGTTTCCCCCTGCAGGTTCATTTAATCTGGCTTGTTTTTTTGTAATTTATCATTCCTGCAGAATGACCTTCTCTTTAAGCAGAGTTTCCAGCACTTGTGCACAGTACCACATTCCATAACAGTGCACTGCCCTTCAGGACAGAATGATTATGGGCAGTCATTCTGGTTTGCAAAAACGTTTGTCCAATCTATAGATGAAAGGAAATAAAAGCATCCCAAATGCTTTGGGGGGGGGGGCAAGTCTCGGGATAAGACCCCCCTCTCACCTGCAATCATTTATTAATTTGTAGTGATTTAAAGCAGGGTTTTCTTTAGGTAGTGAAGAATAGCCAGAGCGATTAAGTTTGGCCCTTATGCCTCAGATCTTAATTTTCACGTTAGATGGGCCTATTAAAATGGTGTTTTTTTTTTACAGTCATACTCATCCAATCAGTTATTCTCACCATACAGGAGGAACATGTTTTTGATAGATATTAATTTTTTTATACACGTGATTAGAGCAAAAATAAAGAGAAGGAAGGTGATGTAACATTTATGACAGATTCTGAATACATTCAATGGGGCGGATGCTACAAAATTAAACTATTCAGCAGTAGATATTTTTAAAAGGGGCCCTTGGGAGAACTCCAGGCTACATTCAGTATCTTCAATTAATACTTGTATTCTTCATCAAAATCCTCGATGCATGTGGTCTGAAGACGCTTATAACTGTGGTATAGAACGAGTATAACATTATTTCATGGTACACATGCCCTTCACGTCAGTGCTGCTGCATGACCTTGGCAAAAGTAAATAAAAGAAGTTATTCATTAAAGCTGTTGGTTTATGCGTGTTATTCCTGCATACCTGATGACAGGCTGTGCAAAAAGGTCTAGCAGTGCGACGTCAAAATGCAAACGAGGCTGTAAAAAAACAGAAAAGACTGACAGTTTATTGAGATGAATATTTGAATAAAAACAGAGTCTTTCACAGGCCTTAAATTTTTGATCAGTTGACATCTGTTTAAGTTGAAAAAAAAAAACAATGAAAAACTGACCTACGAAATTAAGAACAAACACACCACCTCTTTTATATTTTATATCTCCCATATTTTGCCATTTTGAATATCCTGCCAAGATTTTCAAACTTTTCTCATTCTGCTTGCCGATAAAGGGAATATTATTACGGGGGAAAAAAAATCACACTTTCAATCAGTTCCATATTGTTCACTGTTACAAAGGCAATAAAAGTTTCTAAATATACGATATAATATGAGTCTCTACAGGTTTTAATTAAGACGTGACTCCAATACTGAGCATAGCTTAACAGATTCTTCCACTTCATTGTAAATATTTTTAATAACATTAATAATAGAAAAGTTTAGAATATATTATTATTATTATTATTATTACTAGTATTATTTCCTTGGTACTTTCAGCGTCAGTTTCATTTCAATTTGCTACATTATGACGCCCCACTGTATAGCAAACCTTTATTTACGCTGTAAATTAGCTGTGTGCCAATGAACCCCGTAAACTGTGTTTCACTGGTGAATGTAGCGGTGATTTTACGCCAATCGGATAAGCGCTATTCACGTAATTCCCTCGTCGGTTTTTGGATAATTACAGAAGGGGGCTCAGACAGATTAAAGCCCATCAGTGACTCCGTGATGCAAATAATGAGAGAGCAGAGGTGAGCACCAAACTGAAAGGAATTCCACTCTGTGCATGAATAAATTAATTAAAAGCCCCTCTATAGGTGGTCTGCAGAACTATTACGACCATCTACATCACCAAGTCATTTAAATGGCCCACTTTTAATACCATCAATACAGACTATAATAAATAAATGTATACCTCTACTGTATATCCTTTGCCTTTCCCTGTAAATAATTATATTAATGCACGTATATTCAGACATATTTTTAGTTGCACCTTTTTTACATGAATATCTTCTGTGTTTTCTGGCTTCCTCCTACAGTCTGTAGATATGCAGTTAGGAGAACTGGTGTTCTTCAACTGCCCATAGAACATTATTTTCTGTGTGTGTGATGTATTTATTACATTGTGGGGACCAAATATCCCCACAATGTGATAAAATCCTGTTAATTTGATGCAGTGGGCATGGCCGTGCCTACCATTGAGGACACGGAGGTCAAGTCCTCAGTATTTTTTCTGCAACTCCAATACCCACGATGCATTGCGGGGCCACGCCTAGGAAGGCTGACACTTGTGACTTCTGTGTTTTAGAAATCCAGGCAACGGCGCTACTTGTGGGGACCATTTTTTCGGGCCCCACAAGGGGAAACTCAGATTTATACAAATCTGTGACCGCAATCAAAAAAACTATCCCCAAAGTCTTGCATGTTGTTTGGTTACTTTAAATACTTACTTATATTGCTAAGGTTAGGGCCGGGTGGCGGTTAAGGGTGTTGTGATTCGGATTTGGTTTTTCCTCATAGAAATGAGTGGAAGGTCGCCATTTAGATAAGTACTCCAATGTGTGTGTGTCCTATGCCCTGTGGTGCCTGGAATAGGCTCCAGCCCCCCCGACCAGTATAAGACAGTTGGATTGATGGATGTGTGTTCTATCATTATACACCCAACAGCTGTTTTATTATGTACATCTACTTACTAAAGCAAACAGCCAGCTGTTCCAAACAGTAAATTTTGTGGCTGCAGCTAAATGCATACAGCACACAGACAGGGTCAAGAGGTTCTGCTCCTGTGCTAATGTGCCTGGTCTAAGCAATTTTGAACGCGGTGTGATTGTTGGTGCCAGACGCTGTGGTTTCAGCCTCCTCCCCGGGATTTTCACACGCCATAATATCTCGAGAAACCTTATTTACAGTGAGAGCTGAATCTAAAAAAGGAATATTATGGGGAGTTACTGGTTTGAGACAAGATTATGTTTACCTGGGGTGTGTGGTTGGTGACAGGAAAAGTTGTTGATTGGAGGGATTTACTGGGGGCGGGGCATGG
The DNA here is from genome assembly GCA_025773925.1 of Cryptomyrus ogoouensis. Taxonomy (NCBI): domain Eukaryota; kingdom Metazoa; phylum Chordata; class Actinopteri; order Osteoglossiformes; family Mormyridae; genus Cryptomyrus; species Cryptomyrus ogoouensis. Next base: position 903,323 of record JAOYFF010000112.1, on the reverse strand, counting down.
CATAAGTACCATAAAATACTAGCATAATTGATCCGATTTGTAATAATAGTTATGCGAGCTGCTCATTGGCTCCCTGTGGATTTCTCGTATTTCTCGGTTACTGCATCGGTGACCACTGGTCTAGTTTATGGAGAACGGCGTAATGAAGAACAAACCATCGAGTCATGGGTATTTCTGTGGTCAAAAAACACCTAAACGAGGTTAATGAGAGAGCTCAGGGGAGAATGGCGAGACTCATTAAAGCTAACAGGAAGGTCAAAAGTGCAAAAATAACAGCTTAGAACAACATGGGTGTGCAGGAAGGCTTCTCTGAACACAGAACTCGTTCACCCTTAGTGGTTCTGGAGGCCAAAGTAGGTCCTACACAGTACTAATGGCTGGGTGTAAATATAGTCATATGACACACAATACATTTATAACGCAACATAATTAGCATGCAAATCAATAAATAAGAATTATACTGCATTTGCTTTAAATTAAAGGTCGCTTTAATTTGTGTTGAATGCGTTTATGTCAGTTCTGTGAATTACTCCCATAAAATGTTTCAAAAGATGGAATTATGGTAACACTTACAAAACATTTACAAAACATCCTGGATAATTGTGTGTTCTTATAACAGGGGGGAAATTTTTCAGATGACTCATCGGGTCTTGTGTCAGACTGGCCCCCATCTGCCTGGCGGTTTCTCTCCACGGACTGTGCAGTGCAGTCCAGGGAGTGGCCCCCAGTGGGCGCTGCGGTGCTGCTTGGCACAAGAACCCCCTAAAAGCCATCCGAGCTGCAGGTCAGAAACAGCCCAAATGAGCAAATTAACGAGCACGACTTTTCCACGGGCAGCGTCCACGGGCGACATTGAGGTTCTGCTCCGCAGACTGGCCAGAGACACATAAAAGCCACCTGCTGCCAATATTTCCCCAAAGACATCATGTCTTTCAAAACCTCATCTGACAAATTTGTTTGGAAGTGGAGTGATTTCTCTCCTCAGTCGATTTACTGTAATTAGTGCTGTTACAAGCCCAGTAACATCCTTATTATACTTCCATTTGCATTTACTTGATTAGCTAATGCTGTTATCCTGCTACAACTTGCAATTTTTGCCCATCATGAAGTCGCATATTTTACTGGAGGATTTAAGCTTAACTGCATTAACTGAAGGTACAACCACAGTTGTCTTCTGGGGACCGACAGCCTACGTTACTGTCCCTTGTAGTCCAACAGTGCACCGGACTCATTTTGAAGAGTCTCTTGTTTGGTGTTAGATGACCAGGGGACGAGTTTTGGGTGATGCACATTGCGGCCGCACACAAAGCATCGGCACGCATTTCCCGAGATGGTGTTCAGGGTGGGCGGCGACCAGATGATATGGGGATTGCAGGAACTGGGTTTACAACATGGAATGGTGGAACTGAGAAAAAGGCTAAAGAGAAACAGGAAGGGGACCATAAGCTAAGGGCTATTGGGACACAGAGGATGAATAGGTGGTTGGAAGACTTGGCAAGAGCCTGAGGCCCAATCCCAATATCCCACCTAAGCCCTAAACCCTAAACCCTAAGCCCTGAACCCTCACAGACTTAACTGATGTCACCTGGTAAGTGACTGAGTGTGAGAGGCTCCAAGGGCTCCAAATGGTATAAATAGGAATAGGACAGCACATTGCAATGTTACCTTGACAACACCAAAACATGTACTTTACTATTGCGGATTTGGGACTTTTTATTTTAAAATATGCATTTTATTCACGGCCAAGGCACTTAAGGGACCGACAGCCTAATTTGATCGTGTTTCAAGCTCTTGTCTTAGAGAGCAGACAAGAGGTAATTGTCAAATAATCAATTTTCTTTTTTTCTCAAAGCAGCTTCATTAAGCAAAAGGTAAAAGAAATGGTTTGTTTACCACTTACGCTTCTGGGCTTTCCCTGGTAACCCCGTGTTTCATGTCACAACGCTATGAACTGTGGGTAATTCCCTCAGGCAAAGTCTGCAGAAATGCGGACTTATGGAAATTGTGCATAAAGAGTTCAAAATGTCTGCGAGAGAGCCTTCATGCACTTCAGGTTTTTACAGTGGGACAGCCCTAACACATCAAGGACTTCGTGGGAACATGCTTCAAAGTCCGTGAGTCTGTGAGTGTTGAAATTGAGACTGGGCCTGAGACTAAGGGTGAAAATGGGATTAGACCTAATGGTTCTCTTCTCTCGTGGCAAAGTGATTACTGTACAGTGGCTGAAGCGATGATTTCGGGATTCGCTAGACAAACACAGGCAGCTGCACGTGGTTTTAGCACAAAAAAACACAAAAACACATGCAGCTGTATGACCCCGGGGGTCCTAGTAGAGTGGGGGTGCAACAGTGACTGCTGTCCAGAGTAACGAACCATCTGAAATGACCTCGTCAGCCTGAATCGCACACCTATTTGTTTAAATAAAAATCTAAAGATCTTATTTCTTTGTACCCTGTGCTCTTATTTCTAACATCAAATAAACAATTATTGTGCAAACCCCAGCCAATCTTGGAAAATTGCTTGCCCTAAGGGCAGCGTTAGGGGCCCGAGGTCTGCAGCGTAAATGGCAAACCCTGCTGGATGATGGCGGTCTGGACGCCAAAACGTGACAGTGTCACCCGTAGCTAGATTCGTCTCCGTTCACCCCTTTCAGCTTCGACAGACGCCCGAGTCCCCTTCTGTAATTATCCCGACGTGACGGTCTCGCTTATCCAATCGGCGTAAATCACCGCAACATTTACTGGTGATTATTGGAGTTGCCGGTGATTTGGATCTTGTGGTGCCGTTGACGTACCGTGCGTCATCAGAACGCGCCATGCAGAAGGTGGACAGTCGGTTCCCCCGCATTCAAGAGCTGCCCTTGATTAATACGACATCGGCGGGGAGTCCGGCAGGAAGTGGTGCTGTTGTGATTGGGCCTCGCTCACCAAGCCAGGCCCGTATGCGTCTAACAGGCCGTGCTGAGACAGACGAGAGTCTCCCACCATGTTTTGAAGGTTCTTGCTCTTCTGTTGCTCTGCCAGCACAGAAATTAATTTCATTAACTGCATGATATGTCAGTTCTCCTCAGACCTGATACGCATTCAGGTAACTGTAAAGTACTGCAAAAGTTGATTGTTGTTCTTTGCTCTTGTGTTCACCTTGAAGTTTCGGTAAAAACGTATTAGATTAAAGAGAAGTGTTATCTGTAGGCTATAAGGACAATGACAGGTGCCAAGAGTATTCGTTTTATCTGTTATATGGGACTAAAATGATGTTTTACCAACATTGTTATCTGTGTAATAGCACATTGTTATTAATGCTATTAGAAAAGCTTTATTTGTCTTTGATTTAGAGTGTTTTAACATTGCCTATCTGCATGAAGCTATTAACAGCTGTGTAGAAGATTATGGTCAAGCTTCCAATCCAATCTTTGGTCCCCAGATTGGACGGACAAACACAGAGGGGGCTGTGAGCACTTTGTACGCATCACACGTCTCGGCTTTCTGGAAGGAAGGACTACCTGAACATGCCAGGTGTGTTTCCTTGAGTTAATTAGCTCGTATTTATGCTGTGTGACCTTTCAGACCTGTTCTCAGCACTGGGCATGTTTTAATCACAGTAATCAATAAGCTATGAGCACGGTAATGGCTGCTACAGCTTTAACCCTTCGCAGTAAGGATGTCTGAGGACTCCTAATCCCATTTGCCTGGAAAGGGGCTTGGCACGGCAATTATTAATGCAATCCAGGGCAGTCCCTACACAGCGCCCCCTGGTGGTCAGACCCCACCCTCGCATCGCTATCTGTCACTGTTACTCCCCCACCCTGGACCCCACCCTGTCGTGAAGATCATTGGCCTCCTCCCGGTCTTTCTATTGGCCGCCTACTGACCTTTAAAGGTGACAATGCAGTTTTACATTTTGCCTTGATGAAACGGCAGCTCGGCATAAACCCCTCAAATTCAATCAAGATGCCTCAGGCTCTACCCTGAAGTTCCATGAGATATATTATATATTAAGCCTCTATGCCTAAAATATTGAAAATGTAATAAAAATGGACATTTGCTGCATATACAGATTTATATCTGTGTATATCACATTGCGGTGACTGTAAACTGGACACTGAGATCACATGATCTTTAGGTCCTTTTAAAATTTAACGAGAACTTTGAAGAGACTGCCGCAGGAGGCTGGGCAGGGCGCTGCACGAGTGCTGCGGCCTCATGCGCCACCTGCAGTCACTCCTGCGCAGTGCTCAGAGGGCGGGGTTAGCCGTGGCGGTGGATTTCCCCGGATGGAGATGAGCAGTGAGGTGGCGTTTGTCCAGGCCGCAGAAGATACAGCTGCTCTCCAGCCTGGCCGGGCCAGAAATCACACAGAGACTCCTCGGTGTCGTCCCCATACCCTGTCAAGGTCTCCTGGAAGGTGGGGGGGTGGAGGTCAGGGCCCCTGTCCTTTATGTCAGCCCGTCGGGTGCTCGGAGCGATTGTCCCTTCCCCCAAAGACCCACGACAGCAGAGCCCGGGCTCCTTACGCATCACGGATTCGAGCGGGGCTGCCAAAAGCCGCCAGAGTCACCTGAGTGCCGAGAGGGCTGATGGGATCCAGATGGCGCTCCCATTCACCTTGCCCTCCAGTGTGGAGTCATTTAGCAACTCTCCTGCAGGCTGGAAGCGTGCCAGCGTGCCCCCCCCCCCCCGCCTGCACCAGGGAACGCCACCGTCATCTGCTAATTTATGACAGTGGATAGCACGCCCCCGGAAGCAGTACCAGTGTGGCTGCCTAAGCCCCCAGGGCACTTTTGAACCTAAACCATGATTGCATTTCCCAAATCACAACAACTTCCTGTCTTCCTGATCTACCTGGTAATGTGACGCTGAATATCTGCATCTCTGGAGCGCGGTGTCTCTGGAGCGTCCGTGCTTGTGGGGCTCCGTTGCGTCCTAAACCAGTCAGACATCATAGAGGCCTTGTGTCTGCTGTCCATTGGAACCGTCCGACAGGAAACAGGCGCGCGAACGTAGCTCTTAACTGTTAAATTATCTCGCTGACCAGATGTTAAGAAAGAGACCATGATTCACGTTCTTCCGGACTGCACCACGAATTTTGTTTGTCCCCGGGGGTAGTGTTAGGGTCAGGATGCCATACCAATTTTTTTTTTTTGTGGGGGGGTCCCTTTGTAAATTTTGCCTGGTTGTCAAAGCTCAAAAGTGGGATTGTTTTGATGGAGTGGGGCCAAGTGGCAGGTGCCCAGATGCCCTTTGCCCGCCCCCCTCATGTGCCTAATTGTGAGGTTGTCGGTTCAAATCTCAGGGTTGGATTTAACTCTTGGGCCCTTGAGCTAAGCCCTCAACCCCCAGGTGCTCCAGGGACAGTCTGGCCCTGCTTTCTTCATGATGTGTGTCACTCTCATCGAGGAAGACCTCCCAAAAGGCCGTTGTGTGGGGGTAGCTGAAACTACAACATGCTTATGTTTGTGGTGTCTAGGGATGTCCCTTCCTTGTTTGCTTTGAAATGGCATTAATAACTTTTGAGTCCGGTTATAACCTATATGGGCAAAAGTGTGACGACACCCCTGTTAATTAGAGGAACAAACTAATTAAGCCACACCCATTGCTGACACAGATTAAATGCGCAGAGGTGCAATCCGGAGCAACAGCGACTGGCAGCAGAATGGGTGGTTATAGAGGAGAGGTTAGTGACTTCCAACCTGGCACCATCACCGGATGCTATCTCTCCAACTAGTCAGTCTGCCAGATTTCCGCCCTGTTAGAGCTGCCCTGGTCGAGCGCGAGTGGAGCGGAAACATCTGGGAGCGAGTTCTGCTGCGAAGTCGTCAGCCACACTAACCCACCGAAACGGATCCGATCACATAACATTAATACCCAACCTGACTGGCAGCAGATCCCACCATCCATGGTCCAGCATCTAATGGAAAACCGTCCCAGAAGAGCAGACACTATTGTAGCAACTGCTCAGGTCTACTTACTCACAAAAAAAAACAAACACAGTGCAGAACAATATAAGAGAGTCGGAGATGATACAGATGCAGTGCAAAGGACAATACAAAACAGTGCAGAACTGGATGATTTGCAGTCAGCGGCCCATAAATGCATTTCACTGCACGTTGTACTGAGCGTGTGTGACAAATAAAGCTTTGAGAATTTGAAAGTGCAGTAACAGATATAAGAAGTGCCTGTTTCATGGATTTGACTGTTTTGGGGAAGGTAGATGCTGGAATCAATGTTGGAATCTGATTTGCACCTTTAATAATTGAGCTTCTCTGTAACACCCTGTTACGTTTTTATTAAAGCAAAATAAGGTTCTGAATGGCCTGAGGAAAGAAGCGGTTCTTGGATCTGGTGGCCAGTGTTCTGATTCTGCAAACGTCCAAGTGGGGTTTGGGCTGGTGGCTGCGCTGCTGCACAAGCTGCTGTCTTCATTATTTTGGTCATATAGTCCCAGTCCAGTCCTCGGGGGGGGGGGGGCAGAGACAGTCTGCAGACTGATTGGGAAACACTGGTGTAGAGTATCGCCACACACTGCTTTTCTGGATGTATCATAAACATGCATAGTCAGAAAAAATAGCAGTGAAAGTGGTAAAGCACTAAAGTCAGTGCCCTGTGGAAATATGCTAGCGATAGGCCTGATATGGCGGGTCTTTTATAGAGCGTGGGGAGGAAGCCGGCACATTCTATCGCCCTCAGACACCAGATAATATCTCACTGATCCGCGCTGTCTTGTATCTTAGCTTAAGCTCCGAATGGCTGGCTGTAAATTACCCCCCGGCCATCAGGTGTCCGTTTCAGCTCTAAAAGACTCTTCCCAAGTCGCCACATCTCCTTCGCCACATCTCCACCGGCATCCTTGTCTGCTTCTCCTAAAGAGAGTTTATCGCCTCCATTTTTGGTTCTGCTCATGGCCTTTCGATGCCTCGCTATCGGGGAAGATCACCAGACCAGGTTTAAAAACAGTGTCAGTACTCCTGAGGGGAGGGATGCAATAACCTGTCACTTTTTTCACATCTCACATTGGTTTCTGGTTCCATGTCCACGACTGTTGACAGCTTAAGAGACGCCTGCGTAATCTATAAAAATAATAATGATAAATAAATGTTTCATTTCAAAATATATTCATGAGATGATTCTGACGGAATAAAAATTAATGGAGCGTTTGATAAACGCTCCCCTCTGAAAACATGGAGGGAAATTAAAATCTGATATAGCATGAAATACAAACGAAATAAACATGTCGGGCCATTCTGCAATGCGCGGTGACTCACCGGTCCTGGAAACCCCCCCCGCTCGCAGTCTGATAACGCACTCGCGCCCCTTGCGTTGAAGTGGAGACCCTGCAGGGGGCGACCTGCCCTGTGGCTGCCTTTTTAGGAATGTGGCAGACCCTACTACCCCCTATCCTACCCCGCCGACATCAAAAGAGAGATCATGGAAGAAAGAAAGGTCGGAAGGGAGGGGAAAAGAGGGGGAAGTGGGAAAGAGAGGCGGACCACTGTATAAATAACCCAGCAGTGCATCTGCTATTCTGTTTGACCTGCTGTGCTCTGACAGACACATTCAGGGCTTTCAGTCCAGAGTCTGCGTCCCACCTAGGTCTGTAATCTGCCCTCTGCAAAGTCCCAGTCATCTCCATATTGTATAATTACAGCCTCACTCTGACTCATTACAGCTTTACTCTGACGACGGCCTCGCTCTGACTCATTATGGCCTTATTCAGTCTGCAGCCTTACTGCGACTCACTACAGCCTTAATATAGTTTACTACAGCCTTACTTTGACTACAGCCTAACACTGACTCAGTACAGCCTGACTCTGACTCACTACAGCCTAACTCTGGCTCACCATAGCTTTACTTTGACTCACTACAGCCTGACTCTGACTCACTGCAGCCTCAGTGATTCACTATAGCTTCATTCCGCCATACAGTGACTCACCGTTAACCTGACTGGCTGAAGCCTGACTTTGACTCTGAGGTGGAATAGTCACCTCTTATCAGCTAGACAGTTCTCAGATCCTTTTTATGCAAAGTATTTTGGTGCTCCATGCCCTCAGGCTAACACTGGGGGCAGTCATCGGCACAGGTCTGTCTTGCCCGAAGGGTGACCCCTGTCCCTTTGATCAAGCAGACCGTGGTTTGTCTGTGGCCGAGGAGGATGGAGTGCAAAGCTAAGCTAAGTTGCTCCCAATATCTTATTCTCCACTACTGCATGGTCTCAAGGTACAGAGTACAGTTGGCCAGCCGGCTGGGAGTATCATGGGGAATGACTGCAACCATCAACCACCCCCCGGCCCGCCCGGCCCCCACAAACAAACAGGGTGTTCGGTCAAAGAGAGATATCAGCCTCCAGAGATGGACGCACGCTGCTCAAAAGGACATTATGAATTAAATGCATCTAGGTATCTGTCAACTGATCATTACAATCATGACAAGATGGCTACAGTCCAAGTAATTAAAACAGCAACAAAATTCTTAAAGCAGCAACTTAAGTATGAAGAAACTAGCACAGTGAAGTCCACTGTCATCTATAAGTGCTCAGATTGTGAGGCTGGATTCAGCTGCAGCATCTTCTCTGCAGCCACGCCCAGTTACTGCTTGCTCGCTCTCCATGGAGTGCTGACAGTTGTACCTGATTCCCTTAATTGGCTATAGGCTACTTAACCAGACCAGTTGGTTTCCCCAGTGTTAGACATTGTTGACCTCTGTCTGATTTACCAAACGTCCCACATCCCTGCTTTTCCCTCTTTGCCTGATTCTGCTTTTGTGTGGTTTAAAGAGTGAGTTTCTCCTGATCCCCTGCCAATCCCAATCTCGGTACGAGCGTGTGCCCCGATCCCTTTCTCAGTACGAGTGCGTGCCCTGATCCCCATCTAGGCACGAGCGCGTGCCCTGATCCCCTTCTAGGTACGAGCGCGTGCCCTGATCCCCATCTAGGCACGAGCGCGTGCCCTGATCCCCTTCTAGGTACGAGCGCGTGCCCTGATCCCCGTCTAGGCACGAGCGCGTGCCCTGATCCCCTTCTAGGTACGAGCGCGTGCCCTGATCCTCGTCTAGGTACGAGCGGGTGCCCTGATCCCCGTCTAGGCATGAACGCGTGCCCTGATCCTCATCTAGGTACGAGCGCGTGCCCTGATCCCCGTCTCAGTCTGAGCACATGCCCCGATCCCAGTCTCAGTCTGAGCGCGTGCCCTGATGCCCGTCTCAGTGGACCACATGTCATAATCCAGCTTCTCCCATGCCTGTGCATGTGCCTGCCTAACCCTGACCCTACCCCTGACCCTAACCCTGACCCTGATCCTAAACCTTCACCCCCAGCACTGACCCCCTTGCCTCCTGACCCCTGCTTCCATTTCTGACCATGACTCTCGCTCCTGTTCACACTGAATTTGGGTCCCTGCACCCTGAGGTATCTTGTTGCATAATTTCCTCTAATTGTACTCAAAATAAGGTTCCAAAGGTAGGAAAAACTGTTTACCTCTATTACCTCATTCAGAGAAATTTAGCACTGTTACCTCACACTTCTGGGACCTGGGTTCGAATCTCCGCCATGGCTCCATGTGTGTGGAGTCTGCATGGTCTCCCCATGTCGGGGGTTTTCCTCTGAGTACTCCAGTCACCCCCCTCCAAAAACAGGCTGAAGAGTTTCCAAATTGCCCATAGGTGTGAGTGTGCCCTGTGATGGGTTGGTGCCCCATTCTGGGTTGTTCCCTGCCTTGTGCCCGTAGCCTCTGGGGTAGGCTCCGAACCCCCTGCAAACCTGAATAGGGCAAGTGGTTACAGAAAATGGATGGACGGATGGATGGATAATTTCATGGTATTTGAACAATGCTTTCAATCCAAAACAAAACCTTTGGCTTAGCAATGACCGTAAGTCATTATAAGTGACTTGCCTTGTTTGTCTTCTTTATTTGCACTCTTTTTATCTTGTTGTGACCCCATGTACCAGAATCTCTCTGTGATTGATGGGCCATCTCTCAGGTTTCCCACGTTCACGATCCAGCCCTGTGTCTTACATGAGCTGTGAATCTGGCTACAGCTTTAGACTTTCTAAACCTCAACCAAAACTTTAGTCAGTTGCCTTTGAAAGTAAAATATTTTAAGCAGCAATAAGAATGAAATACTTTTATATAGCAAATTATTTTCATCTTTCTCTTTATTTTTCCATATTTATGATTTCAGTGATACATTAAAATGTTTATATTTAAATATGAATTTGTACAAAGGTATATGTAACTAAAGGAAGCACTGATGTTTACATTGAGATCATGTTAATGAATAAATATCGCTAAAAGCATTATGTTAAAGAAACTTCATAGTCACTACTGTAGGGTGAGGGTCAGACGGTCTCCCAGGCCTCCTCAGCACCTCCCTCGGTGGCTGATGCACTTCTCAAAGCGCTCAGAGGCTGCGTTAGCACTCCTCAGGCATGCCAGGCCGGCAGCTCAAAATCTTTCAGTTTCGTAAGTTTAATTCCGAAAAAAAAGCTAATCAGACGTTAGCGAACCAAACGTAAAAGGCAGAAGTCAGCAGTGACTTTGATGCTGGCAGCTGTCACCATCCCGCTGGGCCCTTCGCTTCTGAACCGCCGTCGTTTTAGGGGCCGTTTCTTGAATGCTTGTAAGGGTTTTCTCAAAGCACGGCGCCGTGCTCACCTCACTGGTAACGCCGCTCAGAACGGCGTGTGCAGCACACGGAGTTAGATACTAATGATGTAAGAATGCTGTCGGAAAACACGAGGACCAAGCAGAGCAGCGGAAAATGAAGGTGGTCATTTCTGGATTCAGCCTGCTTTGTTCACTGTTGTTTTTCAGCCCGTCCTGACCAAACTCTCGGCAGAGCATTGTGGGAAACAATCACATAACAGCTTATGGCGCAGGGCAGCTCTGTGGGTGGCACTGCTGCCTGACACCTCCCAGCTTGCAGGTTCGCTTTCCCACTCTGGCTCAGTATGCAAGGTTTCTTCCTGGTGCTCCACTTTCCTCCCAAAAAACATGCGGTTAGGTGAATTGGCTTCTCTAACTGGCATCCTGTCCAGGGAGCCCCCCCTGCCATGTGCCCCATGCTGCCTGGGACAAACTCCAGCCCCCCCCCAGGACCATGTACTGAATAAGCGACAAGAAGATGTATGAATTATACATAAACAGTAAAGTACATGCATAGATTGTATGACTTAATGTGCATATACTGTATATGACCAAACTGAGACAAAGTGCACTGCATGATACGGTATTAAAGTATTAAAACATCAAGCTGCCGATAGTTTAACGTCTTGTAAGACACACAGCCATATGTCAAAGAAATGGGCTATATTTATTTGCCTTGTGTTGCCAATCATTTGCGCATATATTTGCTACGTAACGTGACCCTTATTATACTCTTATAATATATTGATATGTAAGCTGTTTTTCCTTTTATTGTCCACATGCTGTCTGTTTTGTTTTTTGTATTCATGTAATTGTATTGTAATTGTATTGTAATTGTAATGTGATTGTATTGTTTGATTTTTTTTATGCTATTGATGCTGCACCTTCAGTTACAATAATAATAATAAAATAAAGTCCTAAAACCAAAGATATGCAGTTTTTTAACTATGATAAATTCACAGATTTGTTGAGGGGGTGAACGATGGAGGTCGAGGTTTAGTTTGAAGGTTGAACCAATTTCGTTTCTGTTTTGAGAGCAGGAGATAGTTTAGTGGGTTATCTGCTCTGGCCACCGTCAGTGGAACCTTTTCTCTGTCGGACGCAGAGCTGAGTGCGAACTGCGGGAGCGAATGGAGTTTGAAGAACACGGGTATAAACAGGCAGGAGGAGAGAGGCTTTCGGAGGAATTGAGCAGCCCAGGCGATGTGGTTAAAGGCTCATGGCTGCAGACCAGAAGGGGATTTGTGCTAAATCTGAAAAGGCTCCGGGATGGAGATGAGGGTCCAGGCGATGTGTATCGGGTCCACGAAGTACAGAACAAAATGGAGGGATCAAATTGCACCAGCCTGGGGCCCAGCCGTCGCGTCTGGCATTGGATCATGCAATCAGGGGAACTATGCCCTGTGAAAACATATATTTTTTACACCATGGACATTCAAGCACATGATCATTATTCAGGGAATAGATGATTGAATAGCCTGGACACTGGGCAGATATATTTAGATATACGAAGAAAATTTAAGTTGAGGGTGCATCCAGATTGCTGCTGCCTTTGAAGATCAGATGCTGGAAGCGATTGTGTCTCCTTATGCACTGCTGCATCTTGGGAATTGCTAGCTGGTCCCCGTCTTAAAGAATGTCTCAATGAAATGGGAGACATCAAAGAAACCCCAAAACATATCTAGAACTGTCACTGCTATGCAGTGGTGCACAGAAATGTCCTCACACTCAGGGGGTTGGCCGATCCAAGGCAAAAGTGAACTAAGCGGCTGCTTTGGGTCCAGCGGCCACCAGGGGGCCCCCCGTTTGATCGGCTGGTGGTGTTTGTGTGTATGTTAGGGCAAGGAACCCCAAATTAAATTTTGCTTAGGACCCTGAAATGGGTTGGGCCGATACTGCGCAGGGGGGGTCCTGAATGGAGTGGAAACCCTGAAAAATATCCCAGCAGGGTCAGTAGGCCCAAATCCCTAGCTGTGGCCCTGCTAATGCTAAACAGGCGTCTCATTTGTCTACAACCTACTGCCCTGCCCATCCGTTTCCATTCGTTTACAGATCAGGTACAAACCGCGAGAAGACTGACCAAGAGAGATCTGCAGTTGTACAGATGTGAGAACCTCTGCCAGATAATAATTGGAAATAATAGTTCTTTGGGAAATTTCCCATTGGGTGTAGCATGCCAACAGTCAGAATCCGTGTGCACCACTTATATGCTAAGCGACAAATCATGCGTGCTGGCTAGACAGAGCGGGCGGCAAGCTGCAACACACAGGAGAGGTTAACATCATGATCGGCAGAAGCGGGAGAGAGGCGCGTATAAACGGTGTGAGGAGAATAATGAGAGCAAATAATGAGAACACGGCACGGGATCGAGTTTGGGCAGAGTTTAAACCTCATTTGAATTTCAATTCAAACAGAACACGGGCCTGAGCCAAAAAGCAAACTAAACACGGCAAATGTGAAGCAGATGAGAAAAAGCAAAAGTGTCCACGTTAAATTGACGTTATGGCGTCGTCTGCGAGAAACTGTGGGCATTAGCGTTAGCGATGGTGTCTGCATTAGCGGCAGGGGGACGGGGATGGGGACAGTATGGGGACACGGGACCGGGAGACAGATGGCGGGTGACTAATTGGGGTTCAGGGAGCACTAGCGTACTCCTGGTGGCAAGGCATGGAGGTGTCTATCGACCTTGTTAGCATGCAGCCCTTCAATCAATTTGCTAATAGCAATGTGCTATTCATATCCCCTTTTATAGTGCATGCAAGAGTCATCGCAAACGAAGGTGATGGAGGGCTCTCGGCTGTGCTTGGCTGCGGTTTGCTGTTGTAATTTTTTTGGTCTTGCTGCTGTACAACCTTCACTTGGGGATTAATCGTATCCGGGCCCCCATGTCACAAAGACTGACATTTTTTTAAGTGTCAGAAAGAGTGTGTGTTTGTGTGCCAGACGCCCTCCTCCTGCAGATGGGGAGCTTGGTGGGTGTGTGTGTGTGTGTTGGGGGGGGGGGGGGGGGGTCACCTGGTGTTCAGCTCCAGTCCCGCTTCCTACTTGCATCTGTGGAGGGGGGGGGGGGTTTTT
>JAOYFF010000112.1:827134-869968 GCA_025773925.1 Cryptomyrus ogoouensis | reverse complement strand
CTGGCCCCCCGTCCCTTTCCCTCTCTCCACTTTTCTTTTTTTTTTTCCCCCCCTTTTTTTTTAGGATCAAAGGTTTCCAAATTTCCCTGTTTTTTTTCGCCCCCCCCCCCCCCCCCCCCCAAGCCAAACAAATGCAGCTTTAAGATGGGGGAGAATTTATCATGGGGCCAGTCTGTGCCGTGGCTGTATGTGTGCGTGTGCAGGTGAAGGGTGGGTGCAGGGGGGTTGGGGGCTGAAGACAGGTTATTTCATTTAATCGAATGAATCCTTTTCAACCAGAAGACTTTCAGCAGCCGGCAAAAAAATTGTAAAGATGTTAAAAATTTTACAACAGGATGTTCTCTTCTGGTCTGATTTCTGAGTATCTGCAAACGTTCTTCAGGTGTCAGTGATAATTTAATTAGCGATGTGTGACACAGAATGTGCGAAAGGCTTTCAGTACGTTTTTCAATAACACGTGTCTGAGACTTCTGCCGCGTCCGCCCAGCATTTCAACACGAATGGCGGGATCGATCCCCAGCAGCGTGTTATGAAGAAATCTGACTGTTGACATTGTATATGAAGAAAGACACTCCAATGTAATTCATTCTCATTTCGCCTTGTTGAATTGAATCTGACACGTGTAATGTGACCTTTATGTCTGATTCTGATTATATATCTATATATATATCTATATATATATATATATATATATATATATACACACACACACACACACAGACATTCTTCCCTTTAAACAGAAGATGTAGAGTCCACAATAATCCTGTGCAATCCAGTTTATATGTTATATGCTACTTATGTGTGTTTTAGTCAAAAAAAAATGAAGATTTTCATTTGTCAAAATACTGACATTTAAGCTGGAATTTTGCCTTGCATTATGGTTTTTGGCCAGCAGAAACACCCAGGGGTTAACTTGCTTGCCTCACACCCCCAGTATTGGGGGCTTAAGCCCCAGTGCTGTAGGAGGTCTTTCACTGGCCCCCCAGTTTCCTTGGACAGCCCTAAAACATGCTGTTGGGTGGAGTGACGTCCCTGAATTGCCTGTAGTGTGTGATGGTGTGTGCAGGGATTTCAATTACATAGTGTCCCTTTGCTCGCTCCCGGTGCATACTGGGATCAGCCAGAGGCTGGCCGTGACTGTCCTGGATAAGTGGCAGGGAAGATGGATGGATTATATTGTTCCAGGGCGTCTTCACCTCTTCATACCTGTCTCCTTCCCTTATGCCGCGTTTTTGTCACCGTCCTGACAAAAGCCGCCCCGAGGGTGATGTGTATTGAGCTTTCCTCAATAAAAACCAGGGCATTTCAACCCTACTCCGCTCGTTGCCTGTTCCCGGTATTGCGAGGAGGAGAGACAAAATCTCTCATGCCGGACGCTGGGAGGATTAAGTCTCTGTCACTGCCCCCGTCTGTACTCCCAGCTCGGGTGGAAAGTGCGGATTTGTCAGAAAGCCCCCTGAGTCAGTATTTACATTTACGTTGGAGGGCATTCACACACACAGCGTCTGCAAGAGGCACGGCTTTCTGGAAAGGGCGCAGATGTGACCCGTGACGGATGAGGGTGTAATTATTATGCAAACAGAACTTCCATTGTTTTAAAATATAAAATAGGAGCATGCACATAGAAGATCTTCTGTGGCTGGGAGACAGAGTCAGCACCTGAATAAATCTGTGGGCCAGACCCAATATTTTCGCGGGCGGGGCAAGTGGTGATGGTAAAAGCTGATGGCCAGGGGGTGTGGCTAATGATAATTTGTGGCCACACCCCTGGGGGGAGGGGGGACCAGCCTGATAGGCTAATCTTTTTCAGCATCCTTGCGTGATGATTTTGAGGGGGACACCAGGGATCATTTAGGTACTGACAGCGTTTGAAGACACTGGCCAGACACTGTTTGAGTCGCTGCTCTCACTGCAATATAGATGCAGAAAAAAGCCTTTGAGATGCAGCTGAATGTAACATTCCGGAATTTGTCAGGTGACTTTTGGAATAGCGGCCTGTTCACACGTTGCTGCAGACATTTTTTTTTTCTGAAAACTGCCCAAAAATATTTTTTTGGAGAAAACAACTGCAGAATCTTTGTTTCATGTCACATTCCCTTGTTGTTCCCTTGAGATGAGGTTAGAAATCTGTAGTCTGTGATTGTCTGTGTGCTTCTGTATAAATAATAATAAATGTTCATCTCTAGAGAAAATCCCAGACTATGCCTTCATCCCTCCTGCATGTGTCACCCTTTTTGGAGAGCGGCCCACATCCTGGGCGGAGCAGACAGGGAGCGGCAACCCTGTCCGTCTGAGGGCGATGTTTGCCGTAAGATCTGCACAAATTCCGGGGACCCATTTATGCACCATAGAGGTTTGGGACCAGCTTTGGAGGGACCCAGGATGAGATCTTCTAGCTGTAGGTGGTCGTCAGCTGGTGGGGCTGGTTTTTTCCTGCAGCTCTAGGGCAAAGCCCTTTTAGACTAGAGATCTAAAGCAGTGTGGTGCAGTGATCCGGTCCTGACTGCTTCTGAGCATCTGTTAGCGGGAAGCCAGCCGATGCAGTGTCTAAGCACTAAAAGTTTCAGAGGGACCTGGCTGTGGTATCTCTGAGCTAGCTACTTAATCTGAAGCAGTCTATGAAAAGTATCCATTTTTATTAACATATCCATTTGTAAGCTGATTTACTTGTAAGCAATGACTAGAAATTAGCCTTTATCATACCAGCTAAAGTACAACGAAATGCTTGCATGCCTCTCTGCAGACTTAATCAACGGATAACGATGAAGAACAATAACGTACAATATGTAAAATATGCAAGCAATAAACAATACACATACAATATGCAATAACATACAAGCAGGACAACAGGGTGCTGAGGTTTAAAGTGGAAGTGTTTAATAAATAGCAGTGATTAAGATTATGCTGTAAGTTAGAAGACTGAGCAACAAAATGTAAAATGCATGGTCGAGAGTTACCTGGAAGCAGGGCCGCCAACTTTGGTCACCTGGCTGGCATGAGATTTTCAGTTTGAGACAAGTCTGCACACACATGCACGCACATTTACATGTATGTCACAGTTTTATTAGCTTGTAAATAGTCTGTACGGTTTGAAAATGACCCCAATGCATTTGATGTAGCTAACTTTATGTTTATAATGGAATAATATAGATTTCCTGTAAGATATTTTGCATGAGCATGAGTGAAAGTGTGAGCGTCACGCCAGATGCGTGACAGTTGGCAACCCTGGGAAAGGGTGGTAGTCTTTGGTCTCCTCGTAAGTGTAAAAGATATGCTTAGAGTATATTAGTACTTTGACAGATCAAAACTAGCGTAATGAAGCCTCGATTCTGTGACTGACCCATAAAATCAACATGGCAGCCATCTGACCTTTATTTGGCATCCGCTTCAATGAAGGCAGCTCCGTCGTAAATCTGCTCATTAAATTTCATTGGACATTAACAGGTGGGCAGCGCGTGATTCACTTCCATGTCACTTACATAATTACCAATGAGATTAATAATGCGCTCTGACATTTAGATCGTTAGACGCCATTATCGCGGTGACTCATTGCCACAGGTACGGTTTCAACTAGCTAAAATAAATAAACAACCACATTAATGAAACAACAAGTACTTTACCTGACCATTAACGTGACCTACATTTAGCTGAGAGGTTAGGGTAACCAGAAAGGTCGTTCTGTGTCAAGAAATATTAGCATTTTAGCGGCTATGGAGAGTGCAGTCCTGTATGTCTGTGGAAGTTTCCGGTACTGGATAAGTGGGTGGGGTACGTAGACAGATGAAACATTATACTTTAATTTCTAGTTTTGTGTTTCTTGTTGCAGAGACCTAGCGTGACATCTGTTGTGAGTCATTGTCACCAACTTGTTGGCGTGAGATTTTCAACTCGAGACAAGTCTGCACACAGGTGCACAAGCATTTACATGTATGTAACAGTTTTATTACCTTGTAAAGAAAAAAAAAAGTTGTATTACCTCGTAAATCATCTATAAGGTTTGCAAACAACTCAATGCTTTTTGATGTAGATTTATAATGAAATAATATAGATTCGCCGTAAGATTTCTTGCGTGAGTCTGAAAGCATGAGTGTCACACCAGATGCACGGGAGTTGGCAACCCTGGTGGCTTATGTTAATACGGTGAGTTTGCTAGTCACGTAGCAAGCTGGCCGCTACCCCTGCAACGTCATGTAATCTCGGTGTAAATTGCAGCGCGGTGCCCCCCCCCCGGTAGCGCCACGCCGCTGGCCAGCCGCTTGCCGCCCATTGATATTCTGCTCCTCGCCCGCAGTTCCACAGACAGGCGCGCGAGACAGATCCCGTGACGCGCAGGCGCGAGAGCTTCACTCACCAAGCCGAAGCAGGAGCAGCACCTGTGTTTCTGAGAAGAGGCCCGAAACCAGCGTCATGTGCTTCGCCTGCGGAATCGCAGACCTATTTATTTATTTATTTATCTAGCTATTTTTGGCGTTTCAATTACGGGAGCTGAAGGAGATACGCAGAACTCCGATAGGGGCTAGCTTTGATGCCTCATTAAAATGGCACCCAGTGCCATCTGTGAATTCCTCGCGGTACACGCAGGAGGAGGGGAAAGCGCAGCACGCAGAATCCCTCCGATCCGTGCTGGCAGGAAGATTAATCAACGGGGAATTCCCCCATATCTCAAAACAACATATATGCTATCCATAATAAGTATTTCTCGCCCTGAAAAGACACCCCAATTGCGCACAATACATCAAAGTCCCCGTCTCACTGACAGTGATTTTAAAGAGCGCATCCTCTCCGCGGTGTCACGCATTGTTTGACAGTTGACTGTTTTACCATCAGTCCAAATGTCTCATCAGGTCGGCTTCTGACGGAGCTAATATCCCGCGGAACGTCCTGCCCTGATCCGATTGTTCCTGCAAATTAAGCACGCAAAGGGGACCCAGCAATGCACATGCGACCCGCTTCCTCTGATCTCTCAGCCGTACGGGATATCGGAACAGACAGCGTAAATGATCCTATCGGAAGGCATCGTGTCAAGTGGAGCGCGATCAGCTGCAGTAAATAAATAATGAACCGTCGTCTTAATGTTCTCTGAGGTGCCTCGAGTTCAGAACCCAAACTCAGACTGTAATGTAATTTCTTCTGCGGCAGTGTTAAGGATTGGCATTGTGGCTAAAGGTCTAGACTAGACGGATTGACTGTAATACCGCTGGACCACAGTATTAAGGCTAATATGTCCATATTGGAAAATGAAATGCACGCGCACATATAATATTGCTCCAGCTAGAAAACGATTCAGAATAGTAATACCTCCTTAATGTGGTTATAATTCACTTGGTAACAGTAAGAGGTTTTTTTAAAAAGCACATTTTGGAATCGAATGATGGCTATCATTTGAAAGTGCTCGGGGTCCTGTTTGGGTATCATCTCATGCAGTCTCCTTCACGGAGATCCCTAATGCAGTTTTAGTAAAGAAGGGATTTATGGGTAGTGACAAAAAAGCCCCGAGCAGCCTTACGTAAGTCGGGGCTAAGTGGCGGATAAAACTTAATATGACCGCCGAGTGTCCTGGATTGTTAGCGGTTATCTCTGCCTCCGTGAACCGATGTAAGGCAGGTTATTTCCTTTAATGTACGGAGGGCTACACGCCACGTAAGATGTCTGATCTTACCCGGTGTGTCTGTGAACGGGGTGAAGCGATTCATTTAAGTGCTGCGCGGAGTTTCACGCAGGTGCATCCGGGGGGAATGGCGCTTTGAAAGAAAGGCAGGCTGAGACCGCCGCAGGAACTCAGCAGCCAGGCGAAAAAAGGAAGCGATTCAGCTCCCTCTCTATTTATGTTGCGTCTTGAAAATTACCAATTCAAAGGCAAATGTTTCCTCTGAAAAGTAGGCTGTGTGCTCGGGTTTTAAGATAGATGTAGAAAGTCCAGACAATTTTTACAAAGTAAAATTAATAAATAAAAATATATTTATAATGTACTACACCTTAGTAGTACTGTTGCTTTACACCCACGGGCCGGGTTCGATGCTTCTGTGACCCCACCCAAGAAGTCAATTTGGGGCCCCTTGGCCAATAGTGCAATGACTTGGGGTTGTAGTTAAGGTCTCTCCTTTGTGTTGCCTTCTGTACAACTCTGTATTGATAGATAGATACTTTATATATCCCAAAGGAAATTTAGGCATCCAGTAGCTCAAATGCAAACAAAAACGTACAATAACACACACAATAATGGAATGACACTTGCCGAGGGATCAGAGTGTGTCTCTGATGCCGCGCTGATGGTCAACCCCTTAAGAAGTTATATAGGTCAAAGCAGGTGGAAGCAGGATAAGCAGGTGGAATTTGGATGGTTGAACTCCTTGTGTTATTGCTTAGCAAAATATTGGATGTACTGT
Organism: Cryptomyrus ogoouensis; assembly: GCA_025773925.1. Lineage (NCBI taxonomy): Eukaryota > Metazoa > Chordata > Actinopteri > Osteoglossiformes > Mormyridae > Cryptomyrus > Cryptomyrus ogoouensis. Next base: position 863,582 of record JAOYFF010000112.1, on the reverse strand, counting down.
TGGTCGACCATGAACCTGTTTAGGAGGGAATGCCCTGCAGTGTAGATAGATGTTCTAGAGCTGCACTGTAGGTCTACAGATGAAGCCGTTAGTGCTTGCTGGGGCTAAGGCAGGTATAATGAAGCTGTACCCCTTCAGGTGGAAAATTGTTCCTCCATGATGATAATTTTCTATGTAAACAGAAATCGCTTCTTAGCAAGTCATGTGGAGTGGGGTGAAATGTTAACACTTTATCTATCGTTTGTCTCTAAGTGGCAATCCTCCTGCTTTTTTTTCTGGTGTGGCGATGCGGTTTAATGTTGTTTCCCAGGGTACGACTTTGTGAGGGGGCTTATCGTAGTAGAAGGGCGATTTTAAGTTGGGGAGCTTCAAGATGTCAAGATTCAAAATTCTTTATTTGCTTTTTCCGCATCAGAACATATGAATTCTAATTCGCACCATCCAATCAGTAATGTGTAACATATAACATCATTAGACAGCACCAAACAAGACAATGGCATTCACAAACCTGAACTTACACACGTGATTAGGTACTGAAGAGGTACATATTTACGGAATAAATATAAAATAAATACAGGAGATGACTGAAAGAGATGATATGGTTAAATAAATCATGATAATATACCTGAGTACAGTGGTACCTCAGCTCACGAACTTACGGAACTTCATTCGTTCGCGGACTCAGTTTGCGACCCGAATAGTTCGTGGCCTGAATCAATTTTTCCCATTTAAAATAATGTAAATACAAATAATTCATCCAAACCTCAGAAACAGTGATTTTAATTTTTTAAAAATCTTTTCCCGTGACCAAGAATATACACTTAAATTAAAATAACCTCAAAGAGCAAAAAGGGGAACGAGAGACCACACGTTTAGGGAAGGCGGACCAACTAAGCATATGCTTGTTGGTGGGCTGGTCACTCGAAAGACAGCAAAACACGGAACTTCTTTGTTTGTACTGTAAACAAACAATACACAATTGCCTCTATGTGTGAATGGAGAATATAACACTGAAATAGGAGTTACTTAATAATTTATGTTATTAATGAAGTACTGTCATTTTATATATAGATATGTGACTTAAAAACCATCACAAACATGTTTATCAATCACTGAAAGGTACCGCTATAACAGAACGTTCTCTCTCTCTATATTTTTTCTTTTTTCAGATATTCGACCTCTGAAGAGATATAGTAAAGACATACATCTAGAACAAGTTTTTTATACATTCCACACCTTTCTTGGGCATCATGTACACTCCTTCCTGTTTCAGGTGGTTCTTTGGGGTGCTTTCAAAGGACCGTTTTGGGGGATGATTGTGTGTTCGCCGCCTGAAACACGATTCGCAAACCGGTACGAAAAATTTTCGAACATCTAGTTCGTAACCCAGTTTGTTGGTGATCAGGACTGTTCACGGGTCGAGGTACCACTGCATCTGTTTCGGTGCGGCCCTGTTCTCTGTGAGCTCCTGCACTTCAAATTTCTCCTTCTTCCCGTCTTCAGGATGGTGACCTTGGTTGTAGTACAGAGACTGGGTTGGATTCCCCCCCCCCCCCCCCCCACCCCGCATTAGCTGAAAGGTTCCCTGTACGTGCTCACGTAGCGATGGCCATCTGGGACGACAGAAGATACAGAATAATACACTTGGACACAAATTTAATAATGACCATCTGCTCTTTGCCGAGAGAGTTTGCAGGAAGAGGCTAAACTTCCTTCCCAAAAACGCGGCTCGCTCTACTCAACGTTGCGGGGCTTTGCGACGGCAGGTGGCTGGGGAATGGCTTTGTAGACAAAAAAGAAAGAGACCGACGAAGTTCGTGCAAATGGCCTCATCCCATTAAACCATGTACTCTAACTTTTTCAGACAGACCAGCGCTTCTGCGAGCCATTTACAGGCAGCGTCATGACAGCAAAGGAGAGAGTCCAGGAGAGTCTGCAAATTAACTTGCAGAGATACATTTGCTGGTTTTAATGACTGCTGTCGGACGTACCTGCGGCAACACGCTCCCATCCCCTTTAATTTTTCTTGAGAACTTCATAAAAGGCACCCCACTGTGAAAATTGTCTTGGCTGGCCTGATTAATCCCATTAATCTGAGCCCATAAACATGGGTGAGGCATTACCTGATTTCACAGCGCTGACAAACACTTACAATGACAGATGAAGACAATGCCCCTTCCATCTTTTTTCCTTTTTTTTTTTTTTTTTAGCTTTTCATTAACGTGCTTCAAAGTTTGCAACAGTGCTGTCAGCAGTATGTTGGATGGGATTAAACGAAAGGCCTGTTCTTACCTTCGCCTGCCTGACAATGGGCTGTTTATAGACCTGCAAAAAAAATAAATAAATAAGTAAGAATCTGGTAGCAGGATACCGGAAGCCTGGGCTGGCTTTGTGTTTGTAGAATCTGCATGTCCTCCTTGCCTTTCTGTGGGTTTCCTCTGAGTTTTTTGGATTCCACCCAAAGTGCAGAAACATGCGGTTAGGTAAATTGGTGTCTCTAAATGGCCCATGGTGTGTGATTGTGTGTGTGACTGTGTGTCCTGTTATGGAGTCACATCTCATCCAGGGTGACTCCTGCATCGTTCCCTGTGTTTTCTGGGATAAGTGCCAGGCTCAATATCACCCTGTACCGCAGGGTTTCCCAGCCCGGTCCTCAGGGACCCACAGACGGTCCACATTTTTGCTCCCTACCGGGTCTCTGAAGACCAGGCTGGGAGACGTTGCTGTGCCGAATAAAAGGATGCAGAATATGGATGGAATATAGTAAATCACAGGAGGAATAGTAAAGCGCAGTGTCCATGATATTCAAGGGGGTGCAGTAGAGGCCAGGGCTTTCCGGCCATGACTGATGGATAAAAGCAGAGACTGATTTCAGGAGGATCCTGTTCAACCCAAGACTGATATCACCAGTCCACTGTGCAGACAGTAAGGCATTTATTTGAATTATTGAATTATTTCTAAAAACATTATTCTGTTGGTGTCAGATGTTTCAAGAACGTTATACACAAATCTGTTTTAGTGAAAGTAGGAGGGTGGGCAGTTTGTGGCTTTTGGGTAGGGGGGGGGGGCTGTGCCTGTGATCGGAAGTTTGCAGGTTCAAATCCCAGGGTGGGCAGAGTGATGTCACCATGGCCCCCCCGAGAAAGGCCCCTAACCCCCAATCTCTCCAGGGATGGGCTGACCCTCCTTCCTCAATTGTGCTTTGCTTTTGATAAGCGTCTGCTAAATATATGTATTGTAAAATACAGCTCAGTTTTTCAATTGGCTTTTAATTCATACTCTATGATTTGTGACACACTATATACTAATATAATGCCCAGCAACAGTATCCAGACCATTTATTTCATATCATATTTAGTGAAATTACAGATAAATACAGAAAAAAACACATTTTTTCAGTACCTGAAGCGTTAGCGTTATCTATTAACATTAATATTTATTGAAATTTGAGACGACAGTAAGTTTCCCAGTGTTGGTGAAAACAGCAGATATAACGATTCTCAAAGTGCTTTTGCCCCTCTGATCTTGTTCCTACACCTTGAACGGGCAGAACATTATTTAATCTCCCAGAAATTTACACTAAATAAATCCAAACCTGCTAAATATATCCTGTGTCATGCTAATTGAACCAACTCATTGACAACATTAGAGCCTAAGAGAGCTTTAATGTGCCTGTATTTTTCAATCCAGTGCAGTAAACACAGCATTACAGCCATGTGCTAACATTTGCTACACTACTAACTTTACAGCCAAGGAAAGTCATGAATAATGCATTATTCTGTAATATTTATTTATATGCAGTGTGCAAACAGAAAATTCTTTGTTTGCCCTATGAATATGAGAAGACAATGCGAGTTAGAATTATGAGTATATGTGTTAATCCTCTGAATATTTATGCACGTTGTGAATACGTAGGACAGTCTTATTTATATATTAATGTGAATGTAGGGTCTGAATTCTGAATACACGTTGCTTTAATATGGATGATTTATTCAGTCTTTGGTTGTGCAGTCGGGTGTTTCGTTCTTAAGTGCTAAAGTAAAATAATCAGCATCAGATCAGTTATTTAAATATCTGTAATTTTAATCTCTGTGTTTCCTACCATCCATCCATTCATCCACCCATCTATCGAGTTTTTGGTTGTTTATCTAGTACAGGGCGATGGTGAGGATGGAGGTCATCCCACAACGCACAGGGCATGAGGCAGGGGACACCCTGGATGGGATGCTCGTATGTTCATTATCTGTAAATGAAATGCTTGTGTTTAGCATATGAGCCTCGACATGAGGACGACAAACTGCTTCCGTCTCTGTGGTACCTCCTGAAGGCCTTTCCTTCTTGCTCAGCAGGTCCCTGGGCAGGCTGGAGCTCCAGGTACAGGGTCTACTGAGCTGTTAACTTCTCCATGATTTCTGTCAATTGTCAATCTGGACTCTGAAATTCATAATATCATAATATAATGTCATCTTCTCTTTGACCGGTGATTCCCGATATTGTTTTTGTACCGAGAAAATATTGTATTCAGAAATATTAAATGTGTGCTTGATATTTAATTTTAATACATCATTTATTTCAGAAAAAATACTTTAGAATTTTAAAAATGGGATAGAGTGATTATCATAAACATGCACAAAGCCTTGTGAAAGCTGCTGTTTTGAATGTATTCATCCATATTTTTCTTTGATCAAGACATCTGAGGCATTAATAGACCAATTGTTTGACTTTTTATAATTTTTTTTCCATAATTGAATGGATTTTTTTTTGTTATTTGACACACTTCAGCAGCCCATCATTAGTTACAAGGTTTATTTACAGGCTTCTGTACACACCATGCTTTTTCAGCCGGAGAGATTTCTCTCTGCAGGGTATTTGTATCTGGATATTTTCTGATCAAATAGAAAATCATGAACAACCTATCTGTACATGGACAGTCATGTCCGTGTCAACACTCGTCTGTGTCTGTGATAAAAATTTCATTTTCATCACAGTGTCCGTCAGCATTAGCCATATTGTTGACCCCATGTCAGGAATATTTGTAATTTATGTCAATGTCCCATAATGCTTTGCCCACCTTGGTCCACACAGCCAGCCTCATTGGACATTCTGTCAACAATTCCGTCATGATGTCGTCACTGGTGCCGTGAGGTATAATTCAAAAAATGACAGCCGTAGGCCACGGGTCATTATCTGTGGAAGCAGACCACTGGGTCTGACTAATTTATAATCTGAAGGAGAACACGTGATAGTGTTAAATGGAACATTAAAACGCGAGCGTTTCATTGGTCCATCCACGTGCCGCCAAGGTGGGTGTGACAATCCAAGCGGGCGGTTCTCCGGCCGACCAAAATCGCATTCCTCTCCTCCAGCTCCTCCACAAAAGGAAGCACTCCATTTCGTGACAGAAATGGGAGATTGCTCGAGCAGGCAATGACAGTCTTTGTGATTCTCAAAGCATCCAGTGACACTGCCATAAAGGAGGACACTTGTCCCAGTAGAATGGAAGCGATTCACCGTGGGACATCTGTGGGCGCTATGGTAACGAAGTGTACTTTATCTGCTTTCCCTTCGAATGGAACAAATGAATCCCACGTCATTAAAATTCAGTCTTTGTCGCTGTCAAGCACACTTTGTTTATTTTTAGCATAATTTGCATAGCATTAGCGCCCCTGCGTTTAAGGTGCGGAGTGGAGGTTCTGGTCGTGGTGGTTCCGTGGTGGTTTTCGGGTTCCTGAGCACGCAGACTTCTGTGGGATTCCTCGACAAGGTGTTCCCCCTCATTTTAGCACAAACCCACTCAGATATACCGACGCTATGGTGTGTGAGCTCCGAGTACACAGCGCTAGACTGGCAGAGTGTCCCGGCTTAGTCCCGCCTGCTGGCTTTGCTTGTGCAAACTCAGCTGTTGTGTTGTTTGTTGATATTGGGTGGCATGGTGACTCACACCTCCTGCACTGGGGGCTTGAATCCCGCATCCACTCTGCACACGTGGAGTTTGTATATTCTTTCTGCATTGCATAAGTTTCCTCCCACTCTACAGTTAATTGGAATCCCTATATCGCCTGTTGGCCTGTCTGTATGTATATGCCACGTGCTGGACCGGTATCCCAGTTATGGTGTACTCAGCCTCATGCCCTCTCTCACCCGGGAATGCTCTGGATCTTTGGGATCCTGTCCAGGATAAGGGATGGATGGATGCAGTGGAACCAGAACCAGTGCGTATGGACGGATGTGTACCTCCCAATATTTATTTTGGCTTCATTCCCCACCCCCAAAAAATAAACCATTACATTGAAATTATTAAGTTGTCCCCCCCCCAATGTCAAACTCTTTCCTGTGCCCTTGGATGGGTGTAAAGTGCACATAAATTAAGAAAATAATTAAAGCTAACAGTACAACACCAGCTATCGCAAACTGACTTTAAAGTCTTTTTGATTCTTTTAGAAAGCTCAATTTCTTCATAATGCCATTAGGACTGCGCTGGATGCTCCAAATTGTACTTTTGCAAATGAAAAATAAAAATGAAATTAAGCCTTTCTGGAAGCTATTTGTTTTCCCCTTTTAAAGTTGCCACCAGAGTAAAAGAGAACAGGCACAGACACTAATTATCATATAATAGGAATGCTTCATAATCGATAAGCCCCCGCAGGTGAACACTTCCCTTGGAATACATTAGTCTGCAATGGTTGGGTTTCCGTGGCGATACAAAGTGATACAAAGTTACCACTCTAATGCAATTAGCCTGTCAGTGCATTTCAGTGTTCTTTCATTTGCTGTGTTGTGTTAAATCGTAAATGAAAGGAATTGAAAGGGAAAGGCCGTGCTGCGCGATCCTTGTAATACTAGTGACATTGGGTGTAACATTCTGTGTTCTTACATTCTCACATTTCTCCTTAGAAGTCATACACATATGCTTTGGAGACCTGGAGTGACCCATCCGTAAGCGATGCTACAGGTGCCCCCCGGAGGATCAGATGTGCCAGATGCTAGAGTACTGAGAACGAGGGTTGGGGGGGGGGATGAAGGTGGAGGTGGGGGAGATCATCAGCTTCCCGAGCCGAAGTTTCCGATCAGCAGGGGGAGCCTGCAGCCCATCGTTTGACGGTGGCCGGCACGTCGTCTCACACTGGGAAAGCGACCCCCCCTGCCGCCTCGATAGCCTCCCCCCAATCCCCAGACTGCATGTGTTACCCAACCGCCCACCCCTGCTCCCAGTCTCCCTCCCAGCCTGGTCTCTTTGCTTCTTCAAACATTTGGTGTGTCACTAGACACTTATCTGTCGCTACAGCCGGTCATGCTGATTATTGCCCCTTTCAAAGACGTGCCAGAGTCCTCTTTTTAACCATTGCTATTCTTCCTGCTTAATGCTTTCATTTTCTATAATTATGTCATATTGCTTGAGATAATATCAGATGGTTATGAGGAATGGAAAAAAAAGCGTGTTTCAGAATGCAAATTGTTGCAGTATGTTATAATATTCAACAAAACAATTAGCAGTTGTTCCAGAACTCATTATGATTTATTATTTGATCTATGCCATCCGTCTTTATATTGGTATGGGGTAGAAATTAAGTCTCAGTTTCTCAGAGATTTATTCCCGGTTTGATTCGGCTTGGATAATGAGAGGTTGAAATTAGCTAGCTCCTTGGACTGACATACGCTGCCACTGCATTAGTGACAAGAGCCAAACATCGCCGATGATGTGTACTCTTTAAATCACGGGTTTCCTTATGATTAGAGCTCAAGGTTTTGTAGTAAGTAATTACACAATGATCCTATCAGTCAATATTCATCATTCAGCAGAGCTGACATCTTTGTTTTTTATATCAGGGAAGCGTAACATAATGGTTGCTGACCTTTGAACTTTCACGCTGTGCTTGCCAGAAGCAATTGCATGTCATTTTTAATCAAACAATGTCACGCTGATATTAAAAATACACCTACTCTGCCATATTGACTCTGAATATTCCAACCCCTTGGAGAAGAGATTTAAGGAAATCCTTGTGCTGCAGCCCCCGAGATCCTGGTGGCTTTGTGCAAAGGCCTCTGGGACCCAGTACTCTTGGCAAAACACCTGAAGATGTCTTACTGGCCAATAGGAGCGCAGTTTTAGCATGCTGGGACCTTTTTCTGTTCTTGTGATTCGCTATCGCTGTCTGCTGCCCAAAATCAAGTTAATAAGAGTGGATAGCAAAGTTATACAATGTGCTTCCATCCCGGAACGTTGTGGAGCGATTCAGGTGATCAGCGATCATAGACCACAACAGTTACTAAGGGAGACCTGCTATTTTTACCCCATGCAAACATTATATTGCAAAATGAATCGTCTTACACATCTATCTCCGCCTGCTTCATCTGCAATAAATGTCGTCTTCTGTTTTTTATTTGTTTGCTTAACCAGCACTTTTCCCGTTTGTTCAGCTGGTTATTTATATACAGTGGCACAGATGCAGATCACAATAAGTTCCCCATTCAAGGACATTACCGGACAGCCTTTCCTACAACACTTGACTCTGGCTGCTTTAGGACACTGGTCCCTGTCTTTAGCCACAAGACCACCTGCTGCCCTTAGTTTGGTTCAGAGGAACCATGCTTTCTCCTGCTCTCTATGGTTTCCAAGATTATGATTAATTGCAGTTCTGGTTTTGATGATTTGATATCGATTCACAAAATTCCGATATCGATCAAGTTAATTTATCCCTTTTCCCCATGATTTTGAAAATGCTTTTGCAGAATTCTACGTGCGTCAGTCCTCTTTTCGTATAGGTGGCGCTATACTTTCTCTCTTGCCCAAAAGAGGTTTGCAATAGAATTGCGTAAAAGTACAAATCCAGACCAAGAATTTTTTCAGCCAACCAGTTGAGTACTCTTGAGTAACTGTGACTCTTTATGTTCAGCTGGCTGGTTGAACAAAATCTTGGTCTGGATTTTTACTTTCTAGACCTGAACTTTGCACCTCTCTGCAGCGCCATCTTGGTGCATTGTCAGTCATGGTAGTCCAGTAGTTCAAGCATGTGGATACAAACAAGTCAAGTTAAGTAGGGTTTTATTCTCACACCAGTCATATTGAGTACACTTCTTACTCTAGTGCGCAATAACGTTATATAAAAGCAAAATAAATTAAATGAAATAAAAGCAAACCATGTAAAAAGAAAGCAAATAATTGATGTCAGTTATGAGAATATTGTTATTTGCTTTTTCAAACATTGAAGCAAATGTACACTGAAGCAAATGACAGTGACAAAGTCTTGGGGTATAGCTTTTTGTCATTGTTTTGACAACAAATCCGATTCGATCGTACATTAGTAAATATGTCAAACATAAATTTAATAGAATCAAAACTATTCTTATTTTCAGCTATTCTTGCTTGTCAGAGGTCATTTTTCCAGCTTTGATACAAATGGGTTGCTTTTGTTTTTAGAGAACTGCACCCATACCTACCTCAAATAAAAAGATGTTGGCATACAAGCCTTTGCCCTTTATTTTGTGGTTTTCACAATTTGTTTCCACTGACTGCATTTGTAAATCTATATTCCATTCAGAGCTTTTTAAACATTTCGCCAAATATGTAAAGCTGCTATATAATTAAGGATTGACGTAACTAGTACGCAAGTACACATTCACCTTTAAAAGCGATACGTGCGGCAGTCGACTGTTGAAATTGCGCAAATACGTACGTATTGTATGTGCATTTGCGCTGATATGACATCATCATTCATTTTAACCTTTATATGCTAATTCGTACTTTATTTGCGGTATGGAGGTTAAAATGCACAGTAATTTCTTGTCATATCGGCTCAAATGTACATTAAATACGTACGTATTTGCACTGTTACGTTAATTGCTTGCCGCACGTATCGCTTTTAAAAGTGAATGCGTACTTGTGTACCAGTTATATCCATTCCTGTATATAATATTTCATTCCTGTTGGATTGAATTGAATCGTTAGCTTGTGAACTTGAATCGAATCAAATTGAATCGGCGAATCTGTACCATAGAACAGCTGAATGGAATGGATTCGTAATGCAAATGAACGCAAGTGAATCCAAATTCCTTTTACGTTTGATGCTAACATAACACGACAGATGTGGTAGTGGAAATGAACCCAAAGTAAACATGATGTACACTGTGTGAACAGTAAATAAGCATCTCTTTGGTTTCACATCATTGTGGCTCTCCAAATCCGGCAATGCCTTTACTGAGCCAACCTGAGCTGGAAAACCAAAGCGAGCTGGAATCGCACAGTAACAAGATTCTCTTCGGGGTAAGCCTCGCGTATGGCTTGGTCTCTGTATGCCAGTGGAAAAACACCTTTTCTATGTCTTGCCTTGATATTATGTATTTTCTAGTTACTGTAATTTTCAATGTTTTATAATGTGTTACTGCTTTTTCATCAAAACCAAGCATAGTTTTGTCATGTGTTAAAAAAAAAAAGTTTTAGTCATAACTGTTTTGCTTAAATACTCCATTACAGTTCTTTGCCTTGGTACGGCAGAATACAGAGCATGTCTCCATACAGCCTTGTGTTCATTAGGTTTGTGGAATGGTTTCCCTAAAAGACTTACGACTTGTTGCAGTGTTGTGATGGGTCAGCATATTCCCATAAACAAAAATTATGATAATCATGAACTTTCGTATACTTATTACATGCCACAAACTTGCACATATAGCAGTCTATGAGAAGACTGAAGGCAGCTCTTTGTAATTAACTGGCTAGTCCAAAAAGAAATTAATTTTCAACATAATACTTTAGGAGACAGGGCATGTCTGTGTGATTGCTAAAATAGAGCAGTAATATTAATATACTGGTATAACAGAGTAATGAGATTCAGGGTTAGCGACTTTATTGGTTACGGGACAGGGATGGGTTGGGTGAGCGGAGCTTGTGAGGCAGGCAATGGGACAGCAGGCCGTGACAAGAGGACATAGACGGAGGCGGATGCCAGGGGGACCTCAGTGGGCGAGCAGGGGGCAGATGGACCTTCAGAGACGGGTGGAGCTCGGGCGCCTCAGGAAGCGGGCTCATGCAGGCCTCGTCCCTCAAGACAGGATTTTTGAGGGCGACCAGGTTCTCACGCAGGTCATTCAGAGGAGCCACTCCTCGGACGTCGGAAGCAACGCCGGTCTGCATGCTGCTTAAGCTTCTGCTCGAGCAGCTTGAGGACTCACAATTCCCGGTTGCCTGTCACCAGTCTCCCCCCCCCATCCTCTGGTATACACACACAGGTGGTTTGTGGATGATCCTCTCATTGACCCCTAGTCCTACTCCTTTCAAGGCGGCGAGTACACCCACCCCAAGCACAGCCTCAGCAAGCAGCCACCAGACTGCAATTCTGCCTGTGAGTTTTTACATGCTTTTTTATTATTATTTTTTTTTTTTTTATAATGCTCTGGAGCAGGTGTCAGGACCTGTGCAGAAACCTGAGAGGCAGGAATGATTCAGAGCTGGGGGGGGGCCTCCAGCAGCTAGAGGCCTGCCTATGGGAGATGCTCTGCGGGGCTACGGGACAGCTACCTGCTCGACGCTGAGAAGCAGGTGGAAGCCCCATCGTTCATCCCGGATACCCTGGCTGGGCTCCCGCCGGCGCAAGCTTGACGACTGGTCGTTCTGTCACGTGTGGAGCAGGAACAGGAGTCAGCACAAATGAAGGAAAAAAAACAGGGCAAGAAAACAAAAGGGTCACAGGGGGGAACTGGGAAAGGGTTTGGACAAAGGCACAACAGGGAGGAAACATCAATGACAGAGCTGGCGAAGACAAGCCTGGCGAGCACTTATATACTAGGTTAACGAGGGGATAAACGAGAGGCAACTGGAGTGAGTTAACAAGGGGGCAGTAAGGAGAGGAAAGACAAACAGAACTGGTGTGGATCGTCAGAGGCATGCTAGGGAGAAACGGGAGGAGTGGGTAAGCGTAACAGTCATCATGCAATTTATTTTTAGTTTAACACTTTCTTAGTATAAAAAAAATAACAAACAGTTCTGAGAAAGGTATTTTTTATAAAGCGCCTGTCTGTATATAAAGTGAGCTATTGCTATGGTATAGTTACAACAGTTAGACCTATTAATACTTTTCGATATAAAAAAAATCGAATATTGAGGGGAAAAAAATTGTTCGAATTATAAATAACTATACAAAATCGACGAGAACTGCTTTTCACCAGGGGGATTTTTTTAGAAATAAAAAAGAATGTAAAAGCTCACAGGCAGAATTACACAGTCTGGTGGCTGTTCGCCGAGGCTGTACTGCAGGCGTGTGTCCGCCGCTTTGAAAGGAATAGTGATGTGAAGGAGTGGAACACAAGGCAGCCCTCCATGCCTCGGCGGAGCGGACTCTACTGGAGTCACCTTAAAGCCGCAAATCCGCGATTCGGGCATCAACGCGCGGCGTTTTCAAGAGGCACAAGTGACACTTCAGGGGAAGTCATGCTGGGCTGTAGTGTATGCCGCCGTATTTAGGACCGCGGATCGCTGGGCTGCCTTTCGTTCTCCCAGAAGGGTGATTAAAATGCACCCTGCTGCGCCTCACAGTGCCCAGGGTCCCGCTGGCTCAAGGAGAACGTCCGACACGTTTAGCTGGTCCCCCATGACTCTAATCCAATAACGGGCTTCTTGCAACAAAAACAACAACAACAACTATAATAACAATAATAATAATAATAGCCGTTTTTGTCACATTATTATTATTATTATTATTATTATTATTATTATTATTATTAATAATGATTATGATAATAATATTTATTATTATTATTAGAATATAGGTATAATATTAGGAAGAATTGTACTTGAAAAGAGCTCTTCTGTTCTTCATCAGAGGCAGCACATCTTCAGATAAACAAAAATTATTATCAAAAATAATATGTGTGGGATATTTTCTATCTAAACAATCTTATCAAAAATAGGATAGAACTTTATCTAAATGTATTGTTATATTTATGTTGGTTGGCCTCGAAAATATGTATTGTGTATATTTCCGAGTATCATCTTAAAAGCTAAGGTCATTTTTCCTGTAATCCGAGGAAAATACGAATAAGCATTGAGAAATCAGAATGGCTTTGAACATGACATCAAAAGGAGACAATTAAGGTAGTAAAATGCGAAAAGGTGGTCTGCTCTCACCTTTGATGTGTATTTTCTCGTGTTTCCCATAATTTGATATTGTGACAGACCTGAAGATGCCATGAACGTGTCGCGCCATTTGTGAACGATCAGGACCGCGTGGTTTAATTGTAAATGGCGCCAGAGAGTATGCAATTATACATAACCTATAGATCTTATTCACGTTCACTTGCAAACACTTTTAATTATCATTCTTCATATATAATTGAGCCTGGACAGGTGAGAACGATAAATTACCTTGAAAACTTTCCATAAATGACATTGAGTCCATCCGTCGCAACACATACGAAAATAGTCACAGGATGCAGCTGGTTGATGGGTATCGTTTAATCCAAGCGATGATTATTATAATAACTGTAATATTCGCTGCCCGCATCCCCTAATTACCTAACCCATCAGCAGCAGTGGAGGCATAAACACGGCTTACGAAGTCCGCGCATGCCTGAGCGACGCAGGAGCTGCAGCCTTTCTGACGGACAGCTCCTGTAGGGATTTTAATGAACATACCACCATTGGTGTCACAGACTTTCTGCTTTTGTTTTTTTTTTTTTGCTGGGAAGGAATTCTAATAAAGTAAATATATTTAACACAGCCAGAAGACAGAATAAATGACGGTATTATTTATTCAGGTCCTCCTGGTGCAGTCTTGGTAGCTGGCATGCCCTTGCTCAGCACTCAGCAAGTTGTGGTGGGAAAAATGGTGGTGTTGTGCCCAGTTTCTGGGGGGGGGGGGGGGGGGACATGAACAGGCTTGGCCTGCCCCGAGCATACCTCAAGCCCCCCCACTGCACCTAGCCATGTCAGATGGGAAGACAAGTTTCCGAAAATAAATAAATACGTAACTGGCAAAATACTTGCCTGCTAAAAACATTAACTGGGAGCTGGGCGAAGCCTCAATTTTCTGACCATTTTGGGCCACTGAGAGTGAATATGAATTATCGTGGTCAAATGTACTAATATTATATATAATGAAATATATAATTATAAAATATTTGACACATGATACACAGATTTAACACGCAGCTCCCCTGACAAATCTGGTGAGTCTGGTTACTTAAGATTAAAACGTAGGATTTATACTTTTTTTTAGCAACTGCTGACTTTGTATTATATGTGTACGGTCATTTTCTGTGCAAAGTAAAATTACGATATACAGCATAAAAACAGACTCCATGTGTGGTTCTGACATGTCGGTTTGTCATTTGCTTCACCAATGACTGTCTGTCAGTTGTTGTTGTTTTAACATTGTCACAGCAGCATCACTAGTATTTCTCTTGGTGAGTTAAACTGTACAGCCCCCTCCCCATGTACAATGCATAGTGTGGGGTTGTGGTGCTCCCTCTTCAGCCACTGTGGTCTTCAATATTAAGACATGTCTGAATTTCAGCTCGTCCTCACTGAATCTTAACTGTATACGTATTTAGCACCATTACCTAGATAACATCTAGGTACGACATAGGTAACGTTTTAGAAAACACCTATAGACACACATAACAAATTATCCATATGCCAAACCAGATATGCAAATCAGCTACAGTGCCATTGTGATGTCACCAACCTGCACCCGATACTAATATATTCAGACATCCATCCATTTTCGATACCCCATATCCTGTACTGTCACGTCCTGCCTGTCGTGTCCACCTGACTCTCCTGTGCCACAGCATGCAGAACAAAGGACTCTGAGGTGGACATTAGGCAAAAACGGGGTTTAATTAACTGCACGGGAGCAGGGAAACAGATGGGACCATGAGGGGTCAAATGAAGTAGGTGAGTATGGTAAAAGGATGCGGGCGGACAGGAGGAGCGACGTCAGTGACTGGACTGGGGCTGACGAGATCAACTGGTACTTAAATACAAAGACTAATGAGGGGCAACAAGTAACAGGCGTGGCTCATCAGGGCCACGTGAGGGAGGAGACAGGAGGGTCAGGCAGATGTGAAGGGCAGGACATAACGTACCATGCTGGGGGAGGTGGGAGTCTATCCCAGGAAATACAGGGTTGGTGATGCCCTGAAGGGGATTCCTCTCCAACACAGGGTACATTCTCAAAAATAGGTTCTCGCACATATATAAACATCCATATATGAGTATAGCATACAGGTAGTACTCCGATTAGTGTGAAATCCGTTCCCTAAGTCTGTCTTTAAGTTGAATTTGTAGGTAGTTCTGAACAGGAAGATTTGGTTATTATTTAGTGTCTTTTTGTCAAATTTTTATTTTACTTTATAGTATGAACTTAATGTAACCCAAGCCAACAAACAGAATTCACGCAATGTTTTCATGAGCGTCACAAAGTACTGTGTGTCTTCATTATTACAAAACATTGTATTTAACTCAAATGTTAAATATAAAAGTTCTTACGGCAAGTACAAGCTGTCCGTCAGTTGGATGTTCTTAACCTGGGGACTGCCTGTACTACCAGTGATCAAGCTGATCAAAAATTTCTTGTTGTTAGGCAGTTACTATGAGTTGAGGCTGTAGGTAATTTTGGTAAGACACAGGATTCTTGCAGAGAGCGTTCCTGGGTATCAGAGTCGAGTCAGAAAGATGCTGAGAAGAAGGGCTCCTTTGAAACTCGGCTGGAGGCCCAGCATGGGGGTCCTTGCTGCCTGGTCTCTCGTGGTGCTGCTTTCCTCGCTTATACTACACAGTGCCTCAGCGAGAGCAGCTGATGCACCATGGGCTAAAGGATTATGGAAGTGGGCTTCCTCGTGAAGCTCCGGCTGGCGGGATTTCATTCGCGTCTTTGGCTCCTTAATCGCCGTGCTGCGGAAGTCGCAGCCTCGCATTTCCTGCTGACCGTCATTCACCTACTCAAAAAATAAGCCCTCTTGCCTACCGTTTACCTTTTAGTCTTCTGGACTGATGAACAAATGAACTGGCCAAAGAATTCAATCACAGTTGATAATAGTGTTTTCGGATACATCTACCACCATTAACACCCACTGGAAAGGATAATAACAAAAATATTGCATGATCAAAATGCAAAGCACCCAATTGTCTCTCAGAAGTTCTGTGACTGGGAGATCCTGGGTAAGTCTTGTGAATTTACAGACCCGGATAATAGATGAAGGCTTTGGAAAGTGTCTCACCTCTTGTAGAAGCCCAAAATAACTTGAACATTTTTGACTAAATCTTGAAGATGTGCAGTAGATATTATGTCTAAATCCCTGTATAGACAAGAGTTTCTGGACCTGTCAGCATTTTTCATCCAATCTTCTGCGTATTGCTCCCTGTCTGCCAAGGGAATGTTTTCCAGTTCTGTCACACAAATGGTGTAGCTTAGCAGAGGAACCAAACGCTGTTACATTTCAGATTCGCTTCTAAGGGTCAATGTCATCAATGACACGAGTTGCTATGATCAGTCAGACTTGCGATGTATGTTCACACAACGGCAGGTTATTTTTTCACTACGGTGATATGAGTCACTCAAGGATTTTAGGCTCCTTGAGTTTGAATGTCAACGTTTTTATAATTTCATGGCATCAACTGCAATTTGTCATAGGACATTCTTTAGATATTCTCAAGAAAAAAATAAATAAGCAGATGAACTTTCTATGTGAACAACCATAACAGAAAAAAATTCCCTGGACACTTTGCTTTGAGAAACATGGCTGTATGATTGCTTTGATGCGTTTTACACATGTAATCAGTCCATTTGTTGAGAACCGAGTGAAGGATGACCCACCTGATCATGTGTCATTTTATCCCCTTGTCTATGAACGTCTTTTTAGATATATATATATAATTTACTCATTCTATCCTTATCTGTTAAGTTCTCAATGGGTTCCTCATGGCAACTTTCTGCTTACCTTTAGAGTGACGGCTGCATTTAATTGACTTATTATTTATTATATGCAGATAAATCATAAAAATTAGTTACAGATTTTTCTTTTGTCTGTGCTTGCTAGTTTTTTGTCGCAAAACTTCCCTTTTTCAATTAGCTGTCTTGGTTGTTAGATCGAAGCACGGTGAAGTTCATCCAGATAAACAAATCTTAATCCCCCCTATCTTCAGCCATGAAAAGGACATGCCATTAATTTCTGTGGGGTGAAGCATGATAGACGGAAGGAAGAAATTGAATCTTTGCCCAAACACCTTCAAATTATAGATAACGATTGAACACGAGGTGCTGGCAATTACTGACCTATCATCTACTGTAGTCGCTGGCTCTCCCCCACCAAAGAAACAGATTTATTTTGGCCAGGTGTTAAACTCAGGTGATATCGGGAGATTGGGAAGCTGTTTACATGTATGGCGACTGGCTAAGATGACGTAAGTGTGTCCTTTTAACCTAGCAAACACTTTTAAACCTCAATTCAAACAGAATAGAAAATCAGTACCAGATTTTTGCAGGTTTCCTTACTTGAGAGGGAAAAAGTGCAAAAAGTCCCAGAATGCCTTTGGAATAATCAGATTGGGTAAGTTTAGATCGACGAATCGGGACCTTGGCATTTCAGTCCTCACAGGCACAACCTATTTCAGGCGTTTTCCCTGTATCTTTATTCTTAGTTGTCTGAAATAGGTGCATCTTCACATAGAACCTTCTGTTGAAAGTGACTGCTGTGCCTATCAAAACGAGGCCTAGGTACTTTAACAGAAAATATCCCTTTTCCATATTGTTGCTCGTTCATGTGAGTGCTTTAGGTTTGTATAGTCAGTACAGCATGTATCATACCAGACAAATGGATATAGAAACAGAGTGCAGAAACAACAGAGAGAGAAAACATCAGATTCTGCAGAATTGGATCTATTTATGACATACTGACATTAAGGAAAATAATAAAGAGAGTACTACTGCAATATTTCCGGAATTTTCAATGAATCAGCTGGGGAATATATCACTGACAGCAGAAAACAAACATCATAAAATACATGAGACCGGCTCCTGGACAATATTGATTAATATGCAGTGTCTATTAGGACAGGGATAACTGGTGATAGCTAGACATGCGAAAAAAGAAACTTTAGCATTTTTTCCCCCTTAGGATCCAAAAGTGGCAGCTGATTAGCGAAGGTGGTAGCTGATAGCTGATGGAGCCCATAAGCTTCCGAGGCCTTTGAAGTCGTCCCAACAGATGTCCAGGGCAAGTGGAGAAAGGAGGGCAAATCACTTAGTCAGCTACAAATTCTGGTCTCTGTATGCAGAGGGGGGAGGGGGGGTTGGTATAAAAAGCTGATAGATTTAAACTGAGTTTGGAAACTCCCATTTCAATAGAAGTCGTGTCGGTTTTTATCATCTGCGGCTCAAATCTTTGTGACCATTGTTAGTTATTTTTGTTTCAATGGTTGTTATCTTTTTTTTTGTGGCACCTTTTGCATCAATCTGGCATTTTATAGGAAATCAATGGCTTCGTAAGGCCCTCAGCGGCAACAGGATACGAGGGAGTTTATAGTAATCGTTACACACCCTGACTGCACCCCTGGAGTTAATGCATGTATGCATGAGTCCTTGAGCACCCTTCAACGAGATGATTTTTGCTAATTAAAAATAATTTCTAAGGTAGAAAAAGTCACTCCAGAGATATTTGCGACACATGCTTATAAGGACGGATCGCAGTCGACAGTCTCTCCAAAAGCCGTCGATGAGTGCATTTGGCGCCGCTGCCAGAGCCATCTGGATTCAGAGTGAGTCCCGCCACTGTGGATTGCGGGTGGCTTGTCTGTACGCCTCTACCTTTGGATTCATGAACCCACAATCTTGTTTTTGCCAAGATGAAATTGCAGGATTATACTTGTGCAGCCTTTGAAGTTAACTGGATGAAGCCAGCTAGGAGATTCTGACTGCATTCAGTAAATTTAATGTTCAAAATATATTCAGTATTTTCTTGTATAAATATATATGATATAGAACATCCTTTAATAGACCATACCTAGGTCAGTTCAATGTATGATATAATGACCAGACTAATTATGTATTCAAATAACTTAAATATTTTGAAACATTTTTCCTTTACCTATGTTGTGTTGACTGCTAAACTCAAATGCAATACTGACATTGGGTTGTACTCGATTACAGAAGACTGCAAAAATTTCTAGGAATAATTGCTAAACTTAAGTTTATGAGGGGTGTTATAAACATTGAAAGATGTGGGCCTTTGCAGTAGAATGGCATGCTTTGGGATTGGTTTCCTAAATTCTTTAGATCAACTGGGATTTTGTGGTCATCTGTATGACGAAGGAATCCCGAGATTTGGGTGAAAAGCGAACGGCTCAATGGCTCACAGTGAGAGCTGACAAGCGCCAAGATGTAATCCGCGAGTCGGGGTCAGACCATGACTTCAGAAACCAGTCCAGGGCAATGAGGAAAGCAGGTTCACATCACGTACAGCAAACGGAGTCAGAAAACAGACAACAGCTCGGAAGCCGTTTGCAGACAAAACAGAGACATGTCAAGTCACTTGTGTAGCAGTCAGCAGGCTTAATACCTTGCGGAGAGCCTCATTCAGCAAGTATTTCCACTGGGTTTACCAAGGAATGTGCAGAGGTTCAGTCTTGGAATGTGTTCTCATGCGGCCACCGAGTGTGCTGATTGGACAAAGGCAGTACAATCTGTTGTTTGGTATCTATCAGTTGATTTATTTTTTAGAATTCTGGAATAGCAGCTCTTTCTCAGAAGAATGTAGAATGTATATTAAGTAGTATTAATTGCTACATTTAATACTTCATGAAATTATTGTACTTTGCATTGGACCGAGAATGTCAGAACATCCACTTCAAATCACTTAATTTCCAAAAACCATGGAGGGAACTGGGCATGAGGGAGTATAACTGATGTCTTGTTATTAAAATGTATTTACAAATTGCTGTAATTAAACTAGTGCACTAACCACAACTGGCAAAGAATGATCCATTTAATCTATTTAGCAAAAAGCGTTAACAAATAAATGCAGCATTAAAATTACTATTGACTGTTTTAATGCGTTGTGAAAAGGGATTTTGCAATTTCAGCAGCAAAGCACTGATTATTAGCAGTTTGCCTGTCCTGCTCATTTTCATCATTAAAATACTTCTCAGGTTCATTATGCAATGTCTGTTTCTTGGATCAGTTCCTTGCATCCTTTTTTTTTGTAAAATGTAACAGTTTTTCGACCTGAAAATGTAGTATGTATCAGAAAAGGTTCTGTTTATGTCCAATAGATGCGCTTCTGGTAATCTCAAAATCAGGTTCATTCAAAGGAAATTATACAGAGGGAGGCAATAGCAGGTATGCAGTTTTCATTTTACAGTACAGATTGGATTGTGTTTAGTCTCTTAGGTGTTTGAAATGTCCTCTATCAATGTTGATACATTCCTGCAGCCTGTCTCTGACACTCTGATACACTTTAGCACACAAATCCCGGTTAGCATCAATGTCCACAAATGCTTACAAGATGCAACTCCTTCAGTTCATCCAATGTGTGGGGCTTCCTCTCAAAAACCTTCTCCTGTACCTCCTCTAAAAAAGAGTCTGTGGGTGTCGGGTGAAGGTGGTGGTCAGTCAATGCTGCCATGTCGCCCAATCCAGTGCTGTGGAAAGGTCCTGTCAGGGTAGCTAAAATGTGTCACAGTGTCAGGGACAGGCTGCAGAAATGTATCAACATTGACGGAGGACATTTTGAACACCTAAGAGACTAAACATGTAATCAGTATTGTAAAAACTGTATACCAACTTTCAAAAATAACTTTGTAAAATGAAAACTTTACCTTGTAAAATAGAACCTTTACTTTGCAAAATGAAAATTGTGTGTCCATTTTTAGCCCACCCACTATTAAACACTCTTTCGGGAAAAATACAGAGCTTTTGTTTTTCAAGATGCCGCAATTTCTAATACAATCAAGGGCCAGTTTTGTTCTTTTCGCATAATTAGTCTGCAACAATTACCTGCCACATTTCTTCCTGGTCTTTGCAATGTTTCAGTACGTCAAAGACATTTAAAAATCACGATATGGGCATGAAATAGATATGATTTTTCTGCACATTTCATGTCTCCGATTTTCAGTATCCCGTGACTTTTCGGTGATCCAAAATGGCAAAAAGCAACAGAGATGATTGGACAATTACTGACACTGATAATTACTGACCAGAGGCACCATTAAATGACTCTCATTATTACTTAAAAATGAAAGAACCATCATTTGATATAGACTGTAAAACAGAAAATATGACTAATAAATGGAATCATTGTTTGGCAGATCAAATTTATATTGAATCAATATAGTTACTGTGAAGTATAGAAACATACACATTTTTACCAACCGAAGCAAAAAAGAGCTTAGTTATTATGAAGTGAACACAGTGAGTAAAGGAACAGAACTTCTAAGATAAATCTTGTGGTTTGATTCTCGTAGGACTGTGCTATAATGCTTCTACGAAAAATACATAAAATAAAATATTCTTTTTATAAATGGTTAAACAGTTACCCCGTAAGTTTTGAAAGTTCTAGACAGAGAGCTCTTCTAAACAATAAATAATGACACGGAATATAAATAAAATCACTTGTGTTTTGGCTGACACTTATAGAGAAATTTTAATCATGCTATTATCTTTGAAAAGAAAAAAAAGGCATTAGTTACATCTAGACTGGCCCTTTGGTGACCTTTAGAACACATAAAGTAAAATGTGTACGAGCTGAATATCCTATTTAAAAACTTTTTTAATGCATGTGAGATTCCAGTAGCTGGAGATACTCTGGGAAACAGTGATGCAATGATTAGTAATCCCAAAATAATGTTTTGGAGAGAATTTTTTGTTGATTGAAATAGGGGTTTGAAAAGATGAGAATGTTTGAGGGGGATTGGTTAAGACGATTAATCTATAAATCCAATCATATTCAAATTGCATCTCCTGGTGCAGGTCGTACTGCAGGTTTGGACTAGTTAATAGTAATATCACGGACTCTGTAGTGAGTACCTCTGATTGACAACTCAAGTTAAGGAATTATGTATCCATATCAGTGTGTCTTGAGTCGTTGATTGTCTACAAAAGGAGATAACGGCTTCATCTAGTTTAATTGGTTATAAGCTCAAAATTTCTGCAAAAAACTCAAATAGCAAATATGGAGTCACCTATGGTCTTGGTTGTGTGTCTGTGCTGTGGAGTTTTAATGAGCTGTTTCAGCAAGGGCTGGCTGAAGGCAATGGGTCTTTGGTCTAGTACAGTTCCTAGTGAAGACCAAGCAGCAGTTACTGGTGCTGGATTCAGATGCATGTTATTAGGACACCTTTTATAACTGCACTTTTCTTGACAGTGGGGGACATACCTCGCTAACGGCCTCCAGAGAAAACAAAAGTGCTGTATTGGGCTTGTTTTTTTTTTTTTTTCCTGGAGGAGTGTGCAATGAGCCAGTGAGCGCTGAAAGGAGTGAAATTCTCGCAGGCAACATATGTGATTGTAATAAGTTTCATTAGCAGTAAAACGTTGGCCTGGTTTGTCATAATGGCGTCAGTAATGGCAGCATAATTTCCATGCATCTCGGTCCTTTAGCCACACATCCGATGTGGTGCCAGAAGTCGGTTCGGGAAAGTTCTGAAGCAGAATCCCTGGATGGAACGCCAGCACAGGGGTAGAGACTCACAAGAACACATTAAGTATAACTGAAGCAGCCGTGTACCATGTTTGAGGTCACAGTGCTTCTCACCAAGTCACTGCGGTCACCAGAGAGAATTTGCTAGAAAGAGTTAGAGAGGAACATTAAGTATGACGACAACACTGTCAGCTCGCACCACGCTATGCAGAGCTTACATGTCACCCTTATAATTGTGTGGGTTTCCTCTGGGTACTCTTGCTGTTTTTTTTTCCGTTAATGAATTGAATTACCAAGCTCAGAATCACACGGACGTCCGCATCATCACATTCTGGCGAATTAATATTCAGAGCACCGGGCAGTCAGAACTGTTTTTATCGTGCTACAATTAATCCTGTATTTACCAAGATCATGGACGACACACGCAACTTTAAATGCCCCGGGGTGACACTGTGGTTAATGTTTCATTTTCCAAATATGCAAATAATAAATCACATGGCTTCGTTTTCATCAGGTGAGGCTAAAGGACGTTTTTCATGCTTTGAGCTACAGGTTTTCCTGCCACCACATTCATAAACCGGTAACCTTCCGGTGAATTTAAAAAAGATGATAATTAAGTGAAGACCTTGGTGATTAGCCTACGTTAACTTCAACTTTATTGTCACTGCAAAGTACAGGTACTCAGACAACAAAATGCAGTTATCTAATCCCAAAGTGCAAAATAGTGTGGGACTGCTAGTGACAACTGCACAAGTGGCACAAGCAAGCGGTATAAGTGAAACACACAATTAAAGGTATAGAAATAAATACATCTAGAAAATTAAGAGATTTTCTGCCAGTCTTGATCTACAAGTTGGAAGAGTGGGAAGAACTGCATACTGTCTGACTGTGTCCTAACAGGAGGATATGATTACTGCAAATATTTTGAAGTATATAATTTTATACAATGTTACGTTAATGACAGCAGGCTAGTAGTATGGATCACTTATTCAGTTGCAGAGGTTGACTAAGATGCCATATTAAGAAAGTAAACATGCGCATTCAGTTGTGTTTACTGGCACACTGATTGATTGAGGTGATATATACCTGATATATACCTGACCCAAGGACACAGCAATGTTTCTTTTTTGGATTTTCTATCTAAAACTGAGAAGATTCCAGAATGTGTTTGTTTGATTTAAATACAATGCTTTGATAAGACAAGGGTTTTCCTTCATTCGTAAGCCTTAGTGGATACACCAAAGATTTTGTTAATATGTATTCAGTGACCAAGATAGCTATATAATATACACAACCAGCCAAGACTTTTTACACACCACAGGTTTTTACCACTTTTCATAAACTGCAGATTTTTTTATTCTTGTTAAGCTTTGGAAAGTTGAGTGAACAGCTATAATTGAAAATATAAGTCAAATAAAACACGTTTCCTCTATAACACCGAAAGAGTAGGTAACAGTGTATGCCTGACATCCTATTAACTGCTTGTGTGGTGATGGCACAGTCAGATTCTAGGCTGTCCTTTAACTTTAAATGCACTAGTTAACTGCTTCATCCCATGAAACAGAGCAGTATTTAATGTACTCTGTAGAAAGAATGCCTCGGATTTTCTCTGCTGTTATAACTGCTATACTTCGATGAATCAAAGATTTGACATTTTCTTGCTAATAAAGGTACTCAAATGGTGACCATACATTATTTGTTAGCAAAGAATATTGAGTGTTTTTTTTAAGTACATATTAAGTGTGTAACATGCACATATAGAAAATCTCAGTGCGTGCAAAACACTTTTGACTGGTAGTGTGTAAGCTTATTTAGGCCTTGCTCACTACCACATGATACAGACGACTCACATGCTAACTCACGGTCCTCAGCATTTCCTCCCCCATAGTTGGGGTCACAGCTTGCATTCCTTCTCATGGGGCGGCACCTGTGTTTACTCTGCAGATGCAGTCAGCGGTTAACCTGCCATCGTCCGTCTTAACTATTAACAGCATGGTTAAAGTCATGATGCCACATGACGGCGCAATAAACTCAAATCTCAACAAATAACATGTTTACCCATTAAGACATCTTCCGGTTTCTAATGAGAATGGTGTGTCCATACAGTAAAATTAACATAAAGGGTACACCTCTATTTTGGATTTCACTGGAGGTATTTAAATTGACATATTTAGCAGATGCTAATCTGAGAGCAGGACCTGAGAGCAGGTTGAGCCAGCATCTTCGTGGCGATTTTATATTTTAAATATTTCGTTATACACACTTCTGCTGTATGCTGCTTGGGATTACCTCCATCCACTCATCTGTCATGGGGGGTGGTCTGGCGCTGATTCCAACCAGCAAACAGCCCAGGATAGTGACACACCCCGGACTGGATGCCAATCCACTGAAGCATTTCAGTAAAGTGACTTAAAAAAAGAGGGAACAAGTAACATACTCAGATTTTTAACCAATTGACCCACATACATTTTTCAATATGAAGACCCCGGCATGTAAATGAATTACTGGAAGTGCAACGATGCATATGCAAGTTATTTATATGACCTATAGCTATGCTGGTGGCAGCAGACTTTATAGCAGTTGTTTTGACAGAGTTAAAGAGAAATCCTGAAATATGGAGTTAATTTTAGTATTAGGGGGCATTACACTCTCGACATAACAAAGCCACGTAACGCTTAACAGGCAACCCGACCAGCCGCGGTGGCTCCACTAAACGCCTTAGATAATGTCTCTGCGCTGATTTATGAAACATGAACGTGATTATTGATGATGTTCCTCAGCTTTCCAAGGCAGATTTTTTTTTCTGGACTCCCAGGGCGAATGAACTCAATCACACTTTCAGTCGTCTGTAAAAAACAAGCAAACAAATAAATGAAATCCGTGCGGAATTAAATACATCAGGAGCCGTCTTTGCACCAAAATTCTACACTGTAAAACGATATGTCTTTGTTTTTCATGCTCTTTGAACTGGAATTAAGCGCAGATAAAAACATATTGCTTATTGCTATTTTTCTGCTGACATTTCACTCTAACTCAACACCGTGGAAATGCCACTGGAAGCAGTTAGTGTCTTTTGGGCAAAGTCGGTCCCCAGTTGGCTTGATGCAATTCTCCCTGGCAGATTTGCTCAGGCTCTCTCCCGTCATTCGCGGGATTCATTATTGGCGCCAGCTTTTCATGACTTTCCACACACCTGATGTTTAACAGGATCTTGGGGGCCGCTCTGGTTTACTCACTTTTCAGTCTTTAAACATTATTTATAATGCAGGCACAGCTCCAACATTTGATGTATTGCAGCTACATTTTTTTAGCGTGAGTTGTCGATTTATAATTTCTGTATCAAAACGAAGGTCTTAAACAAATATTGTGTTTCTAGATCAGCCATTGGACTATTGGAGAAAAGTATAAACATCTGATAGCCTTCCCTACAATGTGTTTTAATTTATTGAGCCCCAGTATACCGTAATGTTGCAAATTATTAATGGGAGAAGGGGTGGAGGTGGGCGTGTCCCCCCCCCCCCCCCCCCTTTGCGCCCCTGGGGGAACATTAATACAACCAAACAGGAACGCTGTCCAAAGGTTATCCCACCGTTCACACGTTACAAACATTTGAAGAATGTTTCATGAACCAAAACAGGCAACCAAAACGGAGGGTGTCTATACAGCCTCAGTCTCTTTTAGCGCGTGTCTAATAACTTTCACTCGAGTTGGGTAATCTCTTTCCCTCTCCATGAAGTCAAGCAACTTAGTGGTTCGGGGCTATCAGGCTATCAGGCCTCTTCCAGACACGAATGATCAGCTTCTTTCTGTGCACTTTGAAATTTCTGCCACACGTACAAGTCTCGAGTCAAAATTCAGAAACGTCAACGTGCGGCGTGGGACTCTGATGGACCTCCTTTGACTTCCAGATGGCTTTCTGGAGTCATGTTCTTCAAAGTCAGTCCCGGCATACATCAAAAGCAGATTTCATTGCTTTCAAAGTGTTGTAATTGCAAAAAACACATATGTGGCCCATATTGCATCAATCAAACTGGCATGCACACTTTAATCACTTATGCACAGTCGTAATGATTGTTCTGACACCCACATTGTGATTTAAGCATAAAAAAGAACAAAGAAAAGCCATTTTGGATGGGATGTTTAACGTAATATGAGAAACCAATGCGAAAGCCTTTAAAGAAATATACCAAATAAAGCATCTCACCTACAAGATACAGAAAACTTCTTTGTTGTACAATTTACTTCTTTCACTGAATTTTGTACACTCGCTAGCAGAACAATAAATAAAAACCACAAACATTAAGATGACAGACGAAGATGATCCTGCGTAAATCTTCCATACAAAGATCACCGAAAAATGATTGAGCAACGCATCGAACAAATAAAGGACTTCTTACCCTCTTAAGCATTTAGAGCTGGAAATTTTAACAGACATTTTTGCTAAATTGATTTGCTTTTTTCCCGCCAAGGCTGGCATAATGTAACAAAATGCCATAGACTGATTTGAGGGCAAGGCACTTTTAACAATGTACCTGGAATATATATTAACCTAACCTTTACTGCAGTTACTTATAAAGAAAGCTGGGGGTATGGTTACCAGTGAGATAGACATTATGAATTAATCAAGAAGGTGTTAGCTTTAAAATCTGTGACGGGGTGGTTTGTGTTCTTGGAGACTGATTTACGAGTTATTTTTTGTTTTTATAAGGGATTTGACTGGCAGAGCGTGCCTGTGAGACTCATTCTATGTTTGCTTAAATCAAGTAAGTGCACAGCTGCCATTGCTATTAGTAACGGGTTTGATGTTGGGATGGGGGAGGAATTTAGATGGGGGGGGGGGGGGACAGAGGACATGTGGACACCAGTGAGCTGTATTCATAGAAACAAATACATTAACAATTATCACTGTGGGAACTTTGGGTCCAATTTAAAAAATAAAAAAAAAAATCAAGCATACAATCAAGTATCGTAGCATGAAAGTCCAATGTACATGGTGGACATTATGCGGCAGTTAGAGCTCGCTATCTCTTGGCAGCCGGCTTGTCACTTGATCCCGACCCCAGCATGGTCTTCAGCCACCTCTGCTTTGCCTCCGTAACATCAATACCACTAGACTTACGTGTCCATGGCTACACTGTTTTAACTCTTCACGCCTCAGAAGATACACATCTCCTGAAGGAGGTGAGGAACTTATTCAGGGAAGGATGCTTGTGATTAATCCTCAGGTGGATGACAAATTCTCTTTTCTCCTGCCGATGCCATGTGCCATAGCCCTTCATGCGGCGGTGTATAGTCCGGTTTTATAACAGCCAACTCCAAATTACTCTGCATGATTTTTTTCCTTATACAGGGAAACTAAAACTGTTTCACAGCATGTAGCAATAATATAAAACTAGTTCCTCCACAATCAGTGCTTAACAGCTGGAAACTGCAAGCCACGTGTGCAATTTTCAAAGCAAATTTTCAATATCTGTAATATTCACAATATTATAGTCATAAGTAAACTCACTGGCATCCTTGTTTACACCCTGTGCTCCAGCTCCCCCTGTGACTCTATAATGATTATCTGTGGTTGGAAGATGTATGAACTGCAAACTAAAAAAGAAATATGAATGAGGTAAACAATATTAATGATTCCGTGTACATAAGGCAAACCTTTAAGTAGATGTTTTAAGGTCTGCTAGCACTTCCTCTTGTTTTTGTTTAACTGAATTTTACATTATGCTGGCATCGTCTGACCCCTTGATCTGAGCTGAAACTGCAGTTTAAGTGCGGATATAACAATTGATCCACAGTAGGGCTAAAAATGCTGGTCATTATCTTCAGTCAAAACACTAATATAAGAGTAAGGAGATTCCTAACGGCGTTTTATACCGCAATGAACATCCACAGCCATACCAGCGTCAGAAACGGTTTGTATTATGCTTTCAACTGAAATACCATAAAATTGCTGATGGAAATTTAATACACCTGATAAAACCTCTTTGGGTTTTAAGGGGAGTCGTTTCTCAAACCTGCATTACACATAATATAAGCTGTCCTCTTAAACTAGAATTTGAAACACAGGTACTTAGGGGCCTGTTCTGAAGACTGGTAGGTCCTCCATATGTAAATTCAAAGCAACGTAGCGGACCTTCGTTTAAGAACAATTATTTCTGTATTCAGAGCGCTCCTTGTCATAATTAACATGAGAAGTGACTAGTGGCAAACGGAAAATTGAATTTAGCAAGTATAATTGGTAATGCTACCTATAGAATCACTGGAACTGATGATTCTGTAGCTCAAATACCAACCTAGTGAGTGTGTGTGTTTTAAATAAATTACAATTTGAGTTATAAATATTCAAAACACTGGATCCAGTGTAACCAGCGCAGCATGGAGTACACTAGTGAAAAGAAATGATTACAGGAAAAGGAACATTTGCAAGCTAATTTGCTAAATAAAATGAGATAATGGCCTTCAGTAGGTCAGAAGATTTGCAGTCTGCATATGTTGACACATCTGCAACAGTTTTCTTTACTCTGCTCTGTGGGCTGTGCTGTTCCTTTAACTATCGTAAGAGTTACTAAGTACTGAGATTTTATTCGAAGAAACTGGAGTAAGCACCATGGTTGATCACTGTTGGCTGTATATTATCTGCAGGTCTGTAGATACTTGCTGAAAAGCATCCTTTGGTGCCCCCTACAGGCCAGCTGGTGAATATTTTTTAAACCGAAAAAAAATAGTTTACGATAGATTACACGAACTTCGATGAAGCGCGGAGATTCTGAACATTTTTAAGGTTTTTGGTCTAGTCAAATAGGAGGTGTGTGGCGTCAGTATTTGGCCCTACTCATGTTGTTGTATAACGCATGCCAAAATTATTACTTTGTTTCTTGACAAGGGATACAACAAGAGGTCTCTGCTTTGCTTTCCTCTGGACCTCTGAAATGGTGTGTATAGGAATCTCTCGCAATGCGACATATGTTTAAGTGGGAAATTGCCTGGTCTACAGAACCACCTGGAGAGTAGAAGAACATTCGTTTCCTCTCCATTGTTTAGCCACCTGCCCCTAAACCCGTCCAACCTGAGTTTATTGGAGACAGTAAAACAATAAATCAATGTAGTCCAAGCTTTCGGTTTACTATCCATTGACTTAGAGCCGCAGTATTCGTCATTACCAGCAGAGGGGGACAAACCGCTCCAGTTCCCGGAGCGAAACACGTACGTGTTTTTTAAATTGTGCCGTTTCATAATTTAAGTATGACAATGATCTTCTACCGTCTCTTCATATTCAATACTCAATTAATTGTCGCATTGTAGTCCATAGCCCTATCAGTCCAATGAGTTGATAGCTAATTTCTTTCAGTGTGATAATACAATGTAATATACATGATTTGGGACTGTTAAAGCCATGATAGTGGTTAGATGACGGTGTTGAGGGAGTTACTGAAAAAAATGGCAACAAAATTTGATAGCATGGTCTCACAGTCAATGCATAAATTTCAGAAAGCAATAAAATAAAAGGAGCTCGTTTTTATTAGCTTTAGTTTCCTTCAAGTGTTGTCGTCACATTTCTACTAACCTTCTGTGCTCTCCTGAAAGAAGTTTAAAATTAAATAATTTAAATGAATAGTTTTCCCCCCCCAGATTCATTCTAATTAGGGAAAGGTAGTGTTTACGGTGACACTGTTATTTAATTAGACCACAGCATTTCTTTAATCTAGTTATCTGCATTTTCCAGCTAAATTACGTTAGCTTCCTTAATAGCCCAGAAGGGTGGAGAGCTATCAAACAACTAGGAGGCATTTCTCACATCATGTTAATGCTTTCATGTGGCACTACATGATTGCTAATGACTTGCATTATCTGAGATGATAATAATAACAATATTAATAATACGCATAGCTTGATAAAAGACTTTCTGTCAACTTTGCGCTAATAGCATCTTTCATTTCCTCAGCTAATGAGACCTGAGTGCAACAGGAACATCATCAAGGTCAAAGTCATCTCCTCTGGCTGAGAACTCCGGGTCATCCTTACCAGCACCTCCCGGATAATGAACCCCCCGTGGATCTGAGGCTGGCTGAGGGTAATGAACACGAAAATTGAGATCGGGGAGCTTTATTTAAACAGGAATACAGCCCAACTGTGCGTTTCAAGCTGCTGCCAAGTAGGATTGGTTGAAATGATGGAGAAATAGCTGATCAGTATTTTGAGGATGTATTAAAATCAGGCGCACAGAAGCACTTTGCATTTCACTTTAAGGTCCCATAATAAGGACCCATCCATGACTTGCCATCGCACATATAATGGATTAACAAAGAAGTGGACAGAATCCACTAAGGCCACCTCTGCATGTGTAACAACGATAGTTACTGCAAAAGAGAGTCCATCGGAATAGCAATATTCTACTTCACAGATCCTGCTTTATGTTCCCCCTTGGTCAGTATTGCTTGGGCGCTGATGAGGTTTAGTCAGTGGTGGAGGAAGTACTCAACATACTCAAGTACAAATAAACGGGTAAAATATACTGTAGTAAAAGTTGAAGTACCCCAGACATCCCGCCATAGGGATATTACTTTCAGGTTGGCAGATGAAGGGCATCCAGGAGGGTGGGATATATATTGCCGATTGGGTGAGGGAGGGTAAAATTTGTTGATGGGGGTTAGAGAGTCGTGGTAAAATTTGGGGCGAGGTTGCAGCGCGGTAAAACTACTTGCCGGCTAATTTTACCACCACGGAATAGCGGAACGATAGTTTTCCCGGACAATGCGCATCATTTGCGGGCGTCAGGGAGCGGCTGTCAATTTACGTGAGATTTACGGTGTTCTGTCGAGTTGAGCTACTTTGTCGAGTTAGGCTTCCGTAGTGCTAATCGATAGCCCTAACCCTAACCCCTAAAACCTAACCCTAACCCCCAAACGGTGGAACTGCACATGCGCAAAAAGGCTCGATAGTACATATCGATAGGTAGCTCAACTCGTCAGAACACCGGAACTTCCAGGACAGCTGGGATGTCTGAGTACCCCATTGGCCTTCATTTCTACTTAAGTTAGTACTTATGTGCAAGTACTTACAAAAATAAGTAAGTAATTGCATATAAATATATAATATTAAAGAAAAAGCATTTGTAGTCCCTGATGCAACTGTATAACATGGCATTAATTGTGTCTACTGTATGTATATTTTGATACAGCCCCTGATATCAGACTCCGAATCTGTTTTAACGTGATTAATATATCTCTCACCAAGTTTAATACAACGCGAAATTGCATTTTGCATTGAACTGCAATTTTTATTTGTTTTTATTTTAATTCTTTGCAATGAATTGGTCTAACCAGTTTTCACAGCTAGCTTAAAACAATCTAACGTTTTGTTCATCCATGCATTGCACATGTTAAAGTCTTACATTCTAAAAATCTGAAAATATTTCGAAGATTATCATATAAAAACACAGCAAACTTTTAACATTTACTTACATTTGCTTTTCGTAGACTCTCTGTAGCCATGCTGCCGTAAGTGGCCCTCCGCAATATCGTAATTAATTGCATTTGTCCGGTTGCACTGTGGCTGTGGCTCGATCACTACTCCCGACTCTCAGCAATATCCACAATTAGCAAGTTCGGCACGTTCGGTTGAGGCAGTTACTAGGCAATTCTTGTGAGACTCATAAGACCCATAGGAGATGTTTATGACGTATTAATGTATTATTGTTATTTATTTAATATGCATATAATTACATTATTGACCACAGTTTTCACTATGTAATTATGTTTTTTTTATCGCAAGTTACTAAGTTTTGGAGTCGCATTCCCCAAATCCTCTTTTTCCCCGTATTATATATAGTACGTGATTTTAGTGAACATGACATTTTCCAGGAGTGCTTTAGTCTGTTGTAGCAAGACTGACCGTACAAAAGTTCAGGCATGAAAATGTTTTCTAGTCTGAACATTTGGAACATGAAATGACACATGAACATTTAGAACCCGAAAAGCTTCAGAAATATGTTCCATTGGGTTAACTGAAAGGTTTACATAACCAGCTACAATGATTAATGCTGATAAGCGCGTCTAAGCTGCGCACATGCATGCTCTGAGCCACTGGTTACCAATAGTTCTAGCACTGATATATGTGTCAAGGCCTGTGCGATACAACGATACACGTCGTGTGACGATAGAAACACGTTGATTGTCTCATATGTCTATCATTTATTTAGCTGTCTCGCAATTCACAGTGTTACATGGGGCAGGATGCAAGCAGGAAATTTGCGCGGAAGCCGCAAGCCAGAGCCGTCGAGAGACAGTTGCTACACTGATTGATTTTGCTGCCTTACGATCACGTGACTCTTGTACGCCTTCAATTGTTCCAAACAAACCCAGCGCTGTCAAGTTGTGCTATGGGCAGTTCACAGCAGATGCGTTATTAAAAGGTGAATATTAAATTATTAAATCATCTGTGTGTATTTTTAAACTGCCTTTACATGTACTGCATATAGGTTAATGTCAGTTTGGTATGTGGAGTGGCAACTTTTGTCTCTTTTTTGGAGGGAAAGAGTTCCTTCATGTTAGCATGCATTACATAATAACAGTAGATACTTTATTGATCCCTGTGGGGAAATCATCTTTTACACCTCCCTCAACTTGCTCTATGTAGAGTAAGCTGTCTGTGAAGGGCTGCCCCATGCTGGTATAGTCAGATTTGTTCATTTTCCTGAGAATTTCTAATATTAAATCTTGTGTATGTGCGACGTTTAGGGAACACTATTACATAGCCCGGTCTTCAGTAAAGCCACAAATAACCGTAACTGCAACCTTTTATTGAATTCATCTTCCCCAACATTAAGCACAAGTTTCTAAACAAATTACCGGTCCTCCTGCAAACAAGAGGGTGTTATTTTGGCATGCAGCACACTAAAACTTTTAAGTAGAAAGAATCAGCTCTTGCCATTTCCAGAGCCGCGTTCCATAATGAATCAAACGGTGTTGTATGTGTATGTAGTACACATTGTATAGCGACCAATCTCACCAAGTGTGCAAAAAAAAATAAAAAATTGATAATAAAAACAGGACAGCCAGGTTTTTTAAGAGCTGACAGGACTTGAAACCTCTGACGCCTTCTCCGTGCTCCAAGTCCCTGGGCTTTACTTTGACAAGAAAAGCTCAGAAATCTTGGTATTATATGTGTGCTATCACTGCATAATTCCGTGTCAAATCAGCACACTTTTGAACCTCATCGTCACAGATTTTAACGAAATTTGGAATGCAGATTTGGTCATATGAGTAAGCTAATATTAAAGGAGATTTAAGCTAACAAAGTTTGATATTAATGAGGGGGGGAGGTGCTATGACTTTGACTCACTATAGCCCTCTTAATATAAGTTGCGCCTAAATTGTTCTCATACCGTTTTAAAGCTCTTTTGCCTTATTATGCTACACCCAAATGAAAAATTACCGTGTTATGAGTTATAATATTAAAAAGTGAGTTGTAAAAAACCTAGCCTGTCCTGTCATGAACATCTGCAGAAAATTTGGTCTTTGGTTTTTGAGTCAGTGCCGAGATATCACAAGTGGCATTACATGGTTTCATATAATAATGGGCATGAAATAGTACAGCAAGCACAGGTGCCACTAATGACATCAAAACGACTGCTGAGAAAAGGGCCCATTAGTGATACGAAACCATGTGATGCCACCCATCTGTACTGTACATTTCTATGTCCAAAGTTTATTAGACAGGATGTACCTTATTCATCGCAGGGAAATTCATTGATTACATTTTTATTTTATGATAAAAAAAAATGTCATATGCTCTTCTGGGTTTTCAATACCTCTTAAATGCATCCAGCAATTAAACAAATTTCACCAGTTCATTAAATGTAGGATGTATGTTTGGAGATTAGAAAGAGTAATGGTCACAAGACACAGCATAGTACAGCATAGAGGCCTGGGGTACAAGACAGAGCCCTGGGGTACCGCATAGAGCCCTGGGGTACAGCACAAAGGCCTGGGGTACATGACAGAGCCCTGGGGTACAGCACAAAGGCCTGGGGTACATGACAGAGTACTAGGGTACAAGACAGAGCCCTGGGCTACAGCATAGAGGCCTGGGGTACAAGACAGAACCCTGGGGTACAGCATAGTGGCCTGGGGTACAGCATAGAGGCCTGGGGTACAAGACAGAGCCCTGGGGTACAGCATAGAGCCCTGGGGTACAGCACAGAGGCCTGGGGTACATAACAGAGCCCTGGGATACAAGACAGAGCCCTGGGGTACAGCACAAAGGCCTGGGGTACATGACAGAGCCCTGGGGTACATGACAGAGCCCTGGGGTACAGCATAGAGGCCTGGGGTACAAGACAGAGCCCTGGGGTACAGCATAGAGGCCTAGGGTATAAGACAGAGCCCTGGGGTACAAGACAGAGCCCTGGGGTACAGCATAGAGGACTGTATATCTTAAAATTATATTTTTCTTCTTGTATTCTTAAACAATCCTGTACCCAAGTACCTACAGACGCTCTTAGGTTTGTGTTCAGTCATTTATTTAAACATAAGCAATATCCAAATCTGAATAAAGCATTGTATAGGCTTTTTGTACCGTCCATCTTTGTTACAAGCTCAAAGCAAGCTTTAAATCAAAGTTGAAATTCATTAACTATTGCTAAATGTCATTCATCCAGTGGTCTATTGGTGCATGTTCAAATTAATGTTATATACTGTATTTTCAGTTGAATACAGTATATTATTTTTATAAAATTACTTTTGCATTTACAGTTGAAATTGATATTGAAGCTCTTTGTTGGACAAATCATGCTGCATATAGAGATTATTTACTTTACTTCAGAATTTAAATCCCTGATTGTAGAGAATAATACAGAATAACGTGCCAGATATTTCAAGGTCAAAGCTTGCCTTTCACAATTTATTTAAAAATTTTGTCACTTTTTTTTAGGAGGAATGATATTGAAGAACAGCAAAATTTGTAAGAGAATTCGTTAATGAATGCACTACGGATAAACGCCTATGGTGCACAATGGCCATTATGCAAATCATTTAATTAATACTGCACGTCTCATTAGTAGATGGAGTAAACGACTCATGTGTCAGCAAACCTTAATTACTGCAGAAGAAGCTACAGGCGCACTCACTGTGACGGAATTGGCTGGCATCTCTTTCATCGGTGTCAGCTCAGAGTTAGAGGCAGAGAGCTGGGTTTGCCCTGATTTGTGAACGACTCGCTGCTTGGTACTGACCTCGGGTACTGGAGGAGGCCAGAACAAAGCTTTCAGTTCGTTACACGATAAGTTTCTTCATTATAACCTATCAGCAAGACCGAGATGATGAGGGATTAATAGTTCATTATACATATAGGTATTTAAAGCGGGGACCTTTCAATTAGAATTCAAAATGCATCATCTTTAATGGCCTTTTCAGTAATTAAAACATTCTTTGTCAACCGCCAATTAACCAAGTTTAGATTCTGTACTTTAACTGAAGAAGGAGATACTGAAAATACGTATCTTAATACACTTGCAAAATATTTAACTGATATTTACTATTTACATATTTTATTTAAGCCATAATATGTTCTGTCATTTTTAAAACGCCAATTAACTGTATTATATTAATCCCAGTTACTAATACATTTATAACCAGCCCATTACAATTGGTCACCTGCTGTGAAATTAATTGTCAGGTTAAATACTTACTATTTGGTAGGTTTATGCTATGAATAATTCATTTCAGTTCAATTAAATTCAATTTTTATTTCATTTCACGACATTACATTGTCTCAAAGTGCTTTACATGATCCCTGCCCAAATTCCCCGGTGAGATAGGCAGAG
>JAOYFF010000112.1:795561-822233 GCA_025773925.1 Cryptomyrus ogoouensis | reverse complement strand
ATTGTCATTATCTTGTGGATGCGTTGGCGGTACGGCGGTTGGGTGGCGCGCTCGGGGGTGGGGGTGTGGGGGGGGGCGGGGGGGGGGGGGGGGGGGGGGGGGGGCGGCTATTAAAGTAGGGTTGCCACTTTCGATTTAGAGAAAAATGGGATTCCCCCTCCTCCTTCCTGGAAAAGAAAATTTGTTGGGGAGAGAGATTGTTAAATGGATTTTAAGAATATAATCTTTCAGGAGTCCTGAGACAAAAGATAGGGGTTACATTCATCGTCAGGAATCACCCATGTCCCCCCACCACCCAAAACAGGGTCTATTCCCTGTGCCCCTACCTATGATCCTGGTATGATTCTAAAGATATGATTGAAATTCTGAAATGTATATATACCCTACATTAAATTGAAATTCACGCCAGTGTCTCTGTGTTTGTGTGTGTGAAATGTATGGCAGGCTATAATTCATATATGTATGTTCCCTAACCAGTAATCATTTACGTTGTAAGCCTAGATAGCTTACATTATATGAAACAGAAAGTGCAGTATTCTGTGTGTTCATACTGCGCTTGAATGGTTTACCCTGGATGGGGAGAGATTGGATGTTTAGTTGGATCTGGTTGCCATGGTGTTTTTATGTTCACAATAGAAATATGGGTAGATAATAGAAGCTTAGACGGTAGGGTGATTTGGAGGACAGGGCAGTCTTATCTGCACTTTCAGGTTTTTCAGTCTGAAGGCAGAGATTGAACCCAGACTTTAAAACAAAGCATGTTAAAAAGAAAAAAATCATCTTCACATACTCAGGGATGTATGGGTCATTCTGTTAATCCCGTAGTGATCTTTTTGATTGTGTGGGGTATTCATTTCTAGATAAACAGCCTACAGGTTTTCGCCATAGAGCGTATAGTTAACCAGGAACAGTATTCAAAATGAAACCCTACTCATTCACCACACGCTACGTCCTTATGGTCAGAACTTAAATGAAAATAGAAAGTCTAAAGCGAACAGAGTTTGTTTACCTTCATTGAATTATTTACGCAGTTCTGTTCCTAATTAGCTAATAGGAAGTGACTCACAGTCACAATTTGTCAAGACGCAAAAACACCTGGTATTGAAACTGTCGACATTTATAACACCTGAGAAAAATATTCACGTCGACACAACAGCGCAGCTGTCGTTGCTGAAAGCTTGTCAGCGGCCGTGACACAAACAACACTCCCTCCGGAAACCCTGGGCCTACAGAAAAACGCCAGGGCTCTTGTGGCGGGGTGTTAAATAATATCTGTTATGGATAATTACCCACGTCCCCCTCATAAAGCAAATTGTTCTCTGACAAAAAGAAACCCTACTACTGGTGACAGCATGAGGACTCTGGCAGAAGTGGCAAATGGCATAAATAAACGCCGTGTTTTTTTGTCATTTTTTTTACGGCCATTATTACAGATCAGCGGCGCCCTTAGATAAGGCTTGATTGAGCTGGGGGGGGGGGTGGGGCTGGTAGCTGATAGACAGCGTGGCAAAAACATCTATTTGGACTCTGTGCCATGCTAATCGGTGGTCGCCAGATGTGGGCTGTTATGGGTATTGAGCGAAAAAGCCGACTACACATGCCACAGGGCTGTTTTTGGGATTGCATGAGGCAACCAGCCCAGCCACCGGTTTGTTTGTCTTCCTTGACATTATATGCAGGTTCCTTTTAGGTTCTGGGTCCCCCTTTGTAGTCCAAAGACTTACTTGCCGATAATATTGCAGCTTCACATGTGAGTGGGACAGGCAGACGGTGAAACAAATGGAAGAAGAGCTGGAGGGAAATTTTACTGTCTTTAAAAAAAAACAATGTAGATTTCACACCTCTAACACTGTACTGGCTCAGTCACCTTTCACAAGCCCCAGTCAGCTCATGGTGAGGCAATTTTCAGGTGGGCAATCCGCCGCAAAGGATGATGGGATGGGGGCCACTGATCATGCTTAATGGACAATTTATTTAAATTAACCCCAGATCAGCTTAAGAAAAAGTTAATGTCTTGTACTGAAAACTTTCACACCACCTCTCATAATAGTTCATCCTTATGTCTACTATATATTTGTTTACTGTTGTATTCACACTCTGCATTTTTTGCACATCACACACTGCAGTTTTTGCACATCATACATTGCAGTTTTTGCACATCGCACACTGCTGTTTTTGTACATTATGTATTGGAATTAATGCCTTTAATATCACTTCTGTTTATAGCATATAGTCTTACTTAACTTTTATGATGCATCTTGCCACCCCTTAAATATCACTTTTGTTTATATAGTATCTACAGTATCTCTACTTTTAACCATTTTATGTAATATATATATATTTTTTTTCCATTTAACTATTTGCTTCACAGTCTAAGGAGTAAACATATTAGCAGTTTTCCAACAGTTGCAACTGCATAACTCTGCATGTGACAGATCTTGACTCTTGGATCCCCAGTCCTGTAACCCCATGCGCTGTAGTGCATTTGTGTGTGTTTGTCCTGTATTGGGCTGGTATCCCAACCCTGGGTGAGTCCTCCTCGTGCCTTGTGCTTCCCCAGGAAGAGTCCAGGCCCACACTGACCCTATATTAGACAAACCGTCAGAAGATGGATAGAACACGCTTTTCTTACGATTTCCACTCAACGGATGCTTGAGCTGGAATTAATTTTAATCTTTCCAAACCCGACAACTAACTGTGCAACGTGTATAGATTATGCACTGCAGTCTCGATTGTGCCAGGTCTGTTGATAACACGTCATACTTTGCACTGAAAACGTTTGTAAAACCCAGCTCTGCATTTAAGTGTAAAAGGGAAAAAATTATAAAAATAGCCCTGCAGACTCCCTGGTTCGTTCCTGTTGGGTTACCTCTGCGGTCAGCAGAATGAAATGCATGGTTTAAATGGCGAGAGCTGTTTTCTATAAGCTCCCTGGTAGGTAAACAATGGGAAGCATCTTCATGCAGGGACTGTGTTTGAAAGCAGGGCAGCGTCCAGGGTTTAAACGTCCTTGCAGACAGAAGGAGAGGCTATATGTAAACAGATGCCATGGCTCAGTAGGTTAACACCTTCATGCTAATTCCCCGCCCTGGCAATCCCCCCATATTCTCACCCCGTTCCTCCCAGTATAACTCTGTTATTTCCAGTTTGTATTCAGCTCTGCTGTTCCCCCGCCGTGGCCCTTAATTGATGCTCAGTAATGCTCTTACATCCTATTTCAGTTATATCATTTGTGGCTTTTCAGCTCTGCTCATCAACAGGATCCCCCTTCTCTGAAACATCTTTTCTGGATGAAAGAGGGAGCCTGATTGGTTTGTCGTATCA
The DNA here is from genome assembly GCA_025773925.1 of Cryptomyrus ogoouensis. Classification (NCBI taxonomy): domain Eukaryota; kingdom Metazoa; phylum Chordata; class Actinopteri; order Osteoglossiformes; family Mormyridae; genus Cryptomyrus; species Cryptomyrus ogoouensis. The sequence continues at coordinate 818,909 of JAOYFF010000112.1, read as the reverse complement.
CCTAGTCGTGGCGGACGAGCCAAAGTGAAGGTTTGGAAATCACAAGTGATTTGTTCCCAAGCATGAAGACCGACCAAATTGGTGAGACTGATGTAAGAAAATCGTTTTATTAATTTGTCATGACAAATCTGAACCAAATGATGCTTTTCCATTGGCACTAGGATTGACCTGTACCGCAAAATAATGGTTTTCCATTGTAATGTATGCGAATCGTACCCGATCTGTACCCATGTTCACATGGCCCTTCTACCCGTGTGACCAAACTGAGCTGATTGCATCACCACCATCTGATTGGTCGAAATGCACGGAGATACCAGTGATCAATATGCATGAATTATCTGAAGGAAAAAGGGCATATTCTTCATAATACTAATTGTTAGTTGTATCGCACATTGCGATACATGTTGTATTTCTGATTACTCAGAACTTGAAAAATCTACTTAAAAAGTGCTAGACAACAGTTGAACTTAATGGATGCCTAATGCAAATCTACGCAAGCGAATCCTGGTTCTGCTACCCTTTGGTATTTGCATAACACGGTTATTCTCACAGATATACTAGCAGAATTTAGCACATAGAAAATCATGATGCACACTGTGTAAACAGTAAGTAAGGACCTCTTCGGTTTCACGTCACTGTCGCTCTCCAAACCCAACAACGTCTTTATTGAGCCGACTCTTCTGCAGTGGAAAACCGAAGCGAGCTGGAACCTCACTGTAACTAGTCTCTCTTTGATACTTGGCTCGGGTATGGCTCGGGTACGGCTCGGTTCCTGTATGCCAGTGGAAAAGCACCATTAGTGAGAAAATGCATTAATCACGGTGCATGTATTTTTGCAACAAACTGCCTTCATTCAAAAGCACAGTGTTACTATGTGTGATGTCCTCCTTTTCTGCATGATAAATCCTGGTGTGAACTAACTGGCATTTAGTTTTCAGTTATGCTACCATTTAGCACTGCAAAAACACTGAAGGAAACGCACTGGGCTATTTCTTTTTTCAATACAACTTTTTTTCATAAACTGCGGATATTAGCATGAATATTATAGTCAGTACATATTTACACAAATAACTGATGCCATACTTTCTCCCTGGAGAAAGACAGCCTTTGGAGTTACTTTGTCACAAAAAAACAACAAAACTGAAACAAATCCAACAGGGAAACTCGGGGGATTTCACGATGGAAGTGATTAATAGACTATTAACGGTATCAGTTGATTGCATTGTGCTGAGTTGTATCCCTCGTGACGAATGCTGTCAGGTAGTATTTGCTATTTGCCAAGCAAGTATTATTGTCGGACCTATTCTTCAGTGGGTAATCGCTGATCTGAGGGACAGGTTAATAACAAAACGGAAGGTAAAAAATTAAAACACTGTTCCAGCTTCCCCACTGACTGTAGCTGTCCTGCTGGAACCGCGACCCAGAGAGACTGTGGTGTAATATACATGCCGTCTTTAGAGGTACTTCCCATACATACATTTATTAGATGCTTTTATCCAGGAAGCAGCATCAGACAGTCGCTAGATGGAGCAGCTGAGAGTTACGGGCCTTGCTGGAATCGCTTTGCTGAAGCTGGGATTTGAACCAGTGACCTTCTAATCATAAATAGTGTCCTAATCCACTGAGCTAGGCACACAAATATCAGGGTTGCCAGCTCTCACGCGTCTGGCGTGACACTCATGCTTTCAGGCTCACACTCACGCAAGAAATCTTACAGCAAATCGATATTATTCCATTATAAACCTAAAGTTAGCTAAATCAAAAGCGTTGGGGTAGTTTGCAAACCTTACAGATTATTTACAAGGTAATAAAACCGTTACATGCATGTAAATGCGTGTGCAGACTAGTCTCAAATTACAAATCTCACTCCAGCCAGCTAAGCAAAGTTGGCAACCCTGAAATATCAATTTTCACCACCACCACCCCCCCCCAATTCATTGCTGAGCATCATTTCTCAAACCCCCTTCTCCACCCCCATCATTGGTCTTTGCATCTGAGATTCTGCTGTGAGCACACCCAAGTGCACCAATCAGAGGCCTGATTATTAATGGATATGCACCTGAGTGCACCAATCAAGGGTCTGATTATTAATGGGTGTGCTGATTCTGGTGGCCTGGTGGGGGACTGGAGGACCTAAGCATGTATATGGGATGACTGCAGGCTTTGAAATGTGTCTTTGGGTGATGGGGGCTCACAGGTGTGACGCAACATCATGAATATACAGCCGAATATGCTTTATATATACTCCTTTGTTCCTTAGGTGAAAATCCCCAAAAAGGAATTTTTATCGAGCTAATTGAAAAGCAAAGGGTGAGGCTTTTAAGAGGCCATTTCATTTTGTAGAACCAGTTTTGTAGAATCCTTTGTTGAACCAAATAGCTTATTTCTGCCCAAATTGCCAAATTGCCTTAAAAGCATATGCAAATATTTCCTCCCTTTTCCACGGTGATGCTTTCCTTTTTGGCTGCAGAAGGACGCGTGTCCTGAGCTCCGCAAACCCTCACGGAGGATAATTTGCCGGGCTTTTGCCATACTTTCCGACACCGGGTGGCGCCTCAGAGCAGCGGGCCACTGTCAATGTGTCCCCGGGGTCTGCCATCGGCAGGCGGGGCATGAAATTTGAAGTTTGCTCAGTCGCTCAGCGGGCGATTTTATCGGCGGCGATTAGCGGAGCTTATGGTTTTACTGCCCCCGCTAACCCAGCAGGATATTAAAGGTTACTGGAGCGGTGCTCTTGGTCGGGGGGCTACAGCGGACGATAGCTAAGCCTCACACCAGCTGCCTTTGTTTAAACTCCAAGCCCTGATTCTGATTCCTGGTCCAGCTACCTTAAAAATAACTTATGATCCTTACACAAAGTCATCGGTGTTGTCCGTTAATTATGCCTGATGGCATTTACGACATCTTCTCACTCGTCGATTCACCGCGATCAGGCTAGGAGCTGTGGCCCTGTGTCATCCAGCAATCATCTAGCTGCCCGATAAATTTTGTGTGTTCATTCTACCCCGAAGTGTCCTTCTACTGATTATCGCAGAAAAAAAAATAATAATTAACGTGACTGTAACCTCATATCTCGGAAGCAGATAACGGATCCCCCCAATTTCTTTATTTGCATCTGCGGCAAACGGTGCAGCTATGAAGGTTCAGGTCCTGAGAGAACAAATAAACACATTTCAGTTCAATACTGAAACATCCATCCTAATGATGTATTTCATTTCAAATGAGCTGTCTTCGTGCTGTCTTGGTGGGGGGGGGGGTGCATTTGCAATAAAGGCTATATTTTCATGTTCATGTGGGTTGCTATCAATCAGAATTAATGTGTCTGATTAAAGTGGGTTTTCAGCAGTTGTTTACAGGTTATTGAGCACTATGGGTAATCATTTCAGAAGCCATAACCATTTACAACCGTAGGGGCCGCTCGTATTTTGGCCTGTGAGTCTCCAGTTAGCTAAATAAATGCTTGAATGTGTTAACTTCCTTACAGAGGCTTTTAAAACAAATAAGATTCTGTAATCTAAAAAAGGAGCTGCATGTTTTTGTGCCCATCTACTGAAATAAAATACACTTCCGGACACTCTTAACAAACTGTAATAGCAGACATCAGCCATGCTTCATTCAAAGCCATACAGTGTGAATATGAGGAGCTGCCAGCAATCGTAGTTGAAATATGACAATGCATAGTTGTCAATTAAATCTGCACTTTTATTTTGGCATATGCTGCGTGTTGATGTTCACATCCCCGTTTTTCATGATCTCCGGGCCAGCTGATGCCTGACGGTCGTCAAGGGTCCTAACGACGTTGGTGGTGCAGAAGGGGTGGAGCCAGATCAGGAAGTGCGGTGGAGCCCTGCTTGCATCTCCACCGCATGCTGGCGCCATTCGTGGAGCTGCACTATACAGCTACTAACGAATTCCACTAACAGGCTAAAATAAAAGTGATGTAGTAGACCAACAAGTGATGTTGTGGCTTCAAATCTCCAGGCTCAGGGGTTCGAATCCTATTCCAGCAGGGTGCATGGAGTCTGCATGTCCTTCCTGCACTTCCTGCAGGTACTTCCTGGTTAGATGAAATGCAGTATTTTTACGACTCAGTGCTGTACTTTTACGAATCAGAATGAAGTTTACTGGCCTTACACCTCTGTTACAAGTTTACACTTCTGAGGAATTAGTCTTGGCACAGAGCTTGCAGTGACATATAACAACCATCCAGCAGCCAGAGCAGAGATAAGAGAAGAGAGGAACACAAAACATTTCGTTGTCAACTTACGACCAACATGAAATAGCAAATACGTCAAAATAAATAAATGTGCGGTTGTAATTATTTGGATTGGTGGATATTTACTGTGAATTGTTCAGGACAGTCACTGCTTGGGGGAAGAAGCTGTTTTTGTGTCTCAAGGTCACCCCAGAAGGGAGACATAGTGGTTGGGGGAGGGGGGCAGGGGGGTTGTGCTTGGTGCTGACCCGGCTTGCTCATTTCCTGGGCCTGGAAGGAGGGCAGGTCATGGCCGAAGGAGGAAGGCAGGGTTTTACTGCAGAGTGGAATCACAAGGACGCATTAAACTGCATGTGTGTCGGTAAGCTGTGTGCACGGCTGACCTCTTGCGGGGCTCATTTATGAATGATTTATGAATACTTAATGTGTTTATTATTGATTCTTGTAGAAAATGGGAAAACATGCCCCTAACCATAAGCTATAACTAATTCACGTATTGTATATTTGACAGAGAATGAAAATATGTGGTGGATTTTCCTGCTTTTTCTTTTAGTACCATGAAATGTGAGTTTGTTAACTGTATAGATGACAAGGGAGGTCTGTATTTAAACCAGCATGCTATCCATCTTAAAAGTAAGCTTGTCAAAAGATTTTTCTTTACCATTAGGGTAGCAGCCCATTATAAATTTCTGTAGCATTGGTTAGTATAGCTGCTAGAAATGCACACTCCTCATGTTAGTGAAATTATTAATTTGTAATTGCTTCTATCCGTGATTTCTTCTCAATGGATTTTCTGCGAGAGGTTGGGAAAGTGGTGAAGGATTTGACAGAGGGTCAGTGTACAATACTCTTGTACTGTAATGTATTATTTAGCATGGGATGTGTTTTGTGGGTATCAAGTGGTGTTGATTTTAGTTAGCAAACCTTTGCATGGATCAGATATATGTGTCACTTGCCGTAGAAACATGGAGACCGGCGCAGAATGAATCAACAGCCATCACCTCCTTCCCGCAAGAATCTGTAAGACACGTGTTAGATGTCCATGATCTCTTATTCATACGTGACCTCTGCGGTACCTGGGGCGTTATCAGGATGCCAACCTGGGGTAGACGTTTGGGCATGTCGGGTGGGCACCAGCATTTGAATTGTGTCCGAGGTCATGGGTGGGGGTCCTTTGGTGGATAAAAGTTGTCAGCTGGGGGGATGGTGATGATCGGGGCGCCTGGGGAATTCCCGTTCATGGTACGCACACCGGCGATGCGCGGCCTGATGGGTCAAACGAGTCAAACAAAAATATTTTTATGTTATTTGGATAATTTGTGGGCGATAACCTGCAAACCGCCGCTGGCTGCAGCTTCAGCTTCAATAAAAGTCTCAATTCCTTCCAGTCCTGCGAGAGTCTTTATTCCACATAAACGGAGATTCTTAGACAAATGCTTCAATGTCTTAATACCAATGATTATTTGGCGGGCCGAGTTTGCCATTATCCTGCAGAGATTTTTACAGAAAAACAAACCCAAATTTGCTTATAATAAGCAGACTGGGCAACTATGTCCATCCTGTGCTACTCTAGGGTGGCATGGGGGGGGGCCACCCCTGTTGAAGGTAAAAATTGTACCGGGGTGGGGTCCAGCCATAGCCACGCCCCTGCACATTCCTGCCCCCCTCCCTTGGCCTCACCTGCCCCATCTACCTCAGCGCTTTGATGAAATTGAGGAAGTCAATCTGGCGTGAGTGTGAACCTCGGCCCGTTTTATAGTTTTATCGTGAAATGCGCTTGTCGGACCCCCCCGAGATGTATGGGTCAGTCTTGGACACATCCAGATAACACTTTCAGATTTAATTTCTGATCGCTCCACTGTGTGTACACTGAACACTCTTAGGATAACTTTAAAAAAAAAACAAAGCTGTGATTGAACTCTGATTAAGACTGCACTTTACTCCAGAAAGACAAGTGTTCCTCTAATAGGAGGTCAGACTAAAGCCCTCGGTGTCTCACTGAGCTTTTAAAACATAAGCAGCATTAGCATAATAAGAGGAAGGTAGCCATATCTCGTGTTTTTGAGCAGATGGCTGCTGTCGCCGGTGATTCAGAGAGCTGAGCTCTGACAGGCAACCTGGTGACATCGCAGTTCTGTTGGTAATGCTGAATCATGCTAAATTATTTAAATAAATCTGTTGTTTCTTGCATTTAGGGCAACCTCTGAGCTGTGGGTGTGGAGTTTGCATGTTCTCGCCGTGTTGATTGCTTTAGGTACTTTGGCTTCCATCTTGGGCTAGCCTGTGTCTCTACATTGCCCTTAAGCTTAAGGAACCTGCCTCATCATTTGACTCTACAAGAATCTGAGGTTTCATAACTAAAAGTGGGACCATGATCACGACATTTGTTTTTGGGAGGAACAGGTATGTTTGCATTAGTTTCTTAGTTAGAGAACTAAATTAGCTTGGATGATGTTAGCTCTTAACTCAAGGACATGCCTGAAATGTTTGTCTGGCCTGAGTGCTTTAATTTTGACATTCCAGCCCCCCCCACGTCCCCCCCCCCACCTTTTCTCTTGGCACCACGGGCTCCCACACCCCTAACGGATAGGGCGCTCCCAGACGTGGGCCTGTCCTGCTGAGCAATCAGCCTCGGGTCTAATAAATCACCCTACAATTCCCTGCCGTCTGTCACACCCTGCCGTCGCTGTTTATGAACAGAGCATCGCCACAAATATTCCTGAATGAATTGGGCAGATGACCGAGCACCTGCGGTACAATGCTGACACCACTCTTTAGGAATATATATATTCCCCAGGCTTTCTGCATCCGGGACAGGAAATCCAGAACTTTCTTAATCTCGCAATGTATCCTGAATATGAATACTTATACCTGATGTCATTGCACATGGTGCCTACTTGTCATGACTCTCAAATTAACAGTCTGGAAATTCGATTTCTGTGCGTAAAGGCTTCCATACTGGCCTACAGGGGGCTGCGCACTGTAGACGTCTGAAGTCCCACAAGCTCTGTTGATTACGATGGCCCAAGATGTAATGTTCAGCCCAAGGATTCTCAGATGTGGACTTAGATGAATATGTTGGATTCGTATGAGTTACTCTTAATAATAGGATTTTATTCTATCTAGCTGAAACCCAGGAGAAAGTTATGAACAGAAATTTCAAAACCATGGTCTCAGTAGGCCTTTGGGGTAAACATTAAGAAAGACTTCTGGTATTTCATAATCTCCTGTTGGTCTTTTACAGTCTAGTGACACACACAGACTGAAGTTTGGATAGGTCAAGCAGAAAAAAAGATAAAAAAGATCCAATTACATCCAAGTCTGAATCACAGCCTTCTGCACAGTTACTGTCACTTAAGGTTCTTCCCAAAGCTCGCTCTTTGCAGAAACCAGTAATGTTCAGCTTATTTACCACACATTTACTGGGAAATGGCTTTGCAAAGCAATGCGAGATCATTCCTGTATAATTTGGGAGAGGAGAACCGTATCTTAATTACGGTTGCATAACAAGGAACGTGACTGATGTTGTTAACAGTGAGTTTTCCAGGGACCCGGTGCAAAACCGTAGCAGAGAATGAAACGCAAAAGCCCACTGACACCTTGAGTGGTTTATTGTAAGTGTTGTGAGAAATTAAACCAGATTCGACTGGCAGCTGGCAAAGGATCTGGAATTGATGCTCCAGTGTGCTGAGATTTAATTTCCCGTTCTGTGAGAAGAAGAGGAGGATCTCCTTTGGGCCCAGATGCTAGATACTGGTTGCTAGCTTATGAGGAAAACGTTCTCAGAGGTGTTGCAACTAGCACACCACTCAAAGGTCCCTGTTAATTTATCACTGTACTCTTATTCACTCATATTTCTGTTGGTTGACCTTTACGACTCACTCCTCCAGGAAATCGTCTGATGACAGGGAAAGACAGCTCGCAAATGAAGGCCCGCCCACACAAAGGTCATGTGACTGTCTCGAAAGGACATCGGCAAGTTGATCTGAACGTGGCTGGCAGGCAAATTGCCCGAGATCGTTACTCAATTATCATGAGTGTGCAGCTGTGGTTGGTGCTCGAGGACGGAATTAAAACACGTTACAAAAGCAAATGATCGAAAGTAAAAGGAGTCATTTAACAATATTAACTTTTTGGACCATCTTCTAAACCAGGGTTCTTCAAATCTGGACCTCGATTCCAAATCCAGGTCTTGTTTTCAGTTCTCCCAGGTAGTTAGTTTAATAATTACTGATTCTGATTGGTCAGAGGCTTCTCACCTGACTGACAGGTAAAGGAAGACTGGAAAACCAGCAGTGCTCGGACCTCGAGGACCGTGATTTGAATAATAGGGTTCTAAACATTTTCCAATGGTTTCGGGAAAAGGTTGGAAATGTCATAAAGATCACATGCTCTTAATAATAACACTTTATTTAGAAGCAGCAGTTTACACTGTCTTTGTGTGAAATTTTCACCTAATGGAACGTTGAGTGAGTCCCAGTAAGAGGCGCTACAGGAGCCTGATGGTTTTCAGGCTGAATGTTGCACTGATTTCTGGGACTTCCGAGGTCATGTGCTGTTTGCCTAAGCCTATTAAATCGTATCCTCTGGGGCTGTACTTGTGCAGAAGGTATTGTTCTTTCAGCATTTGTTTTGTTACTCCTTCCTAAAAAGGGGGACTTTTGATGTTTAAAATGATGTTTCTTCCACAAATCCCAAAGAGAACAAGTCTGACAAAGTGTAGGGCTGTTTGAGTATTTTTTTATGTCACTAAAAGACACAGAATTTCTCAGATATTAATATTTTGTTGTTCTTTACATGTGTTAGGGCAATTTGTTGATAGCACCAAATTGACTCGAATCGCTTCACAAATCACTGTCTTTTGGAATCAGTCAATAGATCAATGATTTTGCCAGTTAATTCACTTGGATCAGTTGTTAAGTAAATTTGATGTAACCTAGGATTGTGTGTTTAATCAGTTTCATTTTAAAACTGCCGTACATCACAGAAGAGCAAATTATGACTGTTGACAGTGTATTTACATCTTTCAGTTGTGCAATGCAGTTACGTATGTTTCCATTGTATAGAGTGATATAGGTCTGGTAAATGCTGAATGAAATGGAACTTTCTGCATTGCATTGTTGTGGTTTCATAAAGCAGCTATATCGACAGTCTTTCAAACGCATCATATTTTTCCTGCTGATCATGTTGATCTTTAGAAAGTTTCTATTCTGACAAGTTTCTATTCTGCTACAAAAATGTTTCTTAACTGTGCATAAAACTAGCCTATGTCTCATCCGCTTTCCTGTGTCTGCATCTTCATCCTGGAATCCTCTATCCATTCACGCAATTTCTGGTGGGTTTTCCATGGACAGGGGAGACAAACTGGTCCCTTTGTGGTGCTAGAGGGACTGACTTTTTATAATTTGTACCATGCTGACAGCAGAAATAACAGTGTGTTTCCGTTGACCAATCAAGAGACAGCATGACCTTCTAGTCACAGCAACCCACCAGCATCACCTGATTGGTTGAAAAAGTTTGTTGGTTCTTCTAAATGACCGACAATCATCCTTCATGTTAATTTTGTCTCCAATAATACCCGACTTTTCCAATGAGGTGGGGAGATTCTAAGATTTTTTCAAGGTGTGGAATATAGAAGGGGCTGAAATTCATACATAACTTTGTCATTAGCCAATGATATATTTTGAATCAGTGAGTGACGAGAGAGGGAACATTTATGGGACCAATCAGCTTTCAGCTGGGGCCAGTGTCCCTGTGACCCTATCCATATATATGTCCCAGACTTGTGGTATTAAGCTCAGTAGTCAAGATGAGGTGAGGAGCTGGCTCTATAGCCCCTGTTTCACCTGACAGGTAACCTTGTCCTTACAGGGATGTGAATTTTTTATTTACGCTAAAAACAGCTTATGTTCTTATGTTGCACTTTGCTCATGGGAATCTTACACAAAACTGTTCTGAGGGCAGAAGGAAAAATGATTGGTTCAGAGAAATAACGAATCAGATTCCAGTTGCTTGGACCCACCTCCTGTACAATCTGATTGGTTATCTCTCTAAACCAATCATTTTGCACTCAGGACATTTTTGTGCAAGTAAAACTCCCATGAGCTTGCACTTCTGGTCATTGATTAGTCTTATTAGGTTCTTGAACTTGTTGAATAGTTCCAGCACCAATACTACTTACACTTGCACCTGGGCATTCATTGGAAGCTCAGCCTAGCTGTGCCTCACTTGTATGTCACTTTGGACAAAAGCGGTGACAGTAACAATTGTTCGGCGTTAATCTGAAAGGAGTCGACTGGGCTTTGTTTTATTTTAGCCGTATAACGTAAACTGTACGTTAGCATGCCGGGGCTCTCAGTTCATCCTGATCGGAGCGGCTTCCCTCTTGCCATTGTCTGCGCGATTGGGATCGCAGCTGTGGCACGCCGCTCCCGTTCCCCACCATCATATAAATCCACAGACGCCTCGCTGCACACGGGATTCCAAATTAATTTCGGCACATTAACTCCGGCGTTTTCCATCTGCTTTATTTCATAATTAAAGCCGCTGAACATTAATTTAAGGAGCCGCCCCGGCAAACGCCATTCTAAAATTTGAAGTGTTAAGCACAGTTCTCCAAATAGTTTGTGCTTCACCTGCCAGTGATTAATGTTTAATGAGTGAGATACATGTCTGTTGCCTTCTTAGCTAACAAAATATTTTGCCCGCGGTTTACTCCCGAAATATTTTTGGCGTTTAAAAAAGGACTAACCCGGGTCCCCAGTCAGTTTTTTTTCAAGCACAGCAAAGATAATTCCAACATTTATTCTGTAACTTTCCTCAGATACTAAACTGCAGCGCCCTACTAATCCTTAATGTTTCCCTCATCTCAATGGAAATGTAACAAGTACTCCATTTGTCTTCAGATGTAAAACAAAAAGCTCCCCCTACATCCTAGGGATAATTTCTTTGGGCCTTTTGCAGGGACAGCCCTCCCCTGCACTCCCATTTGCATTTAAGAGTCCGGACATGCAGTGGTTTTCTACATTACACCCAATCAGAATGCTCGCTTTGATTCTGTGAGGCTTAACATACAGGGATTTCCTGCATAACACCCAATCAGAATGCTCGCTTTGATTCTGTGAGGCTTAACATACAGGGATTTCCTGCATTACACCCAATCAGACTGCTCCCTTTGATTCTGTGAGGTTTAACACGCAGAGGTTTCCTGCATTACACTCAATCAGAATGCTTGCTTTGATTCTGTGAGGTTTAACATGCAGAGGTTTCCTGCATTACACCCAATAAGACTCCTCAATTTCAGACTCTGTGATGTAATCAGTGACACGTACCTCAGGCCAGTTGTTCTTCTCACTGATAATATTCTTCTGGTTCTGAATCCCCCTTATGGTCCATCTGTAACACAGCCAGTTACCATTATATTGATCAGATACGATGTTCACAGTCCTCTGAACTAAGGTTTTATGGGGCTTTTTACCAAGTAGAATTGCCGTTGTCCAAAGTAATGCAACAGTATTATGGCAATGGTGTTCTGGTTGATTCTTCTTATAATTGTTCTTGGTTATGGAGAGAGGTGGCCCCCAAGATGGAGCTCAAGTGCCAGGACGCGCAGGGCAGGAGCTTTCAACCTTTTGTTGAGCCAGGGACCCTCAAATGAATGTTGACCAGAGGTACCATGACGACATGATAACGAAAGTCACTAAAAATTATGAATGGTGGAGGCTTTAATGCTAATGGAACCCCAGGGAGTCTCTGACCCGAAGTACTGTAATCAAAATATCTTAATTAAATGCTAATTAAACATATGAAAACAAATATAACAAAAACAAGGCTAGGGGGTGATCCACAAAGCAGGATTTCTCAGTTAGCTGGGTTAACTTAAGCTAGAAGTCATGATTGTCCAATGAGAATTTAGGTAAGGAACATTCTTATTGGACAATCATGATCGTCCAATAAGAATTTAGGTAAGGAGCATTCCTATTGCACAATTATGACTCAACCCAGCTAACTGAGAAATCTTACTTTGCGGAACACCCCCCTCCCCCCAGTCTGTAATGGATGGTAACAAATCGGAATAGCTATTAATGCCGCAAACCACCCAGAAGTTCCATTTTGACAGCACATTCGACTCAGGCTGTCTTCCAACCAGCTGGTCCTTATATCTCACAGCAGTTATGCCCAGTGGGCACCATTAACGTGGAGAGACTACATAGACGCAGGCTCTTCATTTATTATAAAGTCCTGTGAAGCTAGCTAGCAATTTCTTTTGATCTAATTCTCCCTGGCTTACCCTGTTACTCTTCCTCCCATACAACTTTGGTCATAAACACTGCAGTTGAGTAGCAGCTACGTAAGAGTCTTACACATTTGGCCAAAACTTTGGCATGTAATAGTCTGGTTCCTGGAGGCTATGGCCACAAGGCAGGGAACAATCCAGGATGGGGCGCCAACCCATCACAGGGCACACTCACACATGCACACCTACAGACTAATATGGTCTGAATACCATCTGAATTTCCTAATGAAATAATAATGGACACATTGCCGAAACCTAAGCTTGTAGTACAGCGGTAAGAGAAACATATATAGGGACACAGTGGAGGCGTGGCTCCATGGACATTGCAAGGAGGCTTGGAAAAAGGTAGTGCGCCTCCACATGGCTGCCGATGGAATAGCGCTCTCCTTCAAGCGGAAGGCTGAATGACAGAGTACAGTGTGTCCTGTCATCTACCCCCCTGAATTCACCTGGCTCTCCCGCGTCTAGGGGGCCTACCGGAAATTGGGTAATCGCCCATTCCAAATTGGGGGAAATGGGGTGGAAAAAGGGCAGAGTGTAAATTACGCCATAATGCTATTTTCCCGAGTGTGCAGGGCTGTTAAAAGACAACATGGCGGCTTTAAACCCAGGGATGTGTCTGATGGCGCCCTGCCTGAGATGACTGGCTGACAAGGCTCCGTCGCGGAAGGCGTCGTGGGCCTGATGCGGAGACAGCGTCGTGTTCGTCATTTCACGGTTGTCCTGTCCCTCTCGTAGTTAGGCTTTTGATTCAGCTTCCAGGAACAGCCTTGACTGGAAGGATGTGATGTAAAAATAAATGAAGTTAAATGGACTGACTATATTGCGATTGAAACGGGCACATATGTATCCCAATATGACCCCACCCCAGGTCGTAGACAAGCATCACAGCCTTACCAGAGCCAAGCAACTGATGTCCAGGGTGGCCGGGACGACAGCTTTGCATGTCATAGCAGAGAAACAGCTAATAGATGCATCCTGTGACTATGGTAAAAGAAACGGCATTTGCTTAATACGGTGTTTCTCGACTCAGTCCTCGGGGACCCCCAGACAATCAGCCAATCAAGAATGCTTGGGACAGGTGTGCTGGGAGCTGGGAGGGAGCAAAAACGTGGACCGTCTGGGTCCCCCGAGGACCGGGTTGAGAATCACTGTCCTAATGACTTAAATTAACGTGCAATCACGATCACATTCAGAGCGTGCGGCCACCCGGCAGCCGGCTTTTCCCAGTCTGTTAGCTGAAGACTGTCACGTGGGACGCACAGGCATCTGTCCTTAATGATGACACCGCACTCAGAGGGACTTTGCTCTTTTCCCCCATCTGGTGACGTTAACATTAAACAGGTAGGGCAGACTTAGGACCAGGCATGATAAATCGCATTAGATACGCCTTAATCTCTCACACAAATGAGATTTGCTGCCAAGCACAGTGTTCTTAGCTGAAAAGCCACTAAACATTACACAGAAAGGTCTCCCCTGACCAGTGTTGGTATAGAAAATTAATAACTAGAGGATCAAATATTCATTTTAAGACTAACCCTCTCTTTTCCTTTGTGCTGATCTATACTACTGTAAATCCATGAAAGGCCAAAAAGCTTTCAGCCGTTTTGCTATCGTTTCCCTCCCAGCTCCTGAAAGCATAAAAACAAAACAAAAAACAAAGAGAGATTTTACTTGTTCCTCTTAAAAACGCTGCTGTTGGAAAGCTCAGTTTTCCCACATTTACAAAAATGCCAGGAAATTTAAAAAGTAATGCATCATAGCGATAATAATGTAATTACGTGACTTCAGTGTTGGGGTGTCATGCTAGTGCAGCAGTTGGCATGTGTGTGTGTGTGTGTGTGTGTGTGTGAATGGTATGTGAATGTGCCCTATGATAGGTTGGCACCTCCTCTTGAGTTGCTCCCTGCCTTGTGCCCAAAACCTCTGGGATAGGCTCCGGACTCCCTGTGATCCTGAATGGGACAGACAATTACAGAAGATGGATTTGAATAATGTGGACTTCCCTGTTGACACTCGTCTTTATTTTGAGACTCTATCTGAATAACAGACCGCCTTTTATAATTGTCAGCGATGCTAGTTCACTACACTGAAGCCCGAACATTTATTAATCTATTTTAAAGCTTGTGTGCCTTTACACAGCAGCCAGATGGTGGTTCTTGTCCAGTACTAACCAGATATCCAGCCTATTTGGTTTACATTTTGGATCTTGCCCATTTCAGACGTCTTTCACCACGTCCCTCTCCCCGCATTGTCCATCTCCATACTCCGTGCCTGCCTGCTTATCAGCAAGATTCAGTCTGTCAATAAAACCTTTATGCAGAAAAGGTTATGCTTTGCTCTTATCTAGTTATAATCTTATCTAGAAATAAGAGTTACCCTTTCTGATTATGTGACATCACTCCATTTCTCCGATGACGTTACCTGCCCTTTACTCTGACACGTCCGTCCGTTCATCCATCACTGTTAGGCAAAGGTGGACATTTCAGATCCGGAAAGTAAAAGTCCAGACCAGGATTTTGTTTCAACCAACCAGTTGCGTACATTGTGACTGTGAGTGTTTACACTCAAATGGTCGGGTTTAAGAAAATCATGGTCTGGATTTTTACTTTCTGGACCTGAAATGTCCACCTCTGCTGCTGGTGTGGTATGTTCTTGAAGGTAAGCGACAGTAATGTAAGACTGATGAGTTTGTGCAGTGCTCAGTAGAATCCAGTTGCTGTGCTTATATCCACACTGATCAAACCAATCAATTAAATAGCATAGTTCAGGTCAATGATCTATCTAGGCACCAACCAACAGACCAATTAGTGTACCATCTGCCAGTTTGATTAAACGTCTTCTCCAGCGGTTATACGCAGGCTGACTGCAAACAAATCACAAGAATGTGTCTCCTCAGTGAGTCTCTAGCTTTAATCAGCCTATAAGAATCTGAACGTGAGCGTGATGGTTAACTCTTGGATCAGTACAAAAACGATGTTCCTTATTTAATTAGAAACCTCCCAGATTTTTTTAATCTATTAAGCACGGGAAAGGGAGATTGAGAGGTGGTGATAATGCAGGACATTGTGTGTCTTTTGCACATTTATGGTCTGCGACAGGCACGGCTGCAAAAATCACAGCGCAGGTAGCCTCGTGATTCGTGCAGTGCAACAAAATCCAAAAGTCACATGCACAAATTAATCCTGTACCTCCTTGAACTGCGTGAATCATAAATATGCAGGACAATCTGGTGAATTCTCTTCTGGTTTTAGCATCGAGGTATATTCTGGTTCAGACTTGCGTAAGAGGAGAACCTGAGAGGAGTGAAGAGCAGAATTCTCTCTGTTCCTTCTCTTCGTGGACCATGGATTAGTGTTATGGTTGGGATTAGGGTGAATCGAATTAGTGATACTGCACCTGAGCACCATTGAAACTGAAAGATGAATTACATCATTACCCATTGTTCTTGCAATGTCACTGTCCAAAATTGGTCTTCAACTACTACACTTTTTGCACTTAACACACACCTATCTTCTTGTTGTTCATAATGCCAGTATTAGCATCTTTTATTATGCTAACAGGCAATTCTGAAAGAACATTAACTGGTCATAACAATTATTTCCCCCTTTAGTGATGGACATTTTGGTACGTAGTTAATTGCTTTACTGATACCTTGGAGTCTATTTCTGTTCTATACTATTAAACTGGTTTAAGTGGCTCATCCATCTCACATCGTCGTTCTTCTACGCCTGATTGATCTTCCCAAATTGCTTCATTAGACGCAGGTGAGTATCTGTAACGTATCTGTCCTTTCTATTCTGCATCGTACGCAGGATATCTACAAAATTTCTCCCTTCACTTTATACATGGATGACAGTCTTGGAACCCGACCAGTTCCATCCCCAGTGCATTTTCGTAATTTAAATGAATGTAAAACATCAAAACTCAAATCATATTTTTAGGGGTGGAATATTCAGGTCCAGAAAGTACCAATCCAGACCGAGATTTTGTTCCAACCGACCAGTTGAGCATAAAGAGTCACAGTCACAGAGTATTCAGCTGGTTGGTTGAAACAAAACCACGGTCTGGATTTGTGCTTTTGTGACCTGAGCTTCCCACCTCTGCGTATTTTTAGTACATACATTTTTCAAAAAAATTTGCTTTTATTATTATTCCTGTTATCATTGTTATTCTTCTGCTGCTGCTGTTGTTGTATTTATTTTATTTATCCATCCATCCATGTACCCATCTTCTGCATTGCTAGTCTGACTGAGTAAAGGAGCACGTTGAACCTATTAGATTACAAACAGAAGGTGCAAAACAGGGGACGGCCTAGAAGGTCTTATTCAGTTCATACGATATGCTCTTTCTTTTCATCTGTTATGACTTTGGGTCAGAGTTATATTATGTATTCAGTGTCAATAAGGCTAATTTTTTCTCTCCCTACCTCCGAGTGTCTCCTCTTCAATCTGCTGTAGACTGAATGAAAACTTTGTTCTCTGCGTTTGTGAAACCTTTGAAACACAAAACAAATCAGAGCAGCGTCCTTCTGGATGACCCGGAGCGGCGTGAAAATGTGTTTGCCACAACCGCTACGGAGATATGGGCAGTGTGGGACCTTGATCGACCAATAAAAATGCCAATAACAAAAGCGACAGTGCAACAAGGTTGTGGAGGGGCCGTGTATTTATTTATGTTTTTTCCCCAAAAGGATGGTCAATTAATTGTGCTTATTACAGCACCCCTAGTGGCAATCTGGGCCACCTGCAAGCAAGCCAATTAAACGCTGAGCTCCATCAAAGCTGAAAGAAAGCTAATTTGCTGCCTCCATCCCTCCCTAGAACTTGACGTCGAAATAAAGCCGCCTTGAATGGGCACTCTGATGACGTGAACGCAGGAAAGCCACTTCTATGTGCAACAGGGGGCGCTGTTGTTAAGGAACTGATATTGTGAAGAAATGGACCCAGGATGCTGTCTTGATATCTACTTTGTCAACAAATCGAAAAAAGCTGAAATCAGTGTTTTCTTCAACTTGTCGTTTATCTCATTTAGCAGTTTGTGACTTCCATATTGTCAGTGTGTTCCGGATGTTAGTCACTTGACTTGGGGCCCCAAAAGTTGTTTTTCCTATTATGACGCCGTTTTTGTTTCCTCTCCTCTGCTACCTTCTGGCCATTCTCCGACTCTACTAGAGTACAACATTAAATGTTGTTATGACAATCCAAGATATGTTCTTGTTATTAAATCTGTTGCGCTTTGGGGCATCCATGTCAAGGAGGACATCATATACAAACAAATTGAACTTGAAGTTGAATCATTGAAAAGTCGCCCCCCCACCCCTCCCCCCCGTCACGAGTTTCTGAAAGTTGAGGGTAGGCCTTAGAAAGCGTAACTGGGCCGACGTGAAGACGTGAGTGTTTGCCAATATTTATGGCCAATGTTGACAGAAGTCCCAAGTGTCTCATGCAGAATGGTGACTGATGGCCCATCTCGTCATAATTTTGGGCTCACGGGCAGGTCAGTGATGCTATGGGAATCCTCTTGAGTTTCCACCAAGAACTTTGCTTCCAGGCTAAAAATATTAATGTGTCGCAGCTGATATTTCTATGTACTTCTGCCTTACAGGAAATATTTATCCTTTTCTCCCAATAATATTATAAACTGACAAGCGATTCATGTAACGGCATATGCTACAGGTTCTGCAGTATACTTTTTTTTTATCAGTTCTTTCCCTTTAGTTCTTGAATTTAAGCAGACAGAGCCCTATCTGATTTGGAAAGGTGCTCAAGCGAGCCCAGCATCTAAAGCAGTGTTAGCTTCGCAGCCGTGATGCGCAGATGCTGCAAACGCATTTTATCAACTGTTGTTTCCGCTCTGCCATGTATACAGATGTTAATTCATAAAGAAATAGCAACAGACCATAAGCCTTTTTTTTTTTTAAATGGCGTGTGTATTTTAATGCTTAAGTTAAAAGGAGGACTGAGATTGTGGGAAGAGACATGTCAGTAAGCATCAACGCGAAACCAACATCAGCGATACGGTTCTGGCAAGTAGCACATACTGTATAAGATAAAAAGTGAGGGATCTCAAAGGGCTTTTAATGCATGAACATTCAACCATTAGATCACTAAATATTCCATCCGTCTATTTTTCACTTGTTTATCCAGTACTGTGTCATGTGACGTCTAAAAGGTAGGAGAGCAAGGGCATGCAGTCGTCATAATAAAAGTGTTTAGTGTCAGTTCTGCAATATGTACAGGACAGACAAGCAAGACAGATACAGGTATTCAAGTATATACAGTACCTGTACGCAAAAATAAAATTAAACTAAATTAAATACTCTGTGCCAAAAGATGTAACGACTGCTTCGCGGGTCAGGCGGGTGTAAGATGGGTGGGTGGGGTTAGAGTTAAGGAGGGACGGGAGCCGGGCTCCAATGATCTTTCCTGCTTCGTTCACTATGTGCTGCAGGGATTTTCCATCATTGCTGGTGCAGCTTCCAAACCACACAGTGATGCAGTTTGTCAGGAGATTTTCAGTGGTGCCCCGACAGAAGGAGGCCATGAACGGTACCGGGGTACTAGCTCTCTTTAATTTGTGGAGGAAGTAGAGGCGTTGTTGGGCTTTCTTCGCCAGTGATGCAGTGTTCTTTGACCAGGAGGGTCTTCCGTGATGTGCACCCTCAAGAATTTGGATGGTAGTACCATTTATGGTCAGTGGGGGGTGCTGGGTATGCGATCTCCCGAAGTCAATGACGATCTACTTGTCCACGTTTAAGAGGAGACTGTTGTTGCCGCATCACATTTACCACATGTATACATGGTCAGGGCCAGAGGGGTGGGGCTATAGGGGTGCTGGCCGCAGCTGAAAGCTGATTGGCCCCCTCCACTGTCACTCACCAATTCCAACATATCATTAGCTAATAAGGTTGGCCCCTGTGTAAGAATCCTGATACACCTGTCTGAGGCAGGGTGCACACACCACACACATTAAATATCCATAAATCGTTCTTCTACTTGTGTATCCTGGTCAGGGTCATGGGACTCATTAAATGATGATAGCAGTAGAAAACAAGTAAACAGTAACTTATGATGTATTAAACTGAATTTTCTGTAACTATAGCGCTGCACTGTGCAGGTACCAGTGTTGTGTACTGCTGTGTACTATGTGTAATATTCACATTCAGTGAGCTGGTTGACATTATGTAGAGTGTGGACGAATGAAAGAGATGGGATCGCTTTGAACTCTATGCCAAGCCTCATCCCGCGTGATTCCCCTCCGCGGTCACACACGGCTCCCTACCGGCGTGGGAAGAGGCCGGGGGGTGATATTAGTGACCCGGGAGTCTGCTCGCTTTCACGCTGCTCTGAGGAATCCTCACCGATTCTGCCGCCGGGGGGCTGACGGAAAGCCGTCACGGGGAGGTCACAGAGGAACACGGAGCCTGGAGGAGATCACCGCGTCGGCACCTCCGGAGGTTTAATCTGAGCGCCCCCTGGGTATCTGTCACCAAGCCGGGCCCCTGGAAGGCTGGGAATGACATGAAGGGAGGTGAGAGGAGACACACTCAAGGTGTCTCGGGCTGAGCTGAAAAACGGGGGCTGGAGTTTTCAGGGGCCCCAGCTACTGAGTCCTCTGATGTCCTGCCAGAGAGGGTTTTCAGATCTCCGTCGGGCGGATACGGATATCCCGTTTCAGGTCACGCGACCCGCCCTCCTTGAGGCCATCGCCGCAAAACTAGACCAGAAAAACAGGCGAAGTCACAAACAAATGGGACAAATCTGAGAGAGAAATGAGACCATAATAGATTCAATTTGTTGGGATTTTTCTGTTAGGTTTCAGCAACCTCTGGCCGTCATCGCTCAGAGTCGCAGGGAACGTCTCCGAAAGCACAGAGTCATTCCTGAGAAAATATGAATGAGGTGATCTTTATCTTCTTTAATATTCCCAGCTCAACACTCTCTGCAGTACAGAATAAAGGACTTCAGTAGGACTCCCATTCCGCCGTGATGAAAAATGATCAGCTTCAGAAGAAAAGATTATAGCTGAAAGGAAAAGATAGAAAAAAAGTCATTTTCCTGGACAGGTAAACTAGTTAATAGTAGCTTATTACTTACGGTTCACAGGGGAAGTTATTCCGAAATTTAAAAATAAACGTAAATATGTGATACTGAAAGAGGAAAAAAAGAGCAGTTAAAAACACAGACATATTGGTAAGAAGCTGTCGATAAATATAGCCCCCCACCACCAAAGATAAGCTGTAAAAGCATAAGGGAAATGTGCGAGGACATTGAAGGTGACCTGTACACTGTTATATATCGTGTCATTTTTATTCTTCCACGGAGTTAATGTGTTTCTCACCTTGGGCTAATAAGGGTGCTTCTCCCCTGCAATCTCAGCTTGTATTTTAACACCGGTGCTGCGCTCCTTCTGAGACGCGTGGTGCTGTGCTTTTACTGCATTAGCGAGAGAGCGAGGAGAGAAGCTCACCGACAGTATCTTCACGTACTGTCCGGGCTGCGAGCCTCCTCTTGACATCTTAATGGTATATATTTTTTTTTTGGGGCTTGTAACAGCGACCTCCACTTGCTGGCCGGGTTAGTCTCAGCGCAGCTCGGCAAACATCTCCTCCACGGAGGTCAGATTTCATAAGGGATGTGCAGACAAATACGGATGGATACCTTGAGCTGCGGAACCGGGTTGGGGGGGGCAGCTTTTGGAGCACCAATAAGAATGGAGAGATGAGCAAAATACACGAAAAAATGTACAAATAAGCCCAAAGCATGTATTTTTATTAAAGCACAATGGACGTGTTTATATACCAATCCATCCATCCATGTTTTGAATCCGCTTCTCCTAGTCAGGGTTGTGGGGGGGCAAAGCCAATCCCGGAGGTTATGGCCGCAAGCTAGGTTTATATACCTACTTAGTATCTATTTTTGTTTACTTCTGTGTGAAGCGGCATGGACTACAGATTTAGGATAAGTGAATCTAACCCAAAGGGTTGTAAGTTTGAATCCTGGAAGGAACTTTTAAAACTTGCCAGTAAAACACCCAGTAGTACAAACAAACTTGTAAAGTTATAAGCTATTTACTCTGTTCTGGACAAAGATGTCTCCAAAGCAAGATAATCTTGCTGGGCTGTCAGGAATGACCTTGCAGAATCATAAACCATCTCCCAGGATTCTGTGCTGTTTTTCTCACACAGCAGCAGAAGTGCCTAATAAGACAGCAGACCTGTTAAGAGATTCTCGATGGTGCTCGCGAAACGTACTTACAGCACATTCATCAAAGCGCCGAATCTAATTACAAGGTGCAGTTTCTCTGCTGAGCAGTGATGCTTGACCAGTCTCCAACTAAGCACGCATGTACACAAGCGGCCAAAACTGTGGAAGCACTTCCAGTCTTTAGGGATTGCAGAACTTTACTGCAGTTACTCCACTTACTTACTTAATCGCCCAGTGTGTGATATTTGTAAAAACTCTTTGATTGTTTATAAACATTGTCGCCAATATTTGTGTAGTAATTTTGAAAGCGTAATGGCAAACGTTCCACAATTTTGCCCACTAGTGTATGACTGTGTCTCCCTCTCTATCTGTCTTAAATGAAATTACTGAACATTTGGTGTTGGGTTTGGGTTGGAGGGTTCAGGGTGAAGGGCTCTGTTGACTGTTCCAGTCCTTTGAGCTTGAGTTGACTGTAATGGCAGAATCGCATCCTTAGCATGGAGGCAGCTGTCCAAAAGCTAATGGCTGCCTCAGTGTATTGTAAAGCTGCTTATTATCATTAAAGGGTCACTGGGACCTTAAACGGTCGTCAGACATGGGGGCTGAGTCACAGTCATTCGCCGTCTGTGAGGTCTCCATGTTGGTTTGTCCACTCGTGGTGCAGATCAAGCCCCCCGGAGGCTGTTTTGTGGGGCACTGATTAGCACTGTGGCTCACTGCTCCAAGGCTGGGGGATTCGACTCCCGGCTGCAGTTCTCTGTGTGTGGAGTTTGCATGTCCTCCCCTGATTTGTGTGGGTTGCCATTCACATTTTATTTATCGAGCATGCATTTTTATAAAAGCATCTTGCAACTGAGAAGGCAGACAGTCCCTGAAGTAAAATGGGGACTAAAGCCTTGCTCAGGGGTACAAGTGGGAAATCACTCTACCAGTGCTAAGATTTGAACCAGCAACTTTCCGCTCACAGGCTTAGAATCACAATCTCCACTCACTGTTAAAACTCATTGTCTCCGTAGTCTGTGATTCTGTATACAGTCAGCACCATAAATATTTAGACACTGACACAAGTTTTACTATTTTACCTGTTTACCGAAATATATTCCAGTTGAAGTTATACAATGGGCATGGACATAAAGTGCAGACTGTCAGATTTCATGTCAGGGTTTCCACATTCAAACTGGATGAAGGGTTTCGGAGTCTCAGTTCATTAACATGTCCCACCCTCTTATTAAAGGGGCCAAAAGTAATTGGACAATTCACTTAAAAGCTATTTCATGGAAAGGTGTGAGCAATTCCTTCGTTCTTTCATTATCAGTTAAGCAGATAAAAGGCCTGGAGTTGATTTGATGTGTCCTGATTGCATTTGGAAGATTGAGGTGTGAACATACAACATGCGGTCAAAGGAACTCAGCATGCAGGTGAAACAGGCCATCCTTAGGCTGCGACAACAGAAAAAAACAATTTGAGAAATTGCCACAACATTAGGAGTGGCAAAATCCACAGTTTGGTACATCCCGAGAAAGAAAGAAAGCATTGGTGGACTCAGCAATGCAAAAAGGCCTGGACGTCCACGGACGACAACAGTGGTGGATGATCGCAGAATCATTTCCATGGTGAAGAGAAACCC